>LR812519.1:34546399-35146399 GCA_903798195.1 Danio kyathit
ATGGGGTCTTTCAATAATTAAAGTTCTGTGGAACTGCCCGATTTAAAATGAGCAAATAGTGTCACACCAAAGGACATGATTTTCAGTAACAAATTATATCTAGTTCCTATGTTTTTAGAAAAAAAATGGCCACTTGTGAATGTAGGCCTGAGGTATTTATTAATAATTTTATGAATTTCCTTTTAATTTATAAGAGTTGTAATTTATTGAACAATTGTTGAAACAGTCACATATGACAGATTTAAAATGTGGGCAAATTTTCTTGAAATGTCACATGAACAACCCAAATAGATGTTTTTATTATCCAAAAACAAACTAGTTAATTAAAAGTTTTTACCTCAAAACTAAGCGAGCCATTCTTATCTTTATCAAATGCATTGAAGAGAAACTGAGCATACTTTGATGAATCTGAAGAGAAAGCAGGTAATATACTGATTATGACACTATAACAATTCATATACTGTATATTACATATTATAAACATACATATATATCAATGCAGGAAAAAGTTGATATTTTAGTTATTGTTTATATTTTATGTTTCTGTGGCATTCAATCTAGGAATTATTAAAAATGTATAGTTTTTCAGTTGTAATTATGTATGAAAAATCTCGGATCAGAGCACTTGGAGGAGACACTGACTGCAATAAGGGTAATCTGTCCTTTAAACTGTCATAGCAATATTTGATTATGTGATTTTCTCATGTATTGTTAAATACAACAGTTCACTAATAAAACCTATAGTACTGTAGCTGCACAAAATGTCTTTTAAATGATTTTATCCCAACTATTTAAATTCAATTGCTTTCAATTTCAACTTTCAAATTCAATCATTAGGTTGTTCTGCATGAATGTATGAATTACTTTTTCTGTTCAACATAAAAGATAATACTTTGGTTTGGCCACAATTACCTTCCATTGTACATTGTACAGAAAAAGGGCAAACAACTATTTAGTTATGAACATTCTTCAAAATCATCTATTGTGTTCAATCAACAGATTAAATATATTAATACAGGTTTGGAAGGTGATTTAATGATGACATACATTAAGTGAAGTTTAATTTTAAACTAATTTCGAGAGGAGCACGTGCTCATGATTGACCCAGCTGGTCCACATTAGCTAATCATGATCTTCCAATCAAAGCACCCCAAGTCACTATATATATCCTCATTTCCTCTCTACAACTATCTTCATCTGGAAGAAACCCCCCTCCTCCCCTTCTTCCACCTTTATCCAGAATGGGCGGCACGGTGGCCCAGTGACTAGCACTGTTGCCTCACAGCAAGAATACCAATGGCGTCAGGTCCTTGCTGGGTCATCTGGTATTTCTGTGCGGAGTTTGCATATTCTCCCCGTGTCCGCGTGGGTTTCCCCCGGGTTCCCCGGTTTCCTCACACCGGCCAAATATGCTCTATAATAAGCCTAAATCTTTTTCTAATGTCTTGCTCTCAAGAAGTTCACCTTGGCCTCAGCAGCGGGGGAGTTTGAGATCGACCTGAGCTCAATTTCCCCTCGCCATGTGAAAGGGGGGAGCCCTGGGCCCGAGGATCCCTTGAGCTCAGGGCTCTCTCCCGGGACAGCATGCCAAACAAGCTATGTGATAAATCATGAGCTAAGTGTGAACTCTTGAAATTAACCTTTAGTTTCAATTAGTATTGGTTAAGGTGGTTTATTCCATTATGGTGACCTCTGAAATAGAGACTAAGCCGAAGAAAAATGAATGAATATTGGTTAAACATATCTGATAGAACAAAATGTTACCTCCTAGTGGGAAGAACAGAGCATATATGTTTTCAAAAGTGTCCTCATTCACAACTCCACTTGGACAATCCTAGAAAAACAGGCCCAGACAAGAAGGCGATATTTATGAGGCTGGAAAATCTCCAAAGAGAGCAGAATGACAACATCATTTTTAATTTCAACACCCAGCAGGTGGGGTTTAAATGAACTCTCACATTCTTGAATCCTCTATAGAGTAACTGCAGTTCTTGTCTGGAGAAATGGGTCTGCGACTGCAGTTGCTCCAGATTTTCTGGGTGATACCGTTCCGTTGTGCTCTCTGGTTCTTCGTCCTCATTATCTACAACATAGCACACATAGCTGCAATCATTTATATTGGAAATACAGCTTCTGTATCAAAGAATCACTCTTTTTTTTTTGTTTTTATGGTACATGCAAGTGTTTAGACGCATCCATGTTTGCTTTTGAACTGTCAAATGATGCCTAGAGCTTTATCTTTAATTAAGATTCCTGCCACTAGCAGGTCCAGTGACACTAATTACACCAACACTGCCTTTTTGATGAATAATGAAAGGAGAGTGAGATGTATTGATGCCTTTGTCAAGGCTATGTTTCCTTTTACACACCATTACCTGTGATTTGAGAAACTTCATTAGGCACAAACAGGTTTTGTGTCAGAGAACATTACTCCAGTAGTCGATCATAACAAATTGCGTTTAATTGTTAGTATGATGCAGTATGGTGGTGCATCTGTCCAGTTTATATTGCTTTTCCAGCAATGTAAAGACCTTTTCATGTATTTTCTTTTGTAGAACTCATTTGTGTATTGTTTAAAGTTGTTCATAAAAGGTGTAAATTATTAAGTATGTTGGGGTTTTATATTCATAGCATAAACAGCATAGAGGGTCTGCCCTGCTTCCATGAATTTTATTAAATATTCACTACTGTGTGCCTTAGCAGGTCAGGTAACTAAAGACACAGAGCGGTGTCTCCTTCAGGACATGTATAATACCTCTGTCCCAGTTTCCCATAAAGAATGTCCTTGTATAGATTGATGCCTGCAGTACTAAAGAAGCACTAGATTTCACAAGCTATAGTCCTTGTGTTTTAAAAAGGGAATATCCTCTAGACAAATATATAAATATTCTTGTCCATGTATGAGCTATATACAATATCTGAGAAAATAGAACAGAAGGCAATGAAAACCCCATTAAAGCATTCATGAATTTTACAACTACTTACTGTTTCTAAGACAAATATTACTGTATGAGGGGATTCACTTTAAAATTGGGGTGCCAGACTGACCCACTTAAAGATTGGTCAAGATGTTACAAGCTGCTTCTACGTAAAACATGCTGTAATCAATCACTGCACCCACCACTGTTCACTGGTCACTTTTCACTGCGCAGGTGCTGCTACAACTAGAGCAGATTTAAGAGCCTTATGTGTAATGACTTTCTCCAGTTAGTTTATAACAATTGTTTTACACACAAAAAGAAAAACCTTTTTGAACAGGGTGTTAATTTATGGTTCATATATGCTTGTGAGACCAGACCTACCACAGACAGTTTTTCTGGAATCTACCACTGGCTCTGATGTACAGTATATCTACAGTGGTTAAACATGAGATCAAATTCAATGTATAAATGGGATATAAAGAAAGTTTTGGCTGAAGGGCAAAAACTTACAATAATACTTTCCTGCTATCTATTAATGACTGTAAACTCTCTGCCTTCCATACTTTTTAGACCAGCTTTTACAACAGCTGCTGTTATTCTATGCACATTTTCATTTAATAAATAATATTTTCAACATTAATAGTGTACAATAAAAGTTTTTGCTATTGTAAAATGGCATATGTTATTGTAATGGTGATTTCAGTTCTGGCAACTATATGAAATGAAAAGAAATGAGGACATTAGCTTTACTTTAAACAAGACTCAGTCAACGCTATCATGAGAAAAACATGCGAAAACAATACATTTGGCACTTACAAATGAGTAACTTGTCTTTTGCTCAGCTTTAAAAATGTCAATAAGAAATAAAAAATTTGTCAACATGGAGAATTGGTAGCAGAAGAAAGGATTATTATTAACTGTTAAGTGTTTTTCACAGGGTCACAGAAGCATTTCCAGCATTTGCATGTTTGCAGAGCATTTTTGTGACGCATGACTTGATTTTGAAAGATGTTTGTGAAAGCTCTTGATGCATCTGTTTCATGTGCATGAGAAAAACACTTTCTCTCATACACTGTTTCATGGTACTCAGCAGTCATGAGTGTCTTCTTTTCAATGGAAGAAATGTGGAATGCGGTAAAATGTGAGTGGGTTCACTTGCAGAAGGAAGGCAGTGAGCCAGAGTTGATTGTGCAAGCAAAGTCCTCCTATTTTGTGTGGAGAATCCCCTGAATGACCACTATTTCATCTGTAAGATGTGGAGCAGGGTCTCTCTGTGGTGTAACAGTATTTGCATTACACAGAATTACAATAAAGCATCATGTTGGCTCAGTGGTTAGCACTGTCGGTTTCCTCCGGATGCTCTGGTTTTCCCGACAGTCCAAATACATGCAGAATTGGTGAAGTCAATAAACAAAAAATGGACATAGCATGGACGACACAGTGGCGCAGTAGGTAGAGCTGTCGCCTCACAGCAAGAAGGTCGCTGGTTCGAGCCTCAGCTGGGTCAGTTGGCGTATCTGTGTGGAGTTTGCATGTTCTCCCTGCGTTCGCGTGGGTTTCCTCCAGGTGCTCCGGTTTCCCCCACAGTCCAAAGACGTGTGGTACAGGTGAATTGGGTAGGCTAAATTGTCCATAGTTTATGAGTGTGAATGAGTGTGTATGGATGTTTCCCAGAGATGGGTTGCGGCTGAAAGGGCATCCGCTGTGTAAAACATGTGCTGGATAAGTTGGCGGTTCATTCCACTGTGGCGACCCCGGATTAATAAAGGTATATGAGTGTGTGTGAACGAGAGTGTATGGGTGTTTCCCATGAAGTGCCTGGTTGCTGCTGGATTAATAAAGGTATATGAGTGTGTGTGAACGAGAGTGTATGGGTGTTTCCCATGAAGTGCCTGGTTGCTGCTGGATTAATAAAGGTATATGAGTGTGTGTGAACGAGAGTGTATGGGTGTTTCCCATGAAGTGCCTGGTTGCTGCTGGAAGGGCATCTGCCACATAAAACATATGCTATAGTGATTGGTGGTTGATAAATCAGGGACTAAGTTGAAGGATAGTGAGTGAGTGGGAATGACAAAAATATTAACCTGCCAAAACATCTACTTGTGTTTATATTGCAGGAAATCAACAATATCAAACAGTGAACATGGCTCATAAAGTTAAATAAGGTTAAGGGAAGGAATGAAGGAAGGTTTCGTATATGAATACGTATATATATATATTTTTTTATACACAGTTTTTTTTTAAAAAAGGAAAGAAAAGTACAAAAGTCTCCTGATTATTTTTGGAATTTAGAAAAATGAAATGAGACTTGAAACATTATTTTACCCAGATTTTGACCTTTAACATGTATTTTTTATGAACTTTTGAAAATGTAACTTAATGAAAACACCAAAAATGGGTCGTTTTGTCTTTGACCCACACCCACAGTATGATAAAATGTTGAAAGTAAACTGTTCAACATTGCATAAAAGTTATATTTAAGATTTTGTTGCAATGGATGATGAGGTGTTCTACAGTATTATGAAGCAGGTACAGGATGTTAAAATGATGCATGAGAAACTGCTGGCCTTAAAATAAATTTACATGACAAAATGTGGTATTTCACTCTATTTTAGGACTGATTATACTGTAGTCCTAAAAATAATCATTGCGCAAACAAAAGTCAGAACAGCATTATTAAGTAAAACAGCTTCAGCTCAGATTAAGTAGATAGAAAATGAAAGTTGTAAAATAGAAGAAAATATCTACGAAAAGCAATTATTTTTAGTATCCTATATACGAAAATGGCTCATTTTTTCCTACTGTTTGTCTTCATCAGTAAACCACATGTGTTCATTTCAGTATGGCTTAATTTCAACTCATTTTTTCATATTTTCACTCACTGCAGTAGTGCATTGTGAGTAGTTGCAAGAAGATAGTCTCACTTTCATAAATGCCTGTTGTGGCCTGTTTTCTCTATAGAAAGGAAACAAGTCTGAATGGCTTGTAGTTATTTTTGTATTATGATGCTTTTAAGGCTATATAAATACAGACTGAGCAGTGAATCCCCAGTGGGAAACCAATCATCTGAATTAAATCAAACAAGTAATGCAAAATACAATCAGCATGCATGAATTTTAAGTGGGGAGGTATTCAAGTAGATAAAACAGCAGCACAAAAACATCTCAAACACAGAGCAAAAAAAAAAAAAACTGCTGAAAACTACCTGAAAAAGATACCAGTCTCTGCGATATTTAATTTATGGCATTATTAAGGGATCATCAGTGTCTTTTGGTCGGCTATGAAATGATGGAGTGTGTAATTATATTTAGTCCCACTAGGATATGAAGCATAGCCAAGGGAAAGATGAAATTAATTAGAACTCTCATCCACAAAGTTAAGACCATTAATGATTAGCACTGTCATTTCAATAATAACCCACGCAGAGATCATTTATGTTATTATTTATGTTACAACTAGCTAATAGACAGTGATGACTGAGTACATTTATATACACCAAACAGTCTGATTTACTAGACAGAGTCAATTAATTTATGGAAAATTTCATTTCATTTCATTTCACATGTCACTGTAGATTAGACAGAAAAGCACAAAGCCAGGAATCTAATTTGAGCCATTAAAAGTACATTTTGGACTTTACATCATTGTAGAGTATACACCTGTGTTATTGTTATTATTATTATCAGGTATTACAGTTTGTTATATTCTACAGCAGTAAAGTGTGGCAAAGAAACACCTTGCCAGATATTTCATCTACAGCTCTGCTATACAATCTAACATATTTCAGTAAAATGAACAATTACACCTTTTAAAAATCAAGGAAGAAAAAGAGATATGCAGCATGGATTTATAATCATAAGACTGGGGGAGTTACCCCCTGTTGACCTTTCTGTTATAGCATAAGTGCATGCAATATGTATTCATTATATTTTGACTGGAGATTAACATGAGGTTTCTGACTAGTCTAAAGGATTCTAGTGGCCTCCAGATGAGGCTATTTTGTGAACTCCAAACCCCCAGAGACCATCATTTTCACCATAGATACAGCCTACATTTTGCTGTGCTACAGTATGTTAATATTAAAAAATATATTTCTTATACAATATCCATGACCAATTCTTTTGTGGGTTTGGATCTGTGTCATTAATTGTGCCATTAAAGTTCAACTTATTTGCATTTTCATTAATTGTTATTTTGTAGGAAAATAGATAAATGTTAGAAATATGCAATACAAAAAAAATGTCAGTGATTACTTAGGGTATCATCATTTTGAAAGTCAGATTAAGCACATGCTGAGAAGTCTTCTAAATACAAACCACAGACCACAAAATAAACAGTTAAACTTCCAAAAATACTCATTTCTCTTATGCCAAAAATCATTACAATATTAAGATCATGTTCCATAAAGACATATAATTAAGATATATAATTAATAATAATAATAATTATTATTATTAGTAGTAGTAGTAGTAGTAGTAGTAGTAGTAGTAGTATTTATTAATATATGCTGCTGCTGATGATAATTCTATTATTTTTTATTTTTTTTTATTTAACATAAAAAACTTAATTTTCGATTAGTAATACACATTTTAAAGACTTTCCCAATATTTAGACTACTGTGAAACAATAATTAACTCATATGGCAAAATGCATAACTTCTAAAGCTACATTTGGGCTTGATTAAATACAAACTATTTGTTTGGTTTTTAACGTTTACATTTTTTCTTAACAATTAAATTTTCCCAGCTACATTAGGCCTACTGCATAAAATATTTCGTTAATTTATGCTTTCATTATCAATATCCATTTTAGAATGTTCAATAACTTCTGACCTCTAAAAACCTATACTGAAAATGTAAAGCTTTACCCAGCATTACACAATTTCAGTGTGCCGTTTAGAAAAGCATGGTAAAGTAATGAACTCCAATACATCAAAACGACGATTATGATACGTTGTCTTTTTAGTCTCATCCATAGTTCGCTAAAAATCACACCCGTAACAAAAAATAAAAATGGTTGACTGTACCTGTGTTCAGAGTTCCTGTGACTAGTCGAGCAATATGCTGAGTAAACTTGATCAACTGACGCTTGCATCGTCGTCGTCGGCTGCTCATTTTCAGAGAATGGAAGTAAAAACAAGTTTTCTTGTGGTGTCCGGTTGAATTCCGCTGGTTCTATCAGGTATGTGGATGGAGAATGACGCTGGAAGGTGAGGATGCGCGTCGGCTTTACTAACACCTGAGAGCGAATCCGTTTCCATTCTCTCTCTCTCTCTCTCTCTCTCTCTCTCTCTCTCTCTCTCTCTCTCTCTCTCTCTCTCTCTCTCTCTCTCTCAATTCAATTCAATAGTTGCTTTATTGGCATGTCAAATGTTACAATTGTATTGCCAAAGCAGTTCTACAGTTTACATAAAAAGTAACATGCATATATAATAATAAAAAACAAAACAGTAAACACAGTGAATAGTAGTAGTAGAAAAAAAAAAGATATTTATACATAATAATTAAATAAAATATCAACAATACATCGTTCAATATATCACATTAGTATTCAACATATCATATTATTATTCATTCATTCATTCATTTTCTTGTCGGCTTTGTCCCTTGCGGGGTCGCCACAGTGGAATGAACCACCAACTTATCCAGCACGATTTTACGCAGCGGATGCCCTTCCAGCCGCAACCCATCTCTGGGAATTTCCACACACACACATTCACACTCATACACTACGGGCAATTTAGCTTACCCAATTCACCTGTACTGCATGTCTTTGGACTGTGGGGGAAACCGGAGCACCCGGAGGAAACCCACGCGAACGCAGGGAGAACATGCAAACTCCACACAGAAACGCCAACTGACCCAGCCCAGCCGAGGTTCGAACCTGCGACCCAGCGACGTTCTTGCTGTGAGGCAACAGCACTACCTACTGCGCCACTGGGTTGCCCATATTATTATTCAACATATCATATTATTCATACAAATCAATACAAAAATAATAATAGATCAGAATAAACTGTCCATGTAACAACCAACATTTTAGGATAAAACAGTAATAAAAACAATAATAATCAGTATATTTACAATGCGGGGCAACCCAGTGGCGCAGTAGGTAGTGCTGTTGCCTCACAGCAAGAACGTCGCTGGGTCGCAGGTTCGAACCTCGGCTGGGCTGGGTCAGTTGGCGTTTCTGTGTGGAGTTTGCATGTTCTCCCTGGGTTCGCGTGGGTTTCCTCCGGGTGCTCCGGTTTCCCCCACAGTCCAAAGACATGCAGTACAGGTGAATTGGGTAAGCTAAATTGTCCATAGTGTATGAGTGTGAATGTGTGTGTGGAAGTTCCCAGAGATGGGTTGCGGCTGGAAGGGCATCCGCTGCGTAAAATCGTGCTGGATAAGTTGGCGGTTCATTCCGCTGTGGCGACCCCGCAAGGGACAAAGCCGACAAGAAAATGAATGAATGAATATTTACAATGATTAATTTATAATAATCTAGGTGTGCGTGTGTGTGTGTGTGTGTGTGTGTGTGTGTGTGTGTGTGTGTGTGTGTGTGTGTGTGTGTGCAGGCGCATCACTGATGTTTTTATTGGTCTGCTCTCTCTTTTTGTGACAGGCATTAATGTATTGCGCGGCTAGAAGGACACAGTCAGTTTTTTCCCCTAGTAAATATTGAAGCTGTGTTTTATTGTCTAACTCAGTGAATTTTGGGTAAATGCTCTGTAGTTTGGGGTAGAATGTTTCTCTGATGTGCTGATAGTTTGTGCAGCGGGTGAGGAAGTGTTCCTCCGTCTCCACCTCTGCCTGGGCACAGTGTGGGCAGATGCGGCTCTCTCTAGGTTGCCAGTTCTGTCTGAATCGGCCTGTCTCTACAGTCAGACTGTAAGCACTCAGCCTGTATTTGGTCATTGTTGTTCTTAATTTACTGTCCTTTACTGCGCTTAGATATGTTGCTGTGGTATAATCTCTATTTAGTTCTAAATAACATTAAAGTTTACTTTGTTTTCCGGCTGCTTCATTCCAGTAGGTCAGATACTCTTCTTTTCGTGCATTTATCATCTGATGGGGCTTAATTCTGTGGATGAGCATGTTCGTGTCCTGATGCTGACTGCTGTTAGTCATATTTGCTGTGTTGGTTTGTGTTTGCAGCTTCAGGACCATCTGAATCAGGGGGCTTTTTTCAATGTCCATTTCTTGGTTTTTGAGGGCTTTAAAATGATAAGAGTTGGGGTCACTCATTTTTATGTGTTTCCAAAATTTGATGGCTCGTTTCTCAATTCGCATGAGTAGAGGATACTGGCTTAATTCTGCCCTGCATGCATTGCTGGGTGTGCTCCTCTGTACCCTTAGGATGCTCCTACAGAACTCTGCATGTAGGCTTTCAATTGGATTCTTATCCCACTTATCAAACTCATGACTGAGGACAGGACCCCAAACCTCACTCCCGTATAGCACTATAGGTTCAATCACTGACTGGAAAATTTTGAGCCAGATTCGAACTGGAATTTCTATTTGTGTTGACATTTAATGGCGTAAAAGGCCCTTCTCGCTTTCTCTTTCAGTTCATTCACAGCCAAATATAGTTTTCCATTAGCACTTATTTTTAACCCGAGGTATGTGTAGCTTGTGGCAGGTTCAACTTTTGTCATACCAAGAGTGAAACTGTGTCTATTTCCCTGACATCTGAGTTTTTTCTGGAATATTAGGGTTTTGGTTTTCCTTGGGTTAACGGTCAGGGCCCAGGTCTGACAGAAGCTGTGCAGGATATCCAGCTGCTGTAGACCCTCTTCTGTTGGCGACAGCAGCACCAGATCATCTGCAAACAGCAGGAACTTTACACTGGAGTCGTATAGTGTGAGACCCGGCGTATCTGCTTGCTCTAGAAGCATTGCCAATTGATTGATGTAAATATTGAAGAGGGTCGGTGACAGTGGACAGTCCTGTCTCACACCCCGTCCCTGAGTGAAGAATTCTGTACGCTTATTCCCTATTTTAATTGAGCACTGACTGTTGGAATACATTGTTTTTATTATGTTGTATGTTTTACCGCCGATACCTGATTCTAGAAGTTTAGACAGCAGACCTTCATGCCAAATTGAATCAAATGCTTTCTGAAAATCTACAAAGCAAGCAAATATTTTGTTTTTGTTTTGATGGACGTATTTGTCAATCAGAGTCTGAAGGGTGAAGATATGGTCTGATGTTCTGTAATTTGGCAGAAACCCAATCTGACTTTTGCTGAGGACATTGTGCTCTGTAAGCCCATGAGTCTAGTGTTGATGATGCTGCAGAACAGCTTCCCCAGATTACTGCTCACACAGATGCCTCTGTAATTGTTAGGGTCTGATTTGTCTCCACTTTTAAATATGGGCGTTATTAATCCTTTATTCCATATGTCAGGAAAATCACCAACACTCAGAACCAAATTGAACAGTTTCATTATAGCCAATTGGAATTTGTGATTTATGTTTTTAATCATTTCATTAAGGATACCGTCTGGACCACTTGCCTTTTTTGTTGGTAGGACTTGTATTTTATCTAGTAGCTCTTTTTCTGTTATTGGATAGTCTAACAGATTTTGGTATTTGCCAAATATTTGCTCTGTATGGGTTAAGTTATCATATATAAGCGATTGTTCTGTAGTCATGTTTATTTTACTAAACAGATTTTCAAAGTGGTTTTTCCAGGTGTCTCCATTTTGTATTGTTAGCTGTTCATGTTTCTTTTTGTTAAGGAGGTTCCAGTTGGCCCATAAATTGTTTGAATCAACAGATTCTTTGATTGTTTTGAACTGTTTTTGGATGTACTCTTCTTTCTTTTTTCTGATTGTGTTTTTATATTTTTTAAGCTCCTCGCAGTACTGAAGACGTACACCTGTATTCTCTGGTTGTCTGTGTTTTTGATTTGCTAGTTGTCTTAAGTTTTTCCTTATTGTTTTACAATCAAAGTCAAACCATTTTTCATTCTCTTGTTTTTGTTTAAAAGTTTTCTTAGTAGTTTTAATATTAGATATCGTTGCCAAATTATCAAATATGTAATTTATGTTTTCTACAGCTAGATTAACACCCTCTCCATTATGAGGATAACTATTTTCCATAAATTTATCCAAAAGTAAACCTATTTGGGGGTCTTCAATTGCGTTCCTGTATTTCTCAGAGCTGTCTTGTACCCATCTATAATTATTTTTAATGTTATACAGTTTACTGGAATGTGAAAATATATTAGTATTCTTGTTCCTTTTTATATAAAGTGTAATTTGGCTGTGATCTGATAGAGGAGTTAGTGGTTTAACAGTGAATGCACTGAAAGAGAACAGGTCTAAATCTGTGATCATGTAGTCAACTGTTGAGTTACCGAGAAATGAGCTGTAGGTGTATCTGCCCAGAGAGTCTCCTCTCACCCTGCCATTGACCAGATACAGACCGAGGCTTCGACACAGCTCAAGTAGGAGCTTTCCGTTCTTATTTATTTGAGTATCAGAGTTATTTCTAGAAATATTTACACTGTTTTGTTGATAACTCTGTCCAAATATGTATTTATTCCCACTGTCTGTGGTACAGTCAGTTAAGGACCCTGTTCTAGCATTGAAATCTCCACACAGCAGCACACTTCCCTGAGCCTGGAAGTGGATTATTTGAGTCTGGATGGTCTCATAGATGTTTTCATTATAATATGGAGATTCGGATGGAGGAATGTAAAGAGCACATAAGAATATGTCCTTTTTGGTTTGACTGAGCTGATTGTCAATCTTGAGCCAGATATGAGATTCTTCTTTTTTAATTAATTTGATGTATTTATCGATTTCCAGTTTGTGCCAGATTATTGTGCCTCCCGAATCTCTACCATGTTTAATTTTTTCAAGTTTTTTAGATGAAATGGATATTTCACGATATTCTGGGGGACAAAGAGTGACCTCATCTGTTCTGCACCATGTTTCCTGAAGTATTATGATATCTATGTCTGAAATGCTTTTCTGAAAATCCAAGGTGTTAACTTTACACCCAAGACTGGATGAGTTAACACCCTGGATATTCCACAGTGAGATCGTCAGCGGTTTCATTTGGTCAACAAACAATTTTAACATTCCTCTAGAATAGAACCAATCCATATAAACCTTAAAATACCTAAATATCATAAATAGACATGTATATTATCAAGATTATCTAGAGTCCAAGCAATTTTGAGTGTTTTACTCACAACTATTCCATCAGCCGTGTGCAGATTAAACTGAGCATGTGTTTGATCTCTCTTAGACTGGTGCTGTGTGTGTCCACTGGCTGTTTTAGTGCTGCAGCGTAGCTCAGTTTTCCCTGTTCTTGTCTGTGACTCTCTCTCTCTCTCTCTCTCTTCAGTTCTTTGGCTTGATATTTTTACAGTATTATGTACAAAATATGGAATATATTGCCATCATTAAAGTAATAAAATACACAATAAATTAAACAACAAACGGATAATTAATAATTTATTGATAAAGCTTTAACTGAGAAACTGAGCTCTATCCTTCTGTACTGTAGGTCCTAAACAGCTCAGCTCTTATATCCCTTAAGTGCATATGGCCTCATTTTGAAATATTGTATGAACTGCTGATTATACAGGTCCCATGAAATCTAAGGACTTTTATTTAATTTAAAGTATAAATAAATTAAATGCAATCCATATAGCTTTAAAATAGCTGAAAGCCCACCACAGTTCATATAGGTGTTCAGGAACACTTATATGTGTTATGACCTGCAAAGGACTGATTGTTTCATTATCATGACAGTTATGTTATTATCACTCATTGCCAACAGTTAAGTCTTCAAAAAACAGGAGATATCTTTCTTTTAATATTTCCAAATTTTATTATTAAATAATTGATTGATTGATTGATTGATTGATTGATTGATTGATTGATTGATTGATTGATTGATTGATTAATTGATTGATTGATTGATTGATTGATTGATTGATTGATTGATTGATTGCAATACATTTCATATTAAATTATTGCATATTCAAATTATGTTTTGGCCTATTTATTTATCAAGATATGCGTTGAAGCTATAGTTTGTAAGAATACATAGGCCTAATTGTGTAAAATATAAAATACAGTAGGCCTAAAAACAGAAGTGGTGGTGCTTTCTCTGTTTGTTAGTGTTTTCTCATGTGATCAGGACTGGAAATGAAGAACTAAGATCAGGGAGTAGAATGTCAAAGGGCAATGATCTGGTTTACCCTGCTTACATAATTAGGGTAATAAAAATAACTTCTGTCTTTTAATAAGCTAATATATAATATTGTGATTACTAAACTGTTGCAAATAGTTTTTTCTAAGTGTAATGAGTGTAACTGTATTATCCAAACTAAATCATACAGTAAAGGCAACAAATGACAAGATCTCTTATTTTACCCCGCATTTTTATTCTGAATTTGAATATAGCCCTGTCAGAGGAAATCTGAGTATTTTTGGCAGACAAACGTGTATTGGAGTGCTGTGTTGTAACATGTTGATTTTAAAATTAGTAAAGAAGAAATAGCAGCAGGCTAAAACTTGAATTGAACTTCTTAACTCTTAAAATGGGGCAACCCAGTGGCGCAGTAGGTAGTGCTGTTGCCTCACAGCAAGAACGTCGCTGGGTCGCAGGTTCGAACCTCGGCTAGGCTGGGTCAGTTGGCGTTTCTGTGTGGAGTTTGCATGTTCTCCCTGGGTTCGCGTGGGTTTCCTCCGGGTGCTCCGGTTTCCCCCACAGTCCAAAGACATGCAGTACAGGTGAATTGGGTAGGCTAAATTGTCCATAGTGTATGAGTGTGAATGTGTGTGTGGAAGTTCCCAGAGATGGGTTGCGGCTGGAAGGGCATCCGCTGCGTAAAATCGTGCTGGATAAGTTGGCGGTTCATTCCGCTGTGGCGACCCCGCAAGGGACAAAGCCGACAAGAAAATGAATGAATGAACTCTTAAAATGTACCTTATGAGTTTCTTTCTTCTGCTGTACACAAATAAGATATTTTGGCGAAAGCTGAAAACCAGTAACCATTGACTTTCATATTAGAAAAACAAATAGAAGGCTATGGAGGTAAATGGTTACAGGTTTCCATTTTTTTTTTTTTTTTAATATTATTTTGTGTTCAACAGATGAAAAAATCTCAAACAGGTTTGAACAATTCAATGGAGAGTAAATAACGACAAAACTATCGCTTTAACTGAAAAAGTCAGGTTTACAACTTACCACATTAAACGCGTTCACTAGTGAACTCATAAATCCCATAATGTACCACAGAAAAGGGTGTACAGCTAGAGAATATCCATAAGGCAGTGGGTGCCAAATGAATTCCTGCATCCCACCAGAAGATTGTACCCCAAGATGAATCACATAAATAATTTTTTTTCAGAACAGCTAATCTAATGTGCATCATAATATCATGTATAGTTTCCTAGTTATTTAGTTTGCTATTTCAGGTCGCAATTCATTAATGTTATTAAACTGAGAACAGGGAAAAATGCGTTTAAACATAAATTTATTCTTGTTATACATTTTTCTAATACTCAAAAACGATGCTCAAAAACAGCTTTTACTTTTTACATGATTTTGCATTATTGCGAACATAAAGAATATGTCACACTGTCAGTGTGTAGAAGTACACCACTAGTAAAGAAGCCATCATATTCAGAAAACTGGAAGTCAGGAAACTTGAAGATGATTCTTTGGATTCTTCTGGTTTGGACAGGCTTCAGATAGAAAAAAAAAAAAAAACAGACAATTAAAGTGAATCGTTTTATTTTAGATCTGCTTAGTGTTTAACAAATACGTAGGGGTGACTTGGAGCAGGGCACAAACTAACACTCGTCAGTTGGTTTAAAAATGTCCACACATGCTAGCAGAACAAAATGTAGAATATTTACTAGTTGCCTTATCAACAGTTGGCTAATTGTGCCAAAATGATAACTATCTTTTATTTAAAATGTTAAAACATTTATTTAGTCACAGCAAAACTGTGAATTTCTGGCTTTTAGTGTTTGTTTAAAATGAGACAAATCTAATATTATTTAATTTCTAGTCTGTTATTTGACAGTTTAGACAGTTTTTTAATGCTTCACTAACTAGCAGAAAACGAGTTTTAAATTTAATTTGTGCAGTAAGAAAAATTTGTAGCAATGTGTTACATTCTGCCCCTTAAGCAGAATTATTAGAAGCATGTTATTAGGACAGTAGCGATGTTAGGATGTGCCTTGCTTTATACATGAATTTTATGCAATAAAACTGTGAAGCTTTAAAATTAATGGTCCGTTAGTTAATGCTAGATAATGTATTTACTAACACGAACAAACAATGAACAGTACATTTATTAAAGTATTTATTAACATTTGTTAATGTTAGTTAATGAAAATAAAGTCTCTCTCCCACTTACCTGCTGACAAGGCTGCTGCAGTCAGACTTACTTTGAAACTCCGAATGTTTTAAGGTGATGTGTTTATAGTTATTGTTGTTATTCTGAACATTTGTGATGTTTTCAACTGTGAAAACTTCAGTGGGAGATATTAGCAGATCCATTTCCTCTAAGTTACACCCATTAGCATCAAGGTTGATGGCAGAACAGGAATTGATGCTAAAAACAGTGCCAATGTCATCACTCAATTCTGCATCTTCAGTTGCATCAGCAAATTTCAGCTTTGCTGGGAAAAAACTCTTAAATTGCACTTTCTCCCCGACTTTTGTGTTATATTCTTCTTCTACGCCAGAGTACACTTTTGTGCAATTGTTTTTTAAGAGTCTCATAGCATCTGTCAGCAGGAAGAAAACAGATTTGAAAGGAAACTCATCTTGGTAAGTTGATCCGCCTGTGCTTTTGCTGTAAATCTTATTAAAATTTGTACGAAATTTACTCTCTGCTACATAGCCCTGCAGTGCAGTCATGTGCTCTGACGTTGCTCCTGGAATAGATTTTGTGCACGGACGACTGTTTTTCCACATAGACTGAAAATCTGGACTGTTGTTAATCTCTGTCTGCAGTAAACCTCCGGGTTTTGTGACCATTTGCAGCATCTCTTTCCGACAATTGTAGAAAGAGTAATCAGGAGCTTCAGGAAACATGCCCATCTCTATCACCTTCCCAGTTATCTGCAGCATTATCTGGAAGCATTGAGGAAATTACAAGCTTTATGATATTTAATGAAAACAATTATGCAATTAAAAAATTCAAAGTAGAGATATTAAATGTAGATCTTACAGTGCTCAAGAGCACCAGGAGATATGCAGGAAGCCTTTTCATTGTATTAGTTGGTTGTATAGCTATGTGCACAAGTCTGGGCAAAGACGGTAGCATGAACAACAAGTTAATACATAAAAGTTGATTAATACATCCTTGTCAAACTCATTTTAAAAGTACTGTTTTTTTTTTCTTTTTACCACAGAAAAGAACTCTTAAAAAATAACTATATATAGAAATAGTATTAACAAAGCACTTCAAATCATGATGTTAGCTGTTGTGCATTGGATATATAAAAATGTATCAGTAACATCTATGTCTGTATTTTAATAGCATTTGGTCACTGCATGAACTTAAAAGAGAGAGAGAGAGTAAGAGAAACAAAAAAGAACTGCACTTACCGTCTTAAGATGCTTGGTAGAATGTCAGCTAAACATGAAGAAGGCAGAGCAGATCGGCATGAGTGTTCACAGACTGATTTAAAAAATAAAAAAACAGGAAAGCCCTGCCTTTTCCTTCCTGCCTTTAGTCGCTTAAGTGATCAGGAAAGAGACGCGCACAGCAAAATAATAATAAAAGAATCACATTGTTAAAAAGCTGAAACTGAACAAAGGTAAACTGTGGTTAAACAGTTAGGTGTCATGATGTTAGGAATGGTGGATGTGAATAAATTAAAATAAAAAAAAGAAGAAGTAGCAAGTATTTAATAATTTGTAATTTCACACTTTTATCTAAAATAAGTCATGAACAAAAAACCTAAAATACATATTTTATATTCTGTAAAGTGTATTTCAGGAGGTCAAATGTTTATAAAAGAATTAGACTATTATCCAGAATATTTGGTTTGGAAGTGAATTATTTTATTGTAAAAATATATTTAGGGTATCTGGGGATGGCTAAAATTGTTTTGTAATATATACACTTTACGTGGAAATTCTTGCGAGTTTATTGACAGTTTAATTTAAAAATTGTAAATCTTTTCCTTAATGTGCAGTAGCACATTATCACAGTTCCTGCATTTATCACAGCCTACCACAAACTGTCAGCTGCATAAACATACTCTTATTTTTAACCTCTTCTATTCTGCAGCTGTTTTTTTTTCTTGTATAATATTATATACAATTTCGAAGTATCCCCACCTCGGTACAGTAGTATAAATGCAATATCTCAGTGTCATTTAACAAATAACTTTTTGAAATTCATTCATTCATTTTCGGCTTAGTCCCTTTAATAATCTGGGGTCGCCACAGTGGAATGAACCGTCAATTTATCCAGCATACGGATATCCAGCATTACGCAGCGGATGCCCTTCCAGCTGCAACCCAGTACTGGAAAAGATCCATACACACTCATTCACACACACACACTACGGTCAATTTTAGCATACCCAATTCACCTACCACATGTCTTTGGACTTGTGAGGGAAACTGCGGAGCACCCGGAGAAAACCCACGTGAACACGGGGAGAACATGGAAACTCCACACAGAAATCCCAACTGACCCAGTCGAGGCTCAAACCAGCGACTTTCTTGTTGTGAGGCGATCATGCTACCCACTGCGCCAACGCGTCACCTCACTTTTTAAAATTACATTATATAAAAACATATATTTTCTGAATGGGAATGGGAAACTACATCACTACAAGTTGTGTCTCGCCATGTTTGTGGTAACATACAGGAGTGCACAACCATTACAAATTATGCAATAATTATTGTAATTACAGTACTGGAACACCTTTTTTAGGGCATTGTAAATTTAAATGTAAACAAGTTTCTCACAGTAACATAAATGGCAAAGTGATGCCTATCTGTAAAAAATAGAGATTCTACACACAAGTCCACAATGAGAGCAATATTCAGTATTTCTTGATTTATTTATTTTGAAATAAAAGCATTTGAGATACAAATCTGATGTCCCTTGCACAACACAACTACAGATGAAAGTGGCTGAGCAAATAGATGAACAAGATATCAGAACAAAAATGCATGATATGCAAAATGCAGTTACAGCCAGAGGCCATTTCAAAAACGAGGGAGGAGAGACAGATGATTATCAGGACTTTAAAAATGTTATTGTCAAATCACATTATAGCCTTGATCTCACTGAAGAAACTATTGGATTTAGGATACTAAACACTTTTTTTTTTTTTTTTTTTGCTTTTCATTTGGCTCTCAATTACGTTTTCTGGTAATATTTCAAAATAAATGGGATTTAAATGAGAATGCATGGAATTTACTATCAGTCGGTTTTGAAACTGGATTTAATAGTTTTGAAATGAGTTTGTTAGCATGTGAAAAATGTGCTGAAAATGTAGTTGTTTTTTTTATTGTTTTCTGGGCACCGACATCTCGACCTGGACTTTCAAAATCATTGCCAAAGTAAAGAAAGCTCAGCAACAGCTGCATTTCCTGTGGGTCTTCAGGAAAAAACTACTTGGACAAGAAACTGCTGCTGGCTTTATATCATGCCTCTGTGGAGAGTACACTGACATACTGCCTGGGTGTATGTGTGGTATGCATGCTGCACAGTTGAGGACAGGATGCAGAGCGATGAATGCAGCCTAAAAATCATTGGCTGCCCTCTGCCCTCCCTGGAGGCCATTGCCTGCTGTATCAGCAAAATCAAGGCCATCGCAGAATACTCCTCACATCCTGCTCATTACTGGTTTGACCCACTTCCTTCTAGATGGTGCTTCAGGTCAACAAAGTCTCACACCACCAGACTTACAAACAGATTTTTTCTGTTTTTCTTTTTTCACCCATACACTCTCATTCGCACACACACACTATGGTCAATTTTGCTTACCCAATTCACCTATAGCACGTCTTTGGACATGTGGGGGAAACCAGAGCACCCGGTGGAAACCCACACCAACACGGGGAGAACACGCAAACTCCACACAGAAATGCCAACTGACCCAGCCAAGGCTCGAACTTCTTGCTGTAGGGCAACATCGCTACCCACTGCACCACCGCACAAATGCCTAAATTTGTCTTAAAAAAATCTCCTAAATTTGATTTTTTTTCATTGTTTTAAAGCACATTGTTTTACTCAATGTTTTACAGCACAGACTTATCATCAAAAAATGATATTCTGCTTTTTTTCTGGAGTGCATTTTTACCCCAGACTGACAAAAGGCAATGAAGTGAATGAATAAACAAATGAAACTTCGAGACCAACAGGAGAAGATCATGGCATACACACCTAAGAGATGCTTCACCTTCTGACTGTCTTAATGATGGTTCACTCAAATCTCATTAACACAAATCAGAGAATCTGTAGAAATATTGGCAGTGGGTATAGAAATTGTGGGGAAATATGCCCATGGCTAGTGGTAAAGTCTAGATCGGATACGCGGCCGGCCGGAAGTACGATATGTACATTAATATAGCTGCATTTTTAATAACACTGTATAACAATAATTAATATTTTTATAGTACTGTGACGGTTGGGTTTAGGGTTGGGGGTAGGCGTTAAAAAATACAATTTATTGGGTAATTTAATAGATAACAAATAGTACTCGGTACAACTACTGTTTTTACAGTGCTGTGACGGTTGGGTTTAGAGTTGGGGTGGGGGTAGATGTTAATAAAATACAATAAATGGGAAATTAAATAAATAATATAAATAATTCTCGTTAAATTCCGGCCGCAACCATATTCGATCTAGCAACAACCATGGCTAGTATTGCAGGTTCGGGTTAGGGTTAGGGTTACAGGTTCAATACTTTAAGGGAACCTCTTATCCAACCAACTGGTCTATTAAGGGATCAGAGGTGTAAAAAGTAGTGAAAAGTACAAATACTGAGTTAAACTTTTACTCAAAAGTATAATTAACTGACCAGAAACATGGCAAAATAAAAAACAAGTACTAAATAAATTGTACATGAGGATTAAAAGTAAAGGCAACAGCAAGAATTAAACACATTAAAGATTGTATTAGCTTTTAATCTCCCATAACACAAAATGAATGCAATGTTTTATCCTGCTTTTGAACTTTTTGTATCAAACTGCATTTAACTATCCAACTAAAAGACACACCTGATGCCGATATGCAACATGCAACTCAAATTTGTAAAACCTTTCATGTAACTTTAGCAGAAGCTGATTTTCAGAATTATAAATACATTTTATATTCAGAGTTGGTAAAATGTTCAAAATGAAAAAGTTATGCAGACCTCTTTGAGGACTGAAAAGCAAAAAAGCTGATATTCCCTAGTCGAGTAGGAGTATACTGTACATTTAATCTTGTATACCACACATGTACACAATTTTTTTTTTTTGCTAAGTTGATGTCTTGTTTCTGTGGCTGATTTTGGACAACATTCTTTCTCCATTTTCTTCCACTGACTGACTGTTACGCATTGCATTCCATTCAGAAGGGTTCATCTCTATATCCCGATCCCTTTAAAATGTTATTAGCCCACTTAAGTTTTTTTAATTGGCTACAGAATGACTAGATGACTTGGCTAATTAACCTCATTAGTTAACCCCAAAAACCTAGTTAAGCCATTAAACTGCACTTTAAGCTGAATACATTTATCTGGTAATCTCTCCATTAAACAGCATTTGGGAATTATTGTTTTAAAGAATTACTATTTTAATAGAAGGACTAATACTTTATAAACTATATAAAATAAAAAATATATATACTGTATATAAGTAAATAAAGAATAAATCATCATTGATGTATTTTTATCATTTATTTAGCAATAAGCACAGATTGTTGTACATTGTAAAACTAATATATTGTTTTACTATTATATATTGTAAAACTAATATCTCACATAGCACTAAGCACAGATGTTTATATATTATTAAACTAAATCTCAGTTCATTCTTTGCTTTATACAAAGTCATCTGTTGCATTGCATTGATGGCGTGGATTTTTTTTGATGGATGTCCACTCCATGATGGAATAACACATATCCTTTCTTGTGTCTTTATGATTATTAATAAAGTTGAATGTTTAAGAGCCTAGTTTATAAAATGACCTTAATGTCATCCCACTTCAGAGTAAAACTGGAATAATATGTGTGCGTGATTGTTTTTCTGTATGCCAAATGATTTGTTTCCTCAGGATCTACCCAGCCAGGTCATGGAGATCTCTTGAGTGGTCCTGGACTCTTGAAGAATTGAAAACAACGGTTCCTATTGTTATTTGCTATGTGTTAAATATGTCAAAAGTGATATTTGCCATTTTAGGTGTTAAATCTTTTAAAGGTAATTCCTTTGTATATAAGCTGCCAGTTTGGTTGTAGATTATACCGGTTTTTAACCAGTTTTGATAAAGACAGCTGAGAGTACACTCAGCCTTGGGAAAGAAACAGATTGTACTTTGAGTGTGTGTGTTCTATTCAATTGTGGATCCTTTCACAGGTCTGGGGTCAGCTCTGAACAGATATTGTGACATCGTTCAGAACTGTATGCACGCACCCACGTGGAAATTTTCTTCCACCTATATGAATGATGCAGTTAATGAAGTTATGTGAGAGTATAATAGTTGATGTTTTGTGATTGCAAGTAGAGTGGCCTGCGAACTCATTGCGGGTGTTGAAGCTGGCTTCTGCTGATGAACCTCAAACTATCTTCAGTAAACTTTCTTTAATTGACTCTCTGACTCCGGCTCTTCTTCGTCTGACAGACTGCTCATTTTAGATTCAAACTTTAAATATCCCTACAGCATAAATACATCACATACAGTGCATCCGGAAAGTATTTATAACGCTCCACTTTTTCCACATATTTTTATGTTACATCCTTATTCCAAAATGGATTAAATTCATTTATTTACTTTAAATTCTACACACAATACCCCATAATGACAAAGTGAAAAAAAGATTTTTTTTAAATTGTTCCATATTTATTAAAAATAAAAAAACCTGAAAAATCACATGAACACAAGTATTCACAGCCTTTGGCGTGAAGCTCTAAATTGAGCTCAGGTACATTCTGTTTCCACTGATCATTCTTGAGATGTTTCAGCAGCTTAATTGGAGTTCACCTGTGGTAAATTCAGTTGATTGGACATGATTTGAAAAGGCGTACACCTGTCTATAAAAGGTCCCAGAGTTGACAGTGCATGTAAAAGAACAAACCCACCATACAAAGGAATTGTCTGTAGACCTCCGAGACAGGATTGTCTGAAGGCACAAGGCTGGGGAAGGTTACAGAAAAATTTCTGCGGCTCTGAAAGTTCCAATGAGCACAGTGGCCTCCATCATTCGTAATGGAAGATGTTTGGAACCACCCGGACTCTTCCTAGAGCTGGCCGGCCATCTAAGCTGGGTGATTGAGGGAGAAGGGCCTTAGTCAGGGAGGTGATCAATAACCCAATGGTCACTCTGTCTGAGCTCCAGCGTTCTGTGGAGAGAGGAGAACCTTACAGGACAACCGTCTGTGCAGCAATCCACCAATAAGGCCTGTATGGTAGATGGCCAGACAGAAGCCACTCCCCACCTGGCATCTGAAAGACTCTCAGACCATAAGAAACAAAATTCTCTCATCTGCTGAAACTAAAATTGAACTCTTTGGAGCGAAAGCTAAGAGTTACGTTTGGAGAAAACCAGGCACCGCTCATCACCAGGCTAATACCATCCCTACAGTGAGGCGTGGTGGCACCATCATGCTGTGGGGATGTTTTTCAGGAGCAGGAACTGGAAGACTAGTCAGGATAGAGGGAAAGATGAATACAGCAATGTACAGAGACATCCTGAATGAAAACCTGCTTCAGAGTGCTTTTGACTTCCGACTTCATCTTCCAGCAGGACAATGACACAAAGCACACCTCCAAAATATCAATGGAGTGGCTTCACAACAACTTGGTGAATGTCCTTGAGTGGCCCAGCTAGAGCCCAGACCTAAATCCTATTGAACATCTCTGGAGAGATCTGAAAATGGCTGTACACCATCGCTTCCCACCCAACCTGATAGAGCTTGAGAGGTACTGCAAAGAGGAATGGGCAAAAATTCCCAAAGACAGGTGTGCCAAGCTTGTGGCATCATATTCAAAAAGACTTGAGGCTGTAATTGCTGCCAAAGGTGCATCAACAAAGTATTGAGCAAAGGCTGTGAATACTTATGTACATGTGATTTTTCAGGTGTTTTATTTTTAATAAATTTGCAACAATTTCAAAAAATCTTTGTTCACATTGTCATTATGGGGTATTGTGTGTAGAATTTTGAGGAAATAAATGAATTTAATATATTTTGGAATAAGGCTGTAACATAAAAAGTGTGGAAAAAGTGAAGCGCTATGAATACTTTCCAGATGCACTGTAAAGTAAACAAGCAATTTTTGAAGTAAAGAATCAGGCATTTTAGTGTTTCAGCTGAGACCCTATTGTATTTAATGGCTGAAAAACATTGCTTACTGTCAATCAACACCAGACAACTGAAGACCATTTAATTTAGCTGAAAAACATAATTATCTTTAAAAAAAAAATGAATGAAATCCTGTTAAAGAGCATGGTAGGTCAAAAGTCAAAGTTAAACGAGGAACGGTAGTCTATCTCCCATCTCTTGTCTCTGTCCTCTTTCCTCTTAAGTTCTTTAGCACTGAGCGTGGATCCTCTCTCCTGTCTCAGTCTTTTCTCTTTAAATATGTGCTGCACTGCCTGAGGATCTTTGGGCTGGAAGTGAGTGACTTTGGGTTGCGGGGCAGTCCCATATCCCAGACCTGCCTGGTCTCTCTTTAGGATCGTGCTTACTGGGTTTTTGCGGCCAGAGTGGGCAGGTCCAAGTCCAGAGGAAGGGTCCCACCCCAAGCGGAGCATCATTTTATAGCTGTTGCTGGATGAGGGCAGGCAGTATTGAGGGGTAGCTGGAGGATGAAGAACACTAAACTGGTGCAGTGTGGATCTGTTGTGGGTTTCAGTGCTGTCTGTGTAATGTACAGCACACACGTTACACCACTGAGAAGTAACACTGTGGAAACAGACACACATAAGAATTCTTAAACATGAGCTTTTAACATGTTTGTCTTTTCTGTGACAGTGCACATTCTGTCAAATGTATATATGTGAAAATATAATCGGATAAAAAGTGACATATTTGAGAACTCACATACTTAAAAGTGAATTAGTGAAAGAGATGTGTGTCAACTAGGTTTCTGCAGGGTTCATCAAGCCAAGTGTAAGGCTTAATAAGACCTTTTGAAGACCAAAATGAATACATTTATGAAAAACTTTTTCACCATGTTGGTCTTATTTGTAGTCGAAAAACAGCTATCATTACATTTGAATTAGCAAAAGAACAAACTTCAAAAACAACTTAATCAAAAATATATATATTTTTTTTGCTGTGGGATCATTTTAATGAGCTTTATAGAAGGGCTGCACGATATTGAAAAAACTGACATTGCAATATTTTGTTTTTCTGCGATACATATTGCGATACTGAGAATATTTTCACTAGATTAAACAACTGGATCTATTAAAAAAACAAAAGAACATAAAAATAGATCAATCGGGATTAATTTTGTAGGGCAGTACATCTGCATAAAATATAATACCAACCGCAAACATCGATAAATACAATAGAGCAAATATACAAATGAAATAAACGGTACTTCCTGCTTTTCTGGGAGTCTAGCAATATTCAGGCACAAATTGAACAATCAAATGTAAAATAACATGGTATATGCACATAAATATAATCTTTCCTAAAGATACAAACAATGTATTGTGCCTATATTTTTTAAAGTGCCTTGAAATGCTTACACAGTCACAGTCTGGACATTGCACATCCTGTGGTGTGACTATTGCAGATACATACTGAAAAACGATGCTGAAAAAATATATTGTGCAGCCCTATTTTATAGATAGCATTACATGGACACTGGGAAATTAATACTGATTTTAATACTGGTTTTAAACTTATTTAAAATACCTAAAACACATTACTTTAGTGAGCTCAGCTTAATAGGATACTTCACCAAATTTATTTTTATTTAACTTACCATTTACTCAACCTCAGTTATTTCCAAGGTGTGTTTTTTTTCATTAGAACACAATAAAAGATATTTTGAAAAATGTTAGTAACCGGCAGCCATAGACAATGAATAGTGAGAAAAATACTATTGAAATCAATGGCTACCAGTTTCCAACATTTTGTATGAAAATCTTCTTTTGCATACAACAAAGAAAGAACACATTTGGATCAAGTGGATGGTGTGTAAAGGATAGAAAGACAGAATTTTCATTTTGGTCTATTTAAGCCTAAAATTTAGATTTTGAGCTGTTATCATTCGTTCGCAACAGTGACAACATAAAAGTAGCCGGAATTTTCATTTCTAAAATTAATTTTATATGGGAGCTGGTGGTGAGCTCCGGTGGCGTAGTGGGTCTTGGACAATATGTTCATCAAGGGGAGTTGAAATCAGGTAAGCTTTATGGCATTGAGCTGACAGTTCAGCAGCAACCTATCAGAACAAGCACTTATCTGGGTAAGAGTGTGCGTATGGTCACGTGATGTGCGTTTTCAGCGGTGTAATGTAGACAGAGAGTTGTTCATAAACGCTGGGTGAAACACCAGTGTGAACACGTATCGTTTTCATTCTAAAACGTATTAGTGTAAACGGGGCCTAAGACCAGGGTTATTCACGAAACCTGGGTCAAACAATATATGACGAGTTCAGATGCAAAAATCTTTAAATGCCATTTGATATTTTCTTCTAAAATTTGCATTTTTCTCAGACTCCTGTGTGTAGGCTTAATAATTTTACTTTTATAGTGACAAATAAGTTCTTTTCATTGCCTTTATATAGAAATAGCTGAACAAACATAGGAAGCTGAAAAAAATGCTCATTTTAGGAGAACATTTCAGACGGCATTTAGAGGTTTTTGCATCTGAACTCTTCATATATATTTTAGCTTTTTTAGGAGGGCCTACATCAATTACAGAATACTCAGTATTTTTTGTGGACACTTCGTCTGGGTAAGTCTCTCATGGATAAATAAATGTCTTAAATGGAAACAATAGGTCCCTAAGGAGCATTTTACACCTGTCATCAATCATAGTTGGACAAAGCAAGTTTTTTTCCCCCATTGCCCCAGGATGAAATGTTCCATGTAATTAGATTTGAGCTTTAGACCACTTGCCCAGAGCTACTGCTTTTGCACAAAAGGGCAAAAATGGTGGCACTACAAAAAAGAATGCTGTTTAGAAAAAGAAAAGTGCTTTGGGGAAAAATGGATGATGAGTGTTTTGACACACTGTTAAGTCTGAAAAAGAGCATCTAATCTTGAAATGTCACTTGTGGTGAGAACTTAAATTACAGTATTATTAAAAAATTAACAATGTTTGGACATCTGCACACTAAATGAACCATAAATCATCTAACCTGTCTGCATTGTTTGTTATAGATGTGTTTGTGATCTCTGACACATTAAACTGCTCCAGCTCCCTCACTACATCCTGGTGACCGGCCTGCAGCGCCAGATCCCGAGCATCTCTGCCCTGAGAGAGAGAGAGAGAGAGAGAGAGAGAGAGACATCATAATACTGCAGGAAACATGGCGCAGAACTGATGAGGTCACTCTTTGTCCCCCAGGATACCGTGAAATATCCATTTCATCTAAAAAACTTGAAAAAGTTAAACATGGTAGAGACTCGGGGGGCACGATAATCTGGCACAAACTGGAAATCGATAAATACATCAAATTAATTAAAAAAGAAGAATCTCATATCTGGCTCAAAATCGACAATCAGCTCAGTCAAACGAAAAAGGACATATTCTTATGTGCTCTTTACATTCCTCCATCCGAATCTCCATATTATAATGAAAACATCTTTGAGACCATCCAGACTCAAATAATCCACTTCCAGGCTCAGGGAAGTGTGCTGCTGTGTGGAGATCTCAATGCTAGAACAGGGTCCTTAACTGACTGTACCACAGACAGTGGGAATAAATACATATTTGGACAGAGTTATCAACAAAACAGTGTAAATATTTCTAGGAATAACTCTGATGCCCAAATAAATAAGAACGGAAAGCTTCTACTTGAGCTGTGTCGAAGCCTCGGTCTGTATCTGGTCAATGGCAGGGTGAGAGGAGACTCTCTGGGCAGATACACATACAGCTCATTTCTCGGCAGCTCAACAGTTGACTACATGATCACAGATTTAGACCTGTTCTCTTTCAGTGCATTCACTGTTAAACCACTAACACCTCTATCAGATCACAGCCAAATTACACTTTATATAAAAAGGAACAAGAATACTAATATATTTTCACATTCCAGTAAACTGTATAACATTAAAAATAAATATAGATGGGTACAAGACAGCTCTGAGAAATACAGAAACGCAATTGAAGACCCCCAAATAGGTTTACTTTTGGATAAATTTATGGAAAATAGTTATCCTCATAATGGAGATGGTGTTAATCTAGCTGTAGAAAACATAAATTACATATTTGATTATTTGGCAACAATATCTAATATTAAAACTACTAAGAAAACTTTTAAACAGAAACAAGAGAATGAAAAATGGTTTGACTTTGATTGTAAAACAATAAGGAAAAACTTAAGACAACTAGCAAATCAAAAACACAGACAACCAGAGAATACAGATGTACGTCTTCGGTACTGCGAGGAGCTTAAAAAATATAAAAACACAATCAGAAAAAAGAAAGAAGAGTACATCCAAAAACAGCTCAAAAAAATCGAAGAATCTGTTAACTCAAACAATTTCTGGGACAACTGGAATCTCCTTAACAAAAAGAAACATGATCAGCTAACAATACAAAATGGAGACACCTGGAAAAACCACTTTGAAAATCTGTTTAGTAAAATAAACATGAGTACGGAACAATCGCTTATATATGATAAATTAACCCATACAGAACAAATATTTGGCAAATACCAAAATCCGTTAGACTATCCAATCACAGAAAAAGAGTTAATAGATAAAATACAAGTCCTACCAACAAAAAAGGCAAGTGGTCCAGACGGTATCCTTAATGAAATGATTAAAAACACAAATCACAAATTCCAATTGGCTATAATGAAACTGTTTAATTTGGTTCTGAGTGTTGGTGATTTTCCTGACAAATGGAATAAAGGATTAATAACGCCCATATTTAAAAGTGGAGACAAATCAGACCCTAACAATTACAGAGGCATCTGTGTGAGCAGTAATCTGGGGAAGCTGTTCTGCAGCATCATCAACAGACTCATAGGCTTCCTTACAGAGCACAATGTCCTCAGCAAAAGTCAGATTGGGTTTCTGCCAAATTACAGAACATCAGACCATATCTTCACCCTTCAGACTCTGATAGACAAATACATCCATCAAAACAAAAACAAAATATTTGCTTGCTTTGTAGATTTTCAGAAAGCATTTGATTCAATTTGGCATGAAGGTCTGCTTTCTAAACTTCTAGAATCAGGAATCGGTGGTAAAACATACGACATTATAAAAACAATGTATTCAAGCAGTCAGTGTGCAATTAAAATAGGAAATAAGAGAACAGAATTCTTTACTCAGGGGCGGGGGGTGAGACAGGGCTGTCCACTGTCACCAACCCTCTTCAATATTTACATCAATCAATTGGCAATGCTCCTAGAGCAAGCAGATACGCCGGGTCTCACACTATACGACTCCAGTGTAAAGTTCCTGCTGTTTGCAGATGATCTGGTGCTGCTGTCGCCAACAGAAGAGGGTCTACAGCAGCAGCTGGATATCCTGCACAGCTTCTGTCAGACCTGGGCCCTGACCGTTAACCCAAAAAAAACCAAAACCCTAATATTCCAGAAAAAACCCAAATGTCAGGGAAAGAGACACAGTTTCACCCTTGGCATGACAAAAATTTAACCTGCCACAAGCTACACATACCTTGGGTTGAAAATAAGTGCTAATGGAAGACTAAATATGGCTGTGAATGAACTAAAAGAGAAAGCGAGAAGGGCCTTTTACGCCATTAAAAAAATCAACACAAATAGAAATTCCAGTTCGAATCTGGCTCAAAATTTTCCAGTCAGTGATTGAACCTATAGTGCTATATGGGAGTGAGGTTTGGGGTCCTGTCCTCAGTCATGAGTTTGATAAGTGGGATAAGAATCCAATTGAAAGCCTCCATGCAGAGTTCTGTAGGAGCATCCTAAGGGTACAGAGGAACACACCCAGCAATGCATGCAGGGCAGAATTAGGCCAGTATCCTCTACTCATGCGAATTGAGAAACGAGCCGTCAAATTTTGGAAACACATAAAAATGAGTGACCCCAACTCTTATCATTACAAAGCCCTCAAAACCCAAGAAATGGACATTGAAAAAAGCCCCCTGATTCAGATGGTCCTGAAGCTGCAAACACAAACCAACACAACAAATATGACTAACAGCAGGCAGCATCAGGACACGGATATGCTCATCCACAGAATTAAGCCCAATCAAATAATAAATGCACGAAAAGAAGAGTATCTGACTTACTGGAATGAAGCAGCAGCAAAACAAAGTAAACTTCAGTGTTATTTAGACCTAAACAGAGATTATACCACAGCAACATATCTGAGCGCAGTAAAAGACAGTAAATTAAGAACAACAATGACCAAATACAGGCTGAGTGCTCACAGTCTGACTGTAGAGACAGGCCGATACAGACAGAACTGGCAACCTAGAGAGAGCCGCATCTGCCCACACTGTGCCCAGGCAAAGGTGGAGACGGAGGAACACTTCCTCACCCGCTGCACAAACTATCAGCACATCCGAGACACATTCTACCCCAAACTACAGAGCATTTACCCCACAATTCACTGAGTCAGACAATAAAACACAGCTTCAATATTTACTAGGGGAAAAAACTGACTGTGTCCTTCTAGCGGCACAATACATTAATGCCTGTCACAAAAAGAGAGAGCAGACCAATAAAACCATCAGTGATGCGCCTGCAAACACACACACACACACACACACACACACACACACACACACACACACACACACACCTAGATTATTATAAATGAATCATTGTAAATATACTGATTATTATTGTTTTTATTACCGTTTTATCCTAAAATGTTGATTGTTAAATGGACAGTTTATTCTGATCTTTTATTTATTGATATATGTGAATAATATGATACATTGAATGATATATGATATATATATGAGTGATATGATATGAGTTATATGATATATATAAATATATGAGTTATATGATATATTGAATAATACTAGAACAGTAAAGTTCGTAGACAAACTTTATGGTGTCTTGAGAAAGTCTAGTCTGAAAGTTTGAAGTAGCTATAAAATTAAATAATTGAAGTACTTTTTAAGTGTGAAGCAGTTGGTAGAGATAGATCACTACATATAGGTTAGCAGGTTTCTAGTATGGATTGGCATGTTTCTTGCTAGGTGGTTGCTAGGGTGTTCGGAATGGTTGCTAAGGTAAATGCTAGGGTGTTCTGAGTCATTGCTTAGATATTGCTAGGCGGCTGGTAGGGTGTTCTGAGTGGTTGCTTGGCGGTTGCTAAGGCGTTGCTAGGGTGTTCCCAGGTAGTTGTTAAGGTGTTGCTAGGGTATTCTGGTTAAGGTTGCTAGTCGACCACTGAGCGGTTGTTAAGGCACTGCTAGACGATTGCTAGGTTGTTCTGAGTGGTTGCTAGGGCGTTGCTAGGGTGTTCTAGGTGGTCACTAGGCAGTTGCTAGGGTGTTCTGAGTGGTTGCTAAGGTGTTGCTAGGCTGCTGTAGGTGGTCGCTAAGGTGTTGCTAGGGTGTTCTGAGTGGTTGCTAAGGCATTGCTAGGCGGTTGCTAAGGTGTTCTGAGTGGTTGTTAGGTCGTTGCAAAGGCATTGCTAGGTGGTTGCTAAGGTGTTCTGAGTGGCTGTTAGGTCGTTGCAAAGGCATTGATAGGTGGTTGCTAAGACGTTGCTAGGTGGTTGCTAGGGTGTTCTGAGTTGTTGCTAGGCAGTTGCTAAGGTGTTCTGAGTGGTTGCTAGGCGGTTGCTAAGGCATTGCTAGGTGGTTGCTAGGGTGTTTTGAGTGGTTGCTAAGGCGTTGTTAGGCAGTTGCTAAGATGTTCTGATTGGCTGCTAGGTGGTTGCTAAGATGTTCTAGGTCGTTGCTAAGGTGTTGCTAGGTGGTATCAGGGTGTTTTGTATGTTTGCTAGGCCGGGGCTAGGATCTTCTGAGTGGTTGATAAGGTGTTGCTGGGCAGTTGCTATGGTGTTCTGAATGGTTGCTAAGGCATTGCTAGGCAGTTGCTAAGGTGTTCTGAGTGGCTGCTAGGCGGTTGTTAAGGCGTTGCCAGGGTGTTCTAAGTCATTACTAAGGCGTTGCTAGACCATTGCTAAGGTGTTCTGGGTGATTGCTAGGCGGTTGCTAGGGTGTTCTAGATGGTTTAAAAGATGTTGCTAGGTGCTTGTTAAGGTGTTCTGAGTGGTTGCTAGGCAGCTGCTAACATAAATTACCATGTTTCTAGCATAAATTAGCATGTCGTTAGCATTGAGTATGATTTAGCATGTCACTAGCATGTTTCTATTGTAAACTAGCATGCTGCTAGCATGAATTTAGTATGAATTAGCATGTTTGCTAGTATGATTAGTATGTTTGTTAGTATGTTCCATTATGGATTAGTATATTGTTAGTATAAATTAGCATGTTGCTAGTATGTTTATGTATGAATTAGCATGTTGCTAGTATGATTAGTATGTTTCTGGTATGGAGTAGTATATTGTTAGTATGAATTGGTATGTTGTTACTATGTCCAATGTAAAGTCAATGGCAGTTTGTTAATTTTTAATTTACCATAGAAGTCTATGGGACAGTTGCTAGGGTGGCGTAAGAGGTTGCCAGGGTGTGGCTAGTAAGTTAAAAGGTCATCAGTGATTGGCAGATTGGTAGTCTGAGTTAAATGAGCGTAAACTTAATTCTGTATGACAGTCTGGCGGAAAGTTATGATTTTCTCAAGCCACCATAAATATGATATATTGAATAATATGATATATTATTTATATTTTATTTAAGTATAATATATATATATTCAGATTATTATTAATATATATAATTATTATGTTATTCTTTTTTATTTATTTTTATTTATTTATTTTTTTTACTACTACTATATTGTGTGCTGTTTTTTTTTTAATTATATATGCATGTTACTTTTTTATGTAAACTTTATAAATGCTTTGGCAATACATTTGTAAAATTTGTCATGCCAATAAAGCAACTATTGAATTGAATTGAATTGAGAGAGAGAGAGCGAGAGAGAGAGAAAAGAAAAGAAAACAGGAAGACTCAAAAAAAGAGAGGAAATGAGACAATACAACCATAAAGCAATCAATGTGTAGGAATTTCTTTGAAATCTCTTACATAAATACTGCATTATCAGGAATGTCAAGATACTGTCAAAAGTCAACATAAAGTTGGCGTTTTTGTCTCGGTTGGTAAAAATGGGAATTTGCATGAATTGTATAAATGCTTCACTGCCCTTGTGTTACATGTTCATGTTTTAGGTCTATTGATTGCTCAAACAGGGTAAATATCAATGACAAACTTACCTGAAAGCTAAAAATGCATAAAAATTTATTAAAAACAACAACAACAAATGAACCACCGAAGTCACATGAAATGTGTTGACAATATTTTTGTTTTTTTCCTTGGTCTTTGAATGTCCTGGGACTGTTGCTCTCAATGGAGGGTCAAAGAGCTCTTGGATTTCACCAAAAATGTCTTAATTTGTGTTCCAAAAATTAATGAATGGCTCAGAAGATTGGATAGGGTGAGTAATTTTGCAAAAATTACCTTTAAAACCAACCAAAAAATTAATAAAGGTTGAGATTGAATCGCTGAAATTGTTCTAATTTAAATAAATAAAATCTAAAAACTGTTAAACTTAAATTGTTACACTGGGGGAAAATATATATACAAATTTAAATAGTTACTCAAATAATTATAAAGAATTTAACTAAATTAAAATTGAAAACTCTAAATTTGTAATAAAATATTAATAAAACAAAATGTCTGTTCACACAAAGAATGTTCATTTTAAAAACTCTAACAATATAGTGCCCACCAGTTTTGCCAGTATAGTGACTTAATAGTGACTATAGTAGCCATTTCAAATTCATCTTGTTGTCTGACAAAAGAAAACTATAGATAAAAAAAAGACTATAAAAAAAGAAGATTTGGGCACATTACAATACAGTATGTGAGTACAGAAAGTAGGGGTGAAGCAAACTAATTTAGGGCTAAATTTAACTGAAAAGGGTTAGCTCTAGGTTGAATGTGAATACATCATGGATGTGCTAATAGGTGCATGATAACTTTTTAAGCAGGCTTTCTTAGATTCTTTAGTGTGCTTACACCAACCGACGATGTTTTATTTATCATAAGCACACATTGAGTTGTCATCTGTTGCTTTTTTATGCTTGTGCTCTTTAATCTCTGATTGATTCTGATTGTTTGTCCATATTTTTAAAAGTTCATTAGCTATAGCTATATATGATTTCTATGATATCTTATGTGTTATCATTATAGCTGTGGTGTGGATTTTCTTGCGGTCACAGAATTAATCAGTAGAGATTATTACAAATCTATAGTTATTGCAATGGTCAATAAATCAGGGACTAAGAAAAATGAATGAATGAGTTATTGCAATGGTTATTATTCTTTGTGGAAAAGGGGCCTTCAAAGTACTGCCAATATTATAAAGCTCTCAGATGTGTGAATCATTTCTTTACCTAAAATTAATCAAACTTCCATTATTGAATTATTATTCATATAAATCATGAACACAAACTCAGATTAGAAAAGGTGTTTTCTGTATGGAAAATATGTGACAAAATATAAAATGAATTGAAATTTCACAGTGAAAACACATCATCTCTGACTGTATAATTGAAAAATGCATTCATTTCAAACTAATTAGTTTTAATTTTGGCAGTCTTGCCTCTAGATTGTTACAATAATGAAATATCAAATCACAGTGACATTTTAAATGAGGTTAAATATAGTTTCATTTTTCAATTTAATTTACTATAATGAGATTGTTTTTCATTTTTATAATTTAACAGATTTATTTAATATCGGCAAAAAATATCTTCCATACAAGGGGTTAATATGAAATTGTTAATATTCACAATTTAGTCTTATATTCCAGATAGATGCAAATTGTAAACAAATATGCAGTCAATGGAAAAAGTACACTATTCTTATCTTCACCACTACAAATTGAAAGAGGCATAGAGATTTCAGGAGGAAATGTTATGTACCTGTTTGTCCACGACTCCCACCCAAGCGGCCCCATGCTCCAGGAGCAGCCGAACGGCCTCTGTTTGTCCTGCCTGACTCGCACACATCACACCTGTCCAGAAAAAATCATCACGGAAGTTGACATCACAGCCACGTCGCAAGAGGTCTTTCAGGGCCCGAATGTTGCCTTCCTGGGCGCACTGCAGGAGTTTGTGTCCATCACGCTCTGTGCAGACTGGCTGGACAGAGGAAGCTTCTAGTCTTCTTGCTTCTCTTCTTCTTCGATTGGGTTCTTGTGTCAAAAGATATTGGAAGATCATAATAAATCTGTATAGCAATGAGTGTTTTAAACATCAAATTTTTTTAACTAAACTCTGAAGGGAAATATCAGAGATTAAATGCATCAAAGAGGAGAACATCTATTGTGTAATCTACACTTATATATATACTATATTTTTGTTTTTTTTAGGTTTTGCATGTTCCATCAAATTTGTTTTGATGTTGAATTTTAATTAATCATACATTTCAAAAGCATATGTTTTTCTCTGTTCCTCTCTATATACACCAGACACTTTCTTATAAACACTCCACGTTTCTGGGAAAACACTGCAATTCTAAGTGATCTACACTCAGAGGACAGGGTATTTTTTTAGTGCTTCTATGATTCTTTTATTTGAGTTGATCATTATCAATTGTATAAATGTATCAATATGCTTTAGTTGAAAATGAGATTTTTGTTTAACCAATTTACACATTTTTAAAGGCACAGTATGTAAGATTTTTTTCTTAAATATATCCAAAAACCACTAGAAGAAGGTTATGTATTTTGCAAACTTATGTACTAACATTATCCCTAATATTTTGAAGTATGTTAAGGTCCAGAGAAATAAGCAAGTCCTGTGTGGCCATGCTAATGATGTCACACACGCTCAATTTCTAGTTTGGTTTCACCAAGCACCAAAGATGATTTAATATGCTGTGTGTTTTATTAGACTGCACAATGCAGCATTATAACAAAATCTTAAAATGTTTTTAAGGAGAAATAAAAACATACAAATTTCTATTTGATAAAACAGCAACGTTTTCTACCCACATGATCACGGCCAGTAGAAACAGACGCAGTCGACTGTGGCATAAATAAAGGTTAACTTCTTTTGTGCCATGTCATTTTACTTCAACGGCTTTCACTTAGGCTCTTAATGTTTTAGACACCTAACTTTTTTTTTCCGGGTCAGAGGCTGTATATTTAAACTTTTTGGCATTTTCTATTGCCCACAAGCATTTTGCATGCTGTTTATGTGCCCCGGGAAGGGTCCCTCATGTTCTAACCGGCTGCTGCTCCTCACGTTTTTTTGACCTTTGAATACTTTCTCTCACATGATTTCTGCAGGAGTCCTGTGGAATGTAATGAAGACAAAACTGATTCCACACTCAGTCACAGCATCATCAAAATAACCCTTTGTTTGTTGAGAATACACACTGTCTAGTGGCAAAAATTACATACTGTGCCTTTAATCAAGTTTATTTAAGTTGAAAAAAAATCCAGTTAATTTAAGTTGTTGTGACTGAGAGAAATTTAAAAAGACACTAAATTAAAATACATCAGTGTATAATCCAATATCAGATAGTAATTTAATAATCTCTACCTGTTCGTCTTTTTGCTCTTCTTGTTGCTGTTGCTTCTCCCTCTCTTGGCCTTTCTCCATCTCTCTCTTGTAAAAGGCTTTGGTAAAAGTCTCTGGCCTCAACCCCAGAAATTGTTTGCTTGTCTTCTTTCTTTTTTTCTATCCAGAGTGTCTCCTCTTGTTTGGCTCTGGTGAAGTAGACTGGGTTGTTCATCTTTAACACTTTGCTAATAAATAAACATGAAAGATCCTACGACTGCTGCTCATGCCCAAGATACTAAAATCAAGAGAAGAAAAAAAGAGGTCATTTTCAGATCAGTTAAAAAGTAACCGTCCTTTAATTTACATGGCAAAGTCTTTTGACATCACTTAGATTTTGTGTCAACTATGTCTTGAACGTGTATCCCAACATTTGTTTCTGTAATGTAATGATAACTGCCATCAAAGCTAATGTATGTAGCTGAGTAATGAATGTTTTACTCAGGTTTGGTCGAACTGCAAGAACTATTCATGAGTCTGACCATTTGTCAAAAAATGTCAACAGCTGTCACACAGTTACCGTGATAACTATGAAATCCAGCTTTCGACTAAATAAATTCCTAATAAATTAGGATAGTATAAGTCTAGGATTGGTGTTACTGGTAATCGAAATATGAAGCATCCCACTTTACGCGGATACAACAGTTAAATACAGCCTTAAATCTATATCATTACATCAATTATATTAAAGAAATGATAAACACGTCCAGATTCACAAAGTAATTTCGTCTAAGTTTTAGACAGATACACGCGTATGTAGAAAAAAAACACATAAAGAAAAGGTAATAAACACACACTTACGTCCAGTAAACACAACGCTCTCATTCTTGTGTCGATTATTGACTATCACTTTGTAGCAGTGCCACCAACTGGTCTGGAGTATAAACGTTGCTTTAAAATGCTCTTGATTTTTAAATGTGCATTGAAAACTAATGTCTTCAAAAAAATCGGTTTTACTGACATTTTAAAAGTATATTATTACTCTGCTGAAAAATCCAGCTTAAACCAGAAATGGCCAAAACCTCTCTAAAACCAGGCTGGTCAACCAGCTTAAACCAGCCAACCTGCTGAAATCCGCTACAATAAGGTTTGTTAACTAAAATAAATGAACAACATTTGTTAATATGAACTTGAGCATTTATTGATTTCAATTTTTACTAGAAACATCTGAAGAACCAAAGATGCAATCAGTGCATTAGTAAAAACAAAGAAACACTGATGTGAGCATTATGAATTTTTATTGAAATTATTAGTGTCAAAATGTATTCAATGCTGGAACTCTGGAACTGCTGTTTGACAAAAATAATGTATTTGAAAAAGTGACCCATGAACAAAATGATACAAAGACAGATTGCTTGTACAAAAGTACTTTTGGTTAAATTTAGTTATTTCCTCTCATTATACTATTATTGAAAACACAAGTATTGATTGTGAGAGTTGGCGATTTTCTGAAAAATATACCACTTAAAAAGTGATATGCAAAGATATTTTCAGAAAATGTTGGCTCAGCTGTACTGACATAATTAAACTGCTTTTCTCCAAATAACTGAAAAGGACTGAAATAAATGATTGTTCTAAACTTCACCATCAAACAGAGAGGGTAGAAAACTTTAGGCTGCTATGAACATGGGAACAGTCACACACATCAGCCTGAGCGAGAGGTGATGATGCTCTCTCTCTCCTCTGTCCTTTAACAACTAACACATACAAAGACCCTTAATGATGTCAAAATATGCCAGAAACAATAGCATCAGAACTGTTTGACATGCATTTGGCATAAATCACGAGCCTTGATAATCCTTCTGAAAAAAAAAAAAAAAAAAAAAAGTATGCAGCATACGTTGCTGAATATGCAGTATTCTGCTGGAAGCTTCTGAATCTGTGAATGTGGGGGGTATGGTTTCTTTAAGCAGTTATAAGAAACATTTGAAGATAAACATGCAATAAAATGCAAACCAATAGAAGTGACCCCAATCGCTTCATAAAACATTACATTTTGGCCCAACAGTTTGATTAAGTACTTGATTTGAATAGCCTGACTCATTTAATACCTTGAATACCTTAATAGGTCCACTGCCAAAAAAACAATGAGCGACCACTGCCATCACTAACAAGTGAACACAACAAAAAACAACTTAAGCTGAAAAAGATAAAGCAAAATTAATCCCTCAACCCAAACTGTATTTCACGGCCCTCTGAAGCTGCTGATTTCCTCACTTCTTTTCCACTGCGGCATTCATGTTGCATACTGTATAAATGCACATAAACTCAAAAACAACTGAGGCAAGCCCGTAATAGAGGAGAGAAGATTTCTCAGTTGTCACTCTTCATCAATACAATCTCGTTTCTGAGGCTGAATATTTCTGTGTGAACTTGGAGGATGAGCAATGAAGACATTGAGGAAAGATTCCCAGGGAGGTGCAGAAGATCCCAGCCTGTTCAGCATCAGGATCCTGCTGGAGCTGTTCGGAATCTTCTAATTTTTCACAATTCCTCCATCGCCTTCACTGACAAAGCGTTTGCGCCCCCTGTTGGACACAAGAATACATCAGTTACAACGCAAGAGTAAGCAGGAAGAGAATTTCCACTATTACTGGATCAGACACACAATATGTTTGATGTTGGGTGTTTGTGATGATCCTAAATCTTTTAATCATGAGTTCTGATCTGGCAATTTGCAAATGTTTGCCAGAGTAAAATATCAGGATGAATTGATCTGAGATTATTGCGTGTGCAAGTGTTTATTGTGAAAAGATCCTCAAGATCATGATCATCAATGCAGCGATTGGCTGGCAGCAAGATAGCAGTGCATTGACATCATCTAATTAATATTCAGACACCTTTTATCAGCAAATTTAGGGTAAATGAAATGGATTGTTAGACTATACGCAATAACTTTCCATATTTGATGTAGGTTATTTATACAGGCTTTACACTTTCATGTGCCAAGAGTCTAGTTTTTAGAATTTGTTTTAGTTTTACATTTAGCGTAGATTTTCCATTTGATGGTATTCATCTTTCTTAATTCCGTGGTGTAAGGCATAGCTGTTTTATTTTAATCTGTAATTATTTTAATTCAACTTTTTTTAATTCAAGAAAAAAAGTATTTTGATATTTGAGAATTGGTCTGCATCTCCCTCACTGAACCCATACATTAGCTGTAAATATTGCATGTGCACTCCCGTGGATTATATAATTCCTTCACAAAAATATAAAACAAATTATAAATAGATCTCTCATTAGCCATATTTCCATCCAAATATGCGAATGAACTTTATGTGCAAAACTGGATTATCGCATAAAGACGTGCGAATAAAGCAGCGTTTCCATCCAACGAGTCAAAGAGAACAAAATAGTCACTTCCTGATTAACTGGCGCCAAATAACAACAGTAAAAACTGAATTTGCTGCAGTAGGAGAAGCTGCGTCAATCTTTTCTTCATCTAATAAATGACTTGCGCCACAGAAGACAATCCTGACAACACAGTGAACGTGCGGTGGCGTTTGAAGTTGTCAGACGCGGAGCACAGATGCTCTTGATTCTGGAGGGCATTAATAATATAATAACACTAATACTTAAACGGTAAGGAGTTTAGAATGAACAAAACAACATTTCAGATGTTTTACAGTGAGCTCAGCCTGCTGGTTTGTCCATTCACACACATTTTTATCATCACATGATCTCTTATAACAAAAACACATGACCTTTTTTAATGCGCATACTGGAATTTGTGTGGTAAAAGGGTTTCCATCGTGGTTTATGCGCATCTTTTCTTATCGAATAAAAAGTTTATCCTACTCAGTTATGCGCATATGTTTTTCATGCGCATTTTCAAAATGTATGCATATCTTGGTGTTTCCATCAACCAGGGGTGCGTTTGCCAAAATCGTCGTTAGCCAACTAAAGTCGCAAGTTCCGTCGTTACAAACATAGTTCTTTGATTTGCTGTTTCCCCAATCCATCGTTCCAACGAACATTCGCAAACTGCGTCGCAAACTTGAGCACTTGAAACTACACCTCTGGAGCTGTAGTTAGAAGCATAGTTCCTGGCTGTGTTCGATTCCCACTTATCCCCCTATGCCCTATTCATTTAGAACATTCTAACATTTAAAGTTGGAATTATTAAAAATAAAAAAGCATTAAGTTAATCTCTTTTAGGTGTAATTTGATTTCAAAGTATTTTTACAGTTCAGTTTTAGTGAGCCTCATGTTTACAATTGTGCTCCCTTCGCAGTGTACTTTGAAAACATTGATATCATTTTGAACACAGCCTCATGGCGAAAGCTACAGGTATATTTAAAAGTGCAAATTATGTTGCGTCTCCAAAGCTTGTGAAAATTAAAAACATAGCATACGTTAATTCTTTTATTTTATAGTGGGTTATTTATTAAGTATCTCTTCTGTATATGACATGGGTCTGTTGGTTAGAACTTTCTGCTGTGGTTTGCATGTGTCAAATTGTAATTTTTTTAAAATAAATAAACAATTTCCTAAATAATAATAATAATAATCATCATCATCATCATCATTAATATTAATAATATTATTATTAAAGTAAATATATTTATAATAAATCACCTCATTATTTATTTATTTATATGATTTATATATGATACTAGAATAGTGTTAGCTTTTGTAAGTGATTTTATGTTTTAGAATAGAATATGTAATGTTCTCAATAATATTAGTAAAGCAAACACAGGCCCTATATGTGCCATTTACATATATTTCAATTAATATGAAAAATAAGTGCATGTTTTTACCAAAAGTAATATTGGATTTTATTTTAAATGCGTGTTTGTGTAAAACAATATAATTTGCACAAAGAAATGATGGGGTTGTTCTCTAAAGAAGTTACTCCACCCCGTTTAGAGCATCATTATGGGCGTTTTACGTTATAACTAACGTGGTTCAAGCGATGGATCTGCGACAGAGAAACTACGGGTTTTGGGAAACACTCGTCGCTACATCGCCAAACGAAACATCGCACTATGATAGTTCAGCCGCGAGTTGCGTCGTTGTTTGGGAAACGTACCCCAGTTCGTTTTTTATGCGCATATCCAAAATAGGTGGATGGAAACATAGCTATTGAGAATATTGAGACGAACAATTTCTTCCCCAATTAGTTTCTCATTCTGTGTAGGTCAGACAGGAGAACAACATCCATACCAATAATACTAGCCACATGAATACAGTGAAGGGTCCAGTAGCGTAGCTGGTGCAGATGCTCACTGAGAGATTTTAAAGACGAGAAGCCCACACCGTCACATAGAAAACAATGTACAATGTCACAACAATGTGATGCACCACTGTGGCACTCCTTGTGAAGAATTTTATTTGAAGTATACTGGGGCCTTAACAGTTCACATAATTCACATAAGCAATACTTGTAAGATATACTTAATATTGTGTAGTCTAAAGCCAAGACTATGTAACAGTCGTTACATCTACCAGAACTCTGGTGAACAGACACAAGTATCTGACCTGGTTGGACAGGAATCTCTCAGCTGCTTAGTGATGACTGATTCCTGGTAACAAAGGTCCACAAAGGTTTCCATAATAGATTGTGCATGAGGCACATCCAGGTTGATCTCTGGCAGCTCATCGTAAACACGCTGGAAACCCTGTGTATAACACACAAATGCATTAATCCTCTCAAAACAACCAACACCTCGTTCATGTTCCAAAAACACAGCAACATGCTCTCATTCATTCCAATAGTGGGCTGGTGAGTTCTAGTGACACTAGCAACAGTTGGCTGCTGATGCCAAAATGAACCATAATGCAATACACTTTGCTTTTCTGTGCCCTTCCATCCTTAATGCTCCTTCATCTCAGTCTTGGATGTACAACATTGCGTGCATTCATTGCCTGCCTAATACTATATGTCAATATAAAATTACAGTACTAGCGATTTATACTGACATAAAACATTTGTCCTAAACATTAAGTACTAAAATGACTAGAAGAATAGAAGTAGAATGTTTAAACATGTTTAGCAATAGTAACAGTGATAACCAACTAAACAAAAGAAATAAATCCAAGGTAAAGTCAAGTTAGGACTTCACTAACACTATAACTCTTTTCTATTTTATGTTTTTGATTAGAAAACCTTGCTGTGTATACTTGGAATGAAGAACCTACAAATTGTTGCTCTTTTATTGATTTGACTGCTTCTACTGTCCTCATTTGTAAGTTTCTTTGGATAAAAGTGTGCGCTAAATTATCAAAATCTACAAACCCTGTTCATCTGGTCCAAAGTAATTAGTCCACTTTGCCAGAATGACTTGAGGAGTTTGACCATCATCTGTAAAGCTGCATCACCTGTAGACTCCAGTACCATAACCACAGCCTGCACATTAACCACAAAGAGAAACACTTAATCAAAGGAGTCAGGAAAGGGACAGGAAAAGAAAATTAGAAAACATAAATTTTTGTGTGCAATTAGACACTTGCCTTTCTCCTTAAATAATATAATATGCTATATAGAATATGCTTTGGTGTTCAAAATGTGCTGGCTAATTGGCCCAATTGCACTTCACATGTTCATTCATGTGAACATAATCAATATGTCACCATACTGCATACCTCATAGACCAGTTCATGATGAAAGTGCGGCACTTCCAGATCTCGCAGACAGTGTTCAGCCTCAGAGAGCTCACCTGACACCAGGTACTCCTTTAGCAACAGGGTTATCTGTAAAACAAACAGCAACATAGCTGTTATAGCCACTAATTTCTTTCTACAAAAAAGAAAGATGAATAAACTTGTGTAATGTTGTATACAAATTGGGACTTGTAACACCACTTTCTTACAATTCCTCACTTGTTGGTTCATTAGTTCTAAATATTTAAATAAAAAATGAAATAATAGCATCTGCTTAATTAGTAATTGCAAACTTGTAAAATGTAAACAATATGTAAACGTCAAATAAGGGGCAAGAAAAGAAATGTGAAAATTTGCCAAGGAAATTATTGTTTTAAAAATAACTTACTTTAAAAAACAAATTCAAAAAGTAAATAAATAAAAATAGCTTAGGTCCTCTTACACTAAAGGCCCGTTATACTTTAAATTAAGTTCCATTTCATTCTTAGTTTGAGAGCAAAAAGACGTTCAAAAAGTCTGAGAGATGGTATATTGTTTTTGAACACTTTAACATCATTGGGCTGCAGTAGGCAGATTTGTAAATGTGTCCCGCTGCACAACACAATGATGCTGGCTGAGATTGAAAAACAGTGTTGTAGCCATTTTGTGAAAGTGTACTTCTATTCAGTTTAAATATTACTTGTTTGTCTTTTTTTGTGTGTGAGAACATCATAAAGACTAGGTAAATAGATTGGCAGTAAGCCAAAAGAACGAAGAGGGTCAGACCATTTTTGACCACTTTATACATTTTTGTTGGAAGCTTCTTGTTTTTGGAACAAATTTCATTTCTGCATTTCGACCCTCCAGTGTATTCATGTGGCTAATGTTGTTGTGTTGGCTGTTGCTCTCCTCTCAGTCCACTGTGGAATGAGAAACTCGTGGAGGGGAAGAAACCACACGTCACTAAATTTGGGTTGTCAATAAACATCTAATAAAATATTTGTGGAACAATTGTGTCCAAGATAGACAGGAATGCATGATTACACATGTGAAGTCTGTCTAATATGTCTATTTGATGACTAGTGAACTTTTAATAGACTTTTTAGACTGTTGTTAAATGTCTATAAGATTTTTACTGACAGCTCAAATTTAGCCCTGTTTCAACCAAATCATCTATGCTCTCAGACGTCTTTTAAATACAAAATTGCTTGGTAGGTGCCCAAATATTGACATTGTTGTCAGAATTGCTTGAGAATATGAGATTTTAAGCACAAACAATTTTTTAAAGCTATAATGATACAGGAATCTGGCCACACTTTACCTCTTTGGTGAGATGTTTGACAGGCCTCTGGCCGCCACCAACTCCCCATACATTATCAAGCCGCATGATTTCCCTTTTCATGGAGAGCAGAACTGATGCTCTGTCCAGTGCAGCTCTAACAATGAGAGCATCAACAAATTAACAGGGGAATGGCATGACAAATAACACAAAAGAAAATCAATCTGCAGTTTGTTTAGTCAGATTTTACCAAGGATCTTAAAACTAGATGCATATTCATTTTAGGACTATGTGTAGGATGGAAAATTATTTTAATTGCCCACCAGCTATAGTGACTTTTAAATGCACTATTTTACCATTTTACATCTTACAATAAGCATTTTCATTGTTTAATTTATAAAAAACAACAGATTTCTTTAAACAAATTCTTCTATTTGTAGCACAAGTCATGACATGTCATTTCTAATATCATGTACATAGGCAAACAACAGGCAAATCACAAAGAAATGGTCCACCACCACTACTGACATGTTAAGCAAAATAACCTGCCACTGTAGCATACATTTGGCTGATGACAGGTAGAATTTACCACCCTGACCCAAAATGCCACTCATATGTTGGTAACACTTTATAATAACAGTACATGAATAATGATGTATTAATGTGCAAACTAAACATTACTTTATTATGAATTAATGATGAGTTAATGTATGCACTAATCATGAACTAACTTTAACTACAACATGAGTCACATGAGTTCATGTGTGAATTACGGCTATCTTAATTACTTGTTAGTACATGATTGTTTGTTAATTAATGTATTAATTACCACATTAGTTTATGCTTAATTTAACCATCATGAACTCATGATATGTTAACATATAATTATGTTGTGACTTTACTTGAAGGGGCACATCATCATTAACCCATTCTTAACTACTCATGAACTTCTTATGCGCGTCCAACTAGTCAGTTTACACTGAATAACAATAGAAAAGTGTTCTGTCAACATCAGCATGAACAGGAGTTCATGAGTAGTTAAGGATGAGTTAATGATGGTGTGCCCCTCCAAGTAAAGTCATGGCCTAATCATACATTAACAGCTCATGAGTTCATGTTGGTTACATTTAGCTTAAACTTAAATGTTAACTAATACATTAATTAACAACATGTACTAACAAGTAATTAAGGTAGCCGTTATTCACACATGAACTCATGTGACTCATGTTGTAGTTCAAGTTAGTTTATGATTAGCGCATACCTTAACTCATCATTAATTCATAATAAAGTAATGTTTAGTTTGCACATTAATACATCATTATTCATGTACTGTTATTGTAAAGTGTTACCCATATGTTGACTCTATGACTTTAAATAAATCTTGTATTCAAAATAGCATCTCAAAATTCATATTCATAGTGTGGACTAACTGTGGTCAACTAGTGAACATTTAAGCAAATAAGCTAAAACTCACCTGGCATGGTCACAATCCACTTTGCCTTTGTAACAGTCAAGAAAACTCATGGGTAATGCATGGTCTGCAATGGCTCGTGCAATAAATTGGCCAAGCATCTAAATAAAAGTAAAGAACCAGTGAGTAGAGAGAATGGATTTCACAAATATCATTTTACCAAAATCTAACTAAGTTCTAAGGTTTCTAACAAGCATTTTGTCCATCATTAGAATAGCACTGCTTTTCATTATCATCAATTTGTAGCTATGCTTTCATCTAAAGAACTGTGAAAATGCCATTTAAATGGCACTGGACTAGATGACAATTGTTTAGGACAATTGTCTGCTCTTTACATTTTGAAAACATTAATATATTTACAGACATTGTGTTTCCCAGAGTAAAGAAAACAGTATACTTATTCAAACAACCAGTTCTATATTCACCATTACATTGCAATTCAGCAGAAATGGTCCGAACTGTTGGAAACGCATCTTAGCAATGTGAGAGGCAATGAGGAGCACTCCTTTATGTAACCATTGACTTCCATAGCATTTGTGTTTCTTAATATTGAAGTCAATGGTTAAAGGTTTTCAACATTTTTCAAAATATCTTCTTTTCTGTTTAACAGAAAAAAGGTTTGAAACAAGTGTGAGTTAATCAAAATGTTCCATTTTTGGGTGAACTATGTTAATAATAACAGTTATTTGCATCTGTTTTAGTAACTTTGTTTACTAGAATGATTGTGTTTGGAAACTTATGTCTAAAAAGTTTTTATTTATATAGACTTTTTGTTTGTTTGTTTGCTTCTTTCAAAACAACAAACACACACACACACACACACACACACACACACACACACACACACACACACACACACACACACACACTACTACTGCATGCCCTTGCCTAATGCAACAACTAGTTAAAAAAATCTCTCCAATACAAATCTCAATTCCAGCTATTGTCTGGTTATTGTACCCAGGAGAGACTACCACATAACAACTGATTCAGTAATAGAAACCAATACAGTATCCACTTTACACTTTAGTTAAGTAATATAATCAATTTCTATACAGTCCACTGGTTCCAGTCTTGAGATTTTTTTAGTGTGGTCTCCTACATTGCAGAAAGGTGCATACAGCATTTTTTCATTACAAAGTTGGTCAGTTTGTTTGCTTTATTATCCCAGTTGGTACTGCAGCAATAAAAATGAATAAAAGTGAGCTAACTGAGAAATCTTTTGATTTAGTTAAAACGGATGTTGCCAGGGTTTTCCTTTAGGGACATAATATGAAGTTGGAAAACATGTATTGTGATGATATCATATCATATCATGTGGACTGGTGATTCCCACCTTTGTCAAACTATGTTCAGCCCTTCATTCGAAATGGAAACTGGGAAAGCCATGAGGTTTTGCCGATAATTTGACAATCCAATCCAGTTCTGTGGTTTAGTCACAAACTTTATTGATAAAATATTCTTATACAAAATAATACAAAATAATAAATGGCAAGCACCATGAATTATGATAAATAATAATGTATAAAAGATTCCCTGCTAAAAGCAATGGGTTCATTTTCATTCATTTTGCTAAATAGATTTTACAGTATTTTTTTACTTTGCTTTTGATTGACATTTCCAGCTTACCTGTGGGGCCTCTGGTGTATCGAGGATGAGATCTGGCAGCTCCTTAAGCATTTTATCAAATGCATGCGACATGTCTCTCTCAGAAAGCACCTTTCCAGAGAGGTCTGAGAGAAGACGTGATGTAAGCTCTCTGTGGCTGGCCTTGCCTTCCAGAGACAGAGACACAGCCAGAGAGGTGAACTCATATCTGTTATGGCCCAAGTTCAGCTCTTTTAGCAGCATCTACCAGACAAATAAAAAAATAAATAAATAAGAGAAAAAAAAAACAACAGTTCAGATAACTGCTGTGATGTGAATTTACTACTTTCTAGTCTGATGAGTAATTCAAATGTTATATTTTCATGACTATTTGTCACTCCTGACTACATAAGTCTTAATATGTGAAACTGCACTGTTCTGTGGAAGAAAATACAAAAAAATGGTTTATACATCACATTTTATAATTTCAATCATAATTCATGTAAAATAAACATCTGATAGCCTTAACTACAATTAAAATATTTGCAAATATTAAAATATGTACTGATTTAATTTAAATTATAGTTACTAAATGAAATGACATTCAATTCAAACAACATTTATTCTAAACAGGGTTCCTCCTGCTGGTTGTATGTGGGTAAATTTAAGAATTTTTAAAGATATTAAGACCAACTAAGGGCATCACGGTGGCGCAGTGGGTAGCACGATCGCCGAAAAGAAAATGAATGAATAAATGAAGACCAACTAAAGAAAATTTAATAAAAACAAATCCAAGGGAAAACCACAATGTGTCTATGGAGCACATGAAGAGTTGTATTTATAGAAACATTTTCAAGTACAAATACAAACAATATGATCTAACTTACTTTTAAATAAATTTTGCATAACATACACCAAGACTCAGATTCAATGACTTGAGTGTGGAAATAACTTTTACCTTCTGACCAGACCCATTGTATGTCTATATAATTGATCTTTTTTTAAAATAAATATTTCATACTTGTCCACAGTTTACTTTTTTATCAGTTCAAACATCCAGCATTTTAATAGTCACTCAGTTTTATTTAATCCAACATATTTATACTTGCAAAACTGATTTCTAAAGTTCACACTCAAGCTCAGTGATCAACATTCTCACGGCAAAACTTGTGCTTTTGCTTCATTTTAAAATAAAAATAAAAAAATGGAGAAAACAATTCCTTGTAAAATAATTGCCATAATTATACGAATTTAAGACTTGCAGCTCTGATTTAAGACCTTTTTAAGGCCTTAATTCACAGAAAAGCAACTTAAGAGTTGTACAACAGTCAAGCCTAGACAAATAAATTAAAAACATATACAACAAATACTCACATGCCTCTCTTATACAGGGTAAATCCTAATATGTGGCTATTATGTTTTTTTTTTTTTTTACTTGACATTAAATTAACTATAGCGTTTCAGATGATAAGAGAGAATTAAAATTGCAAAAAAAAAAAAAATCTTGGATACTACATTCATTTAAAAATTAAAAGACATTTGCTGTTTGTTCAATCTACTTATTTAAAATGTGCTGAAACGACACTATCGTTGAGGTTTTATTTTTGTGACAACTTAATTGCTTTGTTCAATTTTTGCTCAACTTAATTCCTTCATGTTGCCCTAACACAAATCACTTGTGTGGAAGCCAGCATTTTTTACAGTGCTGAGATGATGGGATTCTCGACTTTTTTTAACTCCTCCCTTTGTCCATAACAATGTTTTAAGGGCCGAATCCTAGATTCTCTAAATTACATTTGAGGACTCCTGGAGTTTCAAAATCTCGATTGTACATCAGCAATCTCACTCACTCATGTTTTTTAATGATTAGGTATTAACTCAATATTTACATTTTATGTATAAGCTTACTTCAATAGCTGCCTCAGTGGGTCCCATGGTCCTGGCTATGAACCACTTCTCTAATGGTATAAAACGAATGCCAGTGGAATGTTTAGCACACACTGCATCCAAGTTTTTCTCCTCTACATTACACTAAAACAAAGGTTATGTTATTTGGTATCTGGCTTTACGGTAAGCTATAACTCACCTCCACCTCTTTGGTGTCTCCATGCTCAAAATACTCCTGCACAATGGGGTTGATGGTCTTCTCAAGTTCTCTCTCCTCCAGCTCTGGTACTACTGTTGCATATACTGTATCTCCCTGATAAACAAACAAAAGTCTGACACTAGAAAACATAGTACATAATTAAACAAAAAGGGGATACATATCAGTTCAAACTAACTAGACTATATACTCAAAAACAAGTTTAAGCATGGACCTAGACCTGGTTTCAAAGACATGCCATTACTACAGCATGTGTGTTTGTTAAAAGCTTCAAATGAACAACAGAAACACTGACTTTTTGAGAAAGAACAATGGGGTTTTCAGATTCTATTTCTTACAAGAAGATCAAAGACACTGGTGGTTGTCTCATAACACAGAAACAATTTAGGTGTGATGTAACTGACATTTCAGTGTATTTAATTTGAACTCTTTACATATGGACTGCTCTTTGTTTTTTTTTGTTTTTTTTTTAAGTTTGTTCTGAGGGTGAACCAACACCAATTCACCTTTTAGGATATACATTTTAATCAAATGTTCATATGCAACTGAAAAACAAATGATTTTCTCAAGTCAGTGCTACATGACTAGAAAAAACATAAATGAGAGTTGAAGTAATCTCTTGTGCCAAATAACTATAAAAAAAAAAACACTTCACTTTTGAGTACTGCATCACCCCTCTGTTGATCCGTCTGTCTACATGCGGGGAAACAAATTCGCAGAAGTTCAATTTATAGTTTTAACAAAAGCCTTGATGTTAGGGCTGGGTAATTAATTGGAAGTAAATGGCAAACGCGATTAATCAAACATACGATTGTCAGGCACATCTTGTCAGGGAAGTAAGGGCGTACTCACACTATGCTATCCGAACCGTGCCCAGGACCGTTTCCCGGATCGTTTGAGAAGTGTGGGTGCTCTGAACCGGGCTCAGGCACGGTTCACTTGGCCGGCCCTGGCCCAGTAGGACGAGGTGGGCCTGAGCGCGGTTCACTTGGGCTCAGGCGTGGTACGCTTGCAGTGTGAGTGCAAGCGTGCCTAAGCCCGAAACTGAAAGCGAGACTTAACTTTTAAGGGACTGTTTGATATGGATTAATTAATCATTCGTACTGTTCAATGAACGCAAACTGTCGTAGATTATTAAAGACGCAAACCACTTACTGCACGACAGCACGAGGACTTTATAAGTGTCAAAAGTTGCTGATCTGTTTGGCGAATCTGTTCTGTTTAACTGCGTTTCACCACATATCAAACGACTTAAACGATATAACTAAAGAAATCTCCACTGTGCTGAGCGAGAGCACTTACTGAACAGTGCATCATCGATGACGCAAGCGTGCCCAGGCCCAAATGTAATGTGAGTGCGGGCCATCGGGGGAGACAGAAGCGGGGACAAGCGTGCTTTAGACCGGTTCAACGCAACTGTACATAGTGTAAGTACGCCCTAAAATTGTGTGATCAGCAGTAAATTTTCTCTGAAGGCCAGAGGGCACTCTCATGCAGAAATTTCAAACACCCACAAATAAGAAACCCCAAAAAATCCACATAGTGTTGCATTATAAACAGAAGATTTAACTGCTTTCATTGGCCCCATTCACAGTAGTACTGGCATTGCCATAAAACTCCATTTAAAAAATGCACTGTTCAGACAGGCAACAGCATTTCATAATTGTTCCAAAAGCACTAATCACACATCCATTCCGAAATACCAGTAAATTCTGACAGCATTAAGCAGAAATGACATCTAAACAGCTGCACGTATTGGTAAACATAAAGTGGGTTAGTCTTTTTGCTAATGATGTAATTTCTTTTTTCCCCCAAACTTTAATTTATGCAACTCCTTTTATCCAAGAAACAAACCAAAACACTATAAGAGGACGTTGTCACTAGCATCTGAAGGCAGAGGCGCTACTTTCGCAAACGCAAGGAAGTGTTTTAAACGACTCCAACAAAGAGATGTGGACAGAACACCACAGAATGTGCTGCAGCTCATGAATCACTCTTTGAAAAGAAAGACTATCGGTGATGTACTAAAATCTGACTCCGTTTGGCAAAATGCACTACCTTTCACGCATATGGACATCACACAGTTGAATGTAGCACTTGCAGTTAAACTCAAACAGTTTATCATTAACATTTTATTGATAATTTTTTTATAGTTAGCTTTAAAAAAAACAACATAGGAGTGTAGTCTGATTAACTAGCAGCAACTAAATGTGTCTGGATAAAGAAAGACTTTTATTTCCATTCTACATATTTTACATATATTGTGTTTCCAGAAAATTCTTATTGGCTTGGAGTAGACATGTCGCATTAACGCATTATTCCTTCTGCGTTCACACAGCAGAATTTCAGGTAATTTACTGGTAATGTTACAACTTCAGTCCTTTTTATAAAAAAAAGTTTGAGAACGTGTTCACAAATTATTTCTATGCTAATTTACCAGTACTTTTCCATGTATGAGTGAAAGGAGCTATTGATTCAGCATGACTAAAAAACACATGATTACAGGATCATCTCACAAAAGACTTTATTTTTTATTTATAACTCTTAACTGAAGTTATGAAGTGAGTTTGGAGTAAAAACATGCTATTATTTGTGGTAAACACTTGCAGCATTTACTACACAGAGCCTTAGTTTATGGAGAAGCAACAGCTATCACTAACACAGAGCGGTTATCTTGGTGTCATTATCATCTGATTAAATTAATTTTGTGTAGCTTATCAGTGAACTTTGACTCTGTGTAGTAAATGCTGCTCCATTTAAAAGCATGTGTTGGAGGTTTACTAGAACCGGCTTTACTGAAAACATGGCCATGAAAACCACCTTTGATGAACCCCCCAGCCCTACCCGACTCTGTCAAGTCCATTTTCCACATTTATCATTGGTTAAACAATCTCTTCAGTATGTCCTAAACTACTATCCCAATCCTGAATGCATTAACTAGAAGCGGATTTAAACATTCATTTACAAACACTACTGAAAGAAAACTGTAATGTTTTTATTTACCTGTGCAGATTCATCATAGTTGGGGTCCTTAGCGTCAGGTTCCTCCAACTCATATACCATACCAGCTGCACCCCACACACCTTTACCACCCGCTCCACCTTTTCAGAAGAACAATCGATATGAATTATACTAGAATTATACTAGAGAAATGTCATTTTTAAACCAAAACGTAATTACAACTACACGTGCAATAAACTACTTTATTTGATGATTTTGCTACAAGTAACAACTGCATCACACTGATGAATGTAACTAATGTACAATTGTTACACCATAAAAATAACCAAAGTTACTAAACAAGAAATAAACAAAAATTGGCTGAATCCTGCATTAATTCTGCTAACCAAAACATTGACATGAACAGTTATCTGATGGCACAATTTAACTTTGTCAGTTTCTATTTCATTTACACAATGTGGATAAAACACAAGAAAACATGTTAGAAGATTAGATGCGACTGCTGGATTAATGATATAGATTATTTTTATTATTTTAACTTGGTAAACAAATATTTGGTCTATGCCATTTTCTACTGATGTATGAAGTTCCCTAAACTATGAATTTACAGAACATTTGTCATCCAATAACTGTAATAAGCTTTGTTATTTTGAATATTAAACTAAAGTTTACCTTTCAAATGTTTTATTTTAATCACAAAAATCCCAAACATCAGTCATAACATGTACAAAATTTAGAATTAGAACATTTAGACATAGAAAGAACAGTCAGAAAGGGGAAATTGATGGATTTGTGTCGAATATTAGCATCATTGACCCATAACAATGTACATTACCTATAACTGTCAGTATGTTTGTGTGCTTTTTATACCGTTTCTATTCTAATTTGCAGTGAAGTGGAAAAAATTTAATAAATTGAAATGCAAATTAAAGAATAAATAGCAGAAGTATTTAGTATTAAATATTAATCAGACACCAGATATAAAAGCAGACACTAACCCGCTATAACGCCGTCACCAATGACTAAATCTCTACAAGACGAACAAAAACATTAGTGTATTGTAGCTCTGACATGGGCATGAGGGTTATAAATGACTGAAAAATAGCTGCGGGTGAAGTATATTGATTGCAAGTGCTCAGATTGTGATCACATCTCGGTTTTGTTCTGTTGATATGTAATTTCAAATATTCGTAGCTTAAAACAGATGAAAATATGATTGCTATTATTATGACTACTATTGCGAAGCAGTGCTCATAATCTCGATAGAAAAAAAAAGAAAAAGACAGCTGGGAAACATAACCTGCTTTGTATTTTTGTAGGAAACACAGTTTAGACCTTTTTACAGTAAGAGGTTTGTGAGTTATTGCTGTCTATCACTGAATATGTCAGGAATATCGAAAACAAAACCAACTTAACCCCGCTCTTTTAGCACCTCTCACAGAGCTTGATCCACGCTGGCATTTCTACCCTTGGGTTTTAGGTTTTCAAAAGGGGAAAAAAATTCCACCACCCCATCCAAACTTTTAGGATACTGGGTATCAGATTTGTACAATCCATATACACAACGCTTTGGCTTTTTCCCTCGCTCAAAAGCTTGACAGACCTCCTGCGCGTGGCTATGGTTGCTAAGCAACAATTGGTGTGTGGCGGTTTTCGGGTGTGACTTAGCGAAGGGTCAATTAAGAATAGTTTATTTATTGTCAAATTTTAAAACAGGGGAAAAGGGCATGCCTTTAAACAAAAACTATTGTATAGCAATATTAAATTATCAATATTACCATAACCGCCCGACCTTAAAACAAATAATGAACTAAAAAAAAATTCACATAATTTCACCTTTTTTGGGCAGTCCTCTGCCTTTTCCGGTCCGCGATTTTCTATCATTTGCAGCGTTTTTGCCTTTGGGGCTGTGTGGATCAGCAGAAAGCTCTCCTGAAACTGAGTCAGACAGTGATTCCCTGGTTGAATCCCGGGAGGACGATTTACGCAGACGACGCTTTGCTTTAGCTTTAAGTTTGGCCTCATGAAGGGCCTTTTCCTGAGGAGTCCAGTTCCCATTCACCTCCAATTCATTTAGATCCTCACTGCCAAAAGATCCATCCTCCTCATCACGCGGTTGCTCAACTGAGAATACACCTGTACCAAACATGGAAAGAATGGGCAATTGCTTAGATACAATAGCAAAAGTATGTTAGTACAGCTAATCTACATGCATGCTTTGTTACTATACTCTTGTGTGCTAATCTAGCTTTTACTTTAAAACTTCACCGTGTAATATTTAATATTGTTGCTGTCCATTGAATAATTCACCATAAAAATATATAAAAACAATAAATAATCAATCAGTCACACCACTTTTATAGAACATTTACAAAAACATATGAATATTAATGATAGCACTGACAGAAATGTTTGTCTTTCCTGCACACCTGGTAAGTTCTCATATTCTGATAAACCTTGACAAACAATGTTTTAGTTCCCAGCCCTAAACACACATAACCATTTTTATTCAAGCCCTTCAAGTGAATGAGTCACATTACATTCTATGAGAAGTATTACTGACTAGAAGAAAAATCTCATATCAAAAATTGGAAAGTTAAAATGTCACTTCAAATACCACTCAGCAATAAATGTACTTTTCTCCCTGTAGGTTTTTTTATGAAACACAGGAGACTCAAACAAAAACTCACACAATTAATTTCTATACATACTGACAAATTTGTCTCGTCAAGCCATAAAAATACTACACCTTGTTAATTAAAATATAATGCCAAAGCATAACGTCAAGTTGGACAACATCAGCAAAATAAAATCCCAAGTTTTTTGACCAAACGTTTTTAAATGTAAAATATGTAGATTGTCATTTGATGGTGAACTAACTCCAGCTAATTTTAATGTGCTAATCACACAGAACAAGTGTGTTTCAGTGGTGCAATCCGTAGTTAAATTACGGTCCACTGACTAGCTTTGAATTAATGATAAATACAAATACGGGATTTACTTGGAAGAACAAGACAGAAAAAAAATATTTCAGAGTTTTTCTTTTAAAAATTAAAATGGGTCAATGTAAGATTAATGAATTAAAAATGAATGAGAAGAAGCAACAACAGATCAGCAACACCTTTTTCCCCATACTGTGATGTACAACCAAATGAAAAAGATTATTCTATTATTGGTTGTAGATTTCACCAGAATCGTTCCAATTATTCATCTTAGGAAAACAAATTAACTTTTTTTTTTGTTTTAAAGATTTAGTTTTTTAGCCTTTTTGCCTTTATTAGATAGGACAGTAGTCAGACAGAAAGCTATGTGAGAGAGAGAGAGGGGAGTAGGGTCAGGAAACGTCCTCGAGCCGGGATTCAAACTCAGGACACCCTGAAGTGCTATCGAACCATATGTCAGCGCACTAACCACTAGGCTATTGCAGTGGGCAAATTAACATTTTTTGAATGAAATCCTAAAGCTCCCTCATCCTCCACAGTCAGCATATGTCCTCCTGAGAAAAAAAAATTGTCAAAACATTCCATGTGACTGCAATAACTTTGTTCACCTTTTTGGAAACATTGCATTGGCAGACTTGGTAGGCCAATAATTTACTGGCTTAATCACAAAATGTGTAATATTTGTGGTGGGTCTTCAATAGCCTTTTCTCTTCTTGAGAAGTTGTCAAGAGATTAAATTCTGTCTGAAGGCACAATCTTTCCTTGTAAATTTAGGACATTGTTTAGCAGAATATTGCTCATCTAACTTGCCCACCTCATCTGAAATTTTTCTAAACTTGGCAATCTCTATTTTTCTTAGTGTAGGAAGAGAAAGAAACAATCTTTCCACATATAACAGCTTTAAGAGCCTCCCATGATGCAGCTCTTGAGATTTCTGGTGTATCATTTGTCTCCAAAAAAAAGATTATTTCTTTAGATGATAATGTAACAAATTTTTCATCTGACAATGATAGAGAGTTTAAGCTCCAGGGCCTGATACCTGAATGATAATTAGGGAAGCTAAGTTTAAATGAAAAAGGAAAACTTTGTTCACCTTTGACTTCTACGGTTAGTATGACATATTGCTATTAGATTCATATTGATCATAATTATGATCAAAAGTAAATGCATACCATAATTTGATGCAGAAGACATAGGTGAAGACATGAGTGTTCTTGGAGCTTCATACGATTACTGTAACAGCTAGGTGGAGTAACAGCTGAGAGGCTAAAAAGACATGTTTCATGACACACAAACATCAAGTAATAAAATATAAACAAGGCAAAAAGTTCTTCCAATGTCTTCTCATTTATTTCTCCAATGAAAACGTACCTTCTTGATATTTTGACAGTATAGATTTGATCCGGTTACATCCGCATCCCCATTCACCCCCTCTATATCCGTGAAAAAACAGGTGACCAATATAAACCCTCTACGTAACCCTGTGACCCTCCACCACGATCACGTGACACAGTTACAACTCAACCGCTATGGAATGTTTTGTTTTTGGTTCTTTTTCTGGACTTCTTCTCAGAACTGTTGCTGACTATGGGGGATGAGGGAGCTCTCGAGTTTCACCCTAAATAAGTTAATTTGTGTTCTGTAGGTCTCAGCGGGTTGGAATGACAGGAGTGTGAGAAATAAATAACAGAATTTTCATTCTGGGGCAAACTAATCTTTTAAAAAAAAGGTAGTATCCCCCATTTTTTTCTACACCTTCAATGATGTCACTTTTTTCATCTTTGTTAATAACAAATGCCACTGTAATTTTAGTTTTTTTTTAATGAATATATTTCTCATTACAGTTGTGTTCGAACAAAAATGTGAATGTAAAGGAATCGGTGTGGAGGGATGGGACTGCCAGTGTTTATTTTGTAGACATTTTACATTAACTCACTAAGTCAAAAATATGCCAGTTATCGGTTTTTATTCCCATCATTTCTATCATGTGTTGCTCACTCTCTGAAATATACATTCATAATCCATAGTGAAAGTAAAGAAATGGGATGAAATACTGTTCTCCTAAATAAAAGCCCACTTTCAGGTCAAGGTTGCTGATTTCTCATCCAACAGCATAGGTGATTTATAAAGAGACAGACTCAAAACTGTAATGACATTACAGTGTGAAATGTTTTCTCTTTTTACAGCTTTCACTGGACAACACAAAAGGACAAGCATACAGAGGGCAGTAGCACAAGGAGGCAGAATAGCTGACGTTGCTTATTTTGAGGTCTTGCTGGTGCTCTTGCCAAGCCTGACTACATATGGCAGTGTATAGTCTGCTGGGGGGGGGGGGGGGGGGGGGGGGGGGGGGGGGCACATTTCAGGAGAAAGTAGGAGTGGCCTTCATGGTAATAAATACTCTCGCCCTAAATACTAGCTACGGTCAGACAAGAAACCACACTGTAGTTACTAGTGTGTTTAAATTTGTACACGTGCCATAAACAGAAACACAAATAATGAGCAGCAGGGCCAAAGCAGCAGTGTTACTGTTCAAAATGCAGTATGTCCAGTAAAAGCTTTTGTTTGCCCAGTATTCTGAACTACATTGTTTTTAAATAACAACCCAATGCTGTTCCTTTTGTGAAATAAGTGGGTAAAAGGGAGGTGTAGCGGGTGTGTTTAACCAACAGTTTAACTGTCAATAAGGAGCATTTGTAATGATAAAAGGAAAAGGTCTTATCTGTTTTCGTCAACTACTGCTTATTCACCTCTGACTTGTGGGGATGCACATTAGACCCACTTTACAACACCACATACAGTCTGTAGTGCAAATTTGCCATTCTAGCCTGTAAGTCTATTTCACTTAATGGTATGAATGAATAACAAACACAAATCAAAAAATAAGCAATTATCCATTTGGGGTCCATAATGTCCTATCAGTTTGCTTCACACTAAACAAAGACACACTTTAAACACTTTAAGTTAAATATTAAATACATGCTTGTCTTGTCAGTGAGAATGCTGTAAAATATCAGCCATATGTTTAAAAACATTAATAAACCACAGAAATCATGTTAGTTAGAAAAGCAATAACTAGGGTGATTTTCCTTCTGAACTGAAATGTACTGACGCGTGATGCACTACCAGTCAGTGTGCTTAAAGTTTTTCATGACAGGCAACGTTTCAATGTTAAAGCATTGAGCTATGTGTTATTTGTGTAAAAAAGCGCACGTTTTCATTTTTTACTTTTGCAAGTGATTTTTCAGCAAAATCACCACTAGACAAAAAAAAGTGATTATTTATATGTGAAAATCTTTATTATGCAAGCCTGTTCCTTACCAAACATTCGATCTAATAACAAAATGATTTGATCGTGTAAAAGAACAAGAATTAGTAATTGTTTCAGTACATAAAGGTGTGATAGAAGGAACGTATTTGAATACAAAATATTTTTTTAATGTATTGATTAAATAATTATTAAATGAGGTAAAAGACATAATACAAGAATCCAGGCATGTCATTTTTTGTTGTTTGTTTTGCTTTTTTTACTGTACTGCTAAATTATTTCCAAGACTTGCACATTTTTACAGCATGGAATAAATAAGCTTCACAAAGCCTACGAAAATCAGTTAGACATCAGATAAGAAATACTCATGGATGGCAAGTTCTGTGTGCAATCAAAAAACTCTGTCGAGTTCAACTAAAATGACTAGATTAGCCAGATCAGCAAACAGTCATCTATAAAGACCAGGGCACGTTTTTGTGCCCTTTAAATGCATTTTCTATTTGAGTTCATTGTGCAATAACCAGGGCAGTTGAAATAAGCACAAACATATCTGATTACAATTTTTTGTAACATATATATATATATATAATTTTTTTTTTTTTGGTAATTAAATGCATGCGTCTGGTTTTTGTTGGGCTTATGTGTACTGTACTTACGCCATATTAATTTAAGAAAAGCTTGAAAACATTCCCTGAAGTAACACAAAATACTCTCATTTAAACTCACGTGGCAAAGAAAAAAACAACATCCGGGTATCTCAGCAAGGGGGCGTAGTGTTTAATATTGTAACAAATTTATCAACAAAGACGATGAATGGTTTTATCGTATACAAGATAAAATGCAAAGAGACGTGATTGGCAAAGGGGTGCGTTTTATTATGTTACTGGTCATTCCATTTTGGTATGTTAATATGTCAATATAGCAGTAACAAACACTGGCTTCCTATATGCTAGCCCGTTGGGCTTTAACTGCTTTGGTTGTAGAGAATCAGCGTAAAATCGTTGTAAAATCGCATTGAATGATTGTTCCGCTTATATGACCGCTTTATTCGTATCACAATCATCTTTGAAAAAAGAAAAATCGATTTTCTAAAAAAAAAAGTTTGCATCAAAGAATTATGAACAAACAATAACACCCAATAAAATATATTTATTGGCGCAACTATGCACCGTTTACTTTGCCTGTAGTTAATAACACACACGCGATATTCAAGTCTTTCTGCCAGAGCACATGGTGGAACAAGACTGCAACACAAGTCCGTGTCGTCTGCAGGAACGACATCTTGAAGAGCAACTACCGTGTGGATTAATTAACCAAATGCAAGCTGAATGCATAAATAGGTAATTGTTAAGACAATTAGAGGTTTAGAGCTCGTACCATCGTTTTGGGGGGCAGTGGTCCATGCTTCAATCTCAGTCGCCATTGTACGCTTGTTTACCGTCCTCCTAAGCCTGTAGATCACGGAAACAAGTAGTCACCATGTCAGTAGCAAACGTGCAAAATCGCTTGTTTTACACAACCAACATATAACAGCAGTGCTCGGGTCAGAATATCTGACCGTCTTAATGTATATTTCATTAGTAAATGCGTGGAGCTTAGCCTCACCTTAAATTGAAGGCTCGCTTGTCACTTAAAATCTAACAGTAAGGTTGCTGGTAGTGTAAACAGTCCTTGAGGAAAAATAGAAGTATCAAGAAAATATCGTATTCAATGATTTAAGTCAAAAATGTCTACAAAAATAATGTATTTTTTGCATGAGAAGTGCAGCAAGCACGTTGCAGAGAGGGACCAATAACATGGGGCAGTGTTTTCAACTTCAGACAGCTCAGAGTACGTCACATGAGTTGCGTGAGCCTCATGCATATTAATGACGTACCCTGTCATTCGTCCAGTAGGACCGCGAACTCTTCGACAGTGGACCAATGAGCGAAGCGTGTGGCTCATGAATATTGATTTTGTAACGTGAATGGTCCCACACTGGCCCGACGCTACAGGAAGCGCAGAGCAACGTCCTAACACTAATTTAATATTCACGAGGGGAGGAGTAAAACTGATTCTTTGGTAAACAAATTTCCGTTTTTGTTTACTTTTTTCACATCCATTTTGATTCCTAGTGTGTGATATACTGAAATTGCTTAAATCACAATTAGAATTTAAAATTATATATATATATATATATATATATAGAGAGAGAGAGAGAGAGAGACTTATATATGTGTAATATTTAATCCAAAATTGCATCGAAAGGGGAAAAACATGAGTTTTTGACTCAGCTAGGGTTGATTTCAGTTCTGCATTCTACAAAAACTGTAGTGTGTGTGTGTGTGTGGTGTGGTGTGTACACTTCCGCGTTTTGCCAAACACAAGTATTTAAAATTCCCCATTACGACACCAGATGTCGCTGTGACTATATGGTATGGTTTCAATAGAATTTGCCCACCTGATTTTAGTGTATGGGTATGGACGGGGCGATTTACACGAAATATAAAGAATAACTGTATAATTGCGATTTACTTTTGTTTCTTAGATATTATATTAGTCAATAGTATTTTCATGCTTATATTAACCTTAGATCTCATGTTTGTTTAATTAATCCTTTATGTTTTTGATCCTATTTCTATTTTCATTCATTCATTTTCTTTTCGGCTTAGTCCCTTTATCAATCAGGGGTCGCCACAGCGAAATGAACCGCCAACTTATCCACCACATGTTTTACGCAGCGGATGCCCTTCCAACTGCAACCCATCACTGGGAAACACCCATACACTCTCATTCACACTTACGGACAACTTTAGCCTACCCAATTTACCTGTACCGCATGTCTTTGGACTGTCGGGGAAACCGGAGCACCCAGAGGAAACCCACGCGAACGCGGGGAGAACATGCAAACGCCACACAGAAATGCCAACGGACCCAGCTGAGGCTCGAACCAGCGACCTTCTCGCCACCGCGTCGTCTATTCCTATTTTATTTTAATTTATTGTTTATTTACGTGAGCATTTAGTAGAGACATGCTAATAGCCACGTTTTGTGGTGGCAGTTATTACAAATCAGTATTGAACAAATCTTTAAGCGATGAATAATAATTTAGTGAAAAAGAGAATTAAAAATTACGGGGAGATATACACGCATTAACTGCAAATTGTGTTATTTTAATTTCAGTCAATTAAACTTAACAGAAGTGTGACCTAGCATCATGTACAATTCTGAAGTAATATAATGTCGAGAGAGAGAGAGAGAGAGAGAGAGAGAGAGATACCAATAATCTATTATGTTAACATTAATCTATTTTTATTTTTTCGTTACGTCTGTGTCTTCTCTGTGTATTATATTTTGTATTCATATTGTTTGCATACTGCCCTTTTTGCACTGTCTTTTGTACGCAGCAACGCTGCATTGCTTTAGCAATACAGTTATTTGTCATGCCAATAAAGCACCTAAAATGTGTGTGAGAGGATTATTCAAACAAATGTTTTTAAATGCCACACACCAAATGTTATGCTTGTTGTGCAAAGCCTCAATTTATGTTTAAAAAAATGAATGTAAAAAAGAATTGTATCTAAAATACTTAAATGATTAGTTTTTGTTATTACATTATTACATCATAACACGTTTTCATTATTTTTACATAATCATTATTCCTGTATTATTATTTGATAATTATAATTGTACAATTTGTATTTCATTGTTTGTTTAATACAACTGTGTTCTTATTTATTGTGGTTTGTTATTTAAATTTTGGGAGAGAAGTGTGTCTCTTGCAGAATTGTGTCTCGTCTCTCACATTTTCAGTAACCATTTCCATGGACCCAAGTTTGAAAACTTCTAGTCCAAGATTCTGCAACAGCAAGGATATGCATGGTCTGTTTTCACTCTCCCTTATTTTGGAGTCCATTAAGTGGCCCCCACCCCCGATTTGGTGACGTGCACAGCTGCACTTGTGGGTTGGAAAAACACATTCACAGGCACGCAAAGGCTGTGGAGCTTTAGTTTTTTTTTTTCATTCTTACTTACAGGTTAGAATAAAGTTTTTTGCTTTCTTGTGCTTTTTTTTCTCAATTTTGCTATTAGAATTTTTAAGATCTATATTGGAAATGCAACTATAGCAAATATTTAGTTTTTCACTGTGTGTGCAACGTAGTGTCATGTTTTGAATAAAGCATACTTTTGTAAAAATCCTTTTTTTATGATCCTTTATGCATGCCCTAAATTACTGCAAGAAAAGCTGTACAATAAATTAAAATACAGGCAGACTAACTTTTTTAAATGTGAAAGAACTATTTGTCTGTAAGTTATCATAGAGATCTATTGACACCCCACTGTCCTCTGTGCTTACACAGAACACAAAATAACTCCCTCAAACCCAAAGTGTACTTTGGCTATCCACATTGGCTATCCAATGATTTTCATCATTAGGGGGGTAAGCGGACATCCATGTCTGTCCAGATGTAGCCTATGATGCATCAGTGCATGCACAAGTGAATGTTGAGACAGAAGTGCCAACAGTACATGTGCAACTTGTCTATCCACAAGCACCTGCAATTGACTAAATTAAATATACCAAGGCCTTTAAAGGAAGACTAAACCTTTTTTTGTGTGTGTGTGAAAATGTTACAACTCTACTAGGGTTAAACAGTTGAGTTGTAGAATTTTTGAGCACTTTAGCTTAGCTTAGTTTAGCATAAATCATTAAATGGGATTAGACCATTGGCATCTCTCTCAAAATATAAAAATATTTTCAATAATTTCAATATTTAATACTGTACTCTTCTGTAATTACATTGTTTACTAAGACGTATGGACATGAAAAGATGCAATTTTCTAGGTCTCTATGGCTAAGAACTATACTCTCATTCTGGAATAATAATTAAGGAACTTTGTTGCTGTACCATGGCTGCAGCAGCTGAAATGATTTTACACAGCAATGTTACCTAGTTATAGCTGGTAACTATTTTCAGGCGCTGTTAAATATCATTGCACCAGCTGCAGGCATGTTGGGATATGGCAGCAAAGTTCCTTGATTATTTATTGAAAATATTTCATTTTGCTTTTCCTTTTCATTTTCCATCAGTCTTAGCATACAATGTAACTGCAAAAGAGTCAAGATTTCGGTAACACTTTATAATAACTACACACTCTGAATCATTTACTAAGCATTAGCATCTAGTGAATTCATTATTTGTTAAGCATTAACTTCACATTAATAAACGTTAGTAAGCAGTTTATAACTGCAGCTACAAATGCTGCTTTCTTGACTTACAACCACAGTTCTAATGTGCTGAATAATTGTACTTTCATACTTTGCTAATGATTTATTTTTCATTACTAAATTAGGTATTGCATTATTTACAAACTATTTAAGAGTAGTCGATGGTTTTTAAGATAATTCAGAATGAGTTAGTAAATGATTAATAAACTATTCAAATCAACATTTATATATCTTATTATTCAGGCATATAGTGGTTGTTACTATGTATGTTAATAAATGCTTTATTAACTCAACTTCATGCAGTTTTGTGACCTAATTTAAAGTGAGGACGATTTATGCTTTATAAATCCCTTATAAATGACCCTTAAAGGCTTGGTATTAAATGAATACTAGTCTTTGCAATATTATCTAAAAAGTAAAATCACTGTAAAGTTTAAATATTGCTGAATAATATAATATAATATAATATATAATAATATAATAATGAGTGTCAAAATATAACATAAAATGGGATAAAACAACAACAATATAATAATTTAACAATATTATAGGATGCAACATTTCAATGTTATTTAGTGATGTTTAAACTGTATTTTTATTTTAGATAAGGTTGCAAAGATTTATTTTTCATTTGATAGTTTCATTTGTGTATCTTCAAACGTATAGGAATAATTAATGTCGTTTATGTTATTTGTTTCCTGTTTAGAATATAACAGAGCCTTTAATGGTCATTTATAAGGGATTTATAAAGCCTAAATAGTCCTCACTTTAGATTAGGTCACAAAACTGCATGAAGTTGAGTTAATAAAGCATTTATTAACATACAAATTAACTATTACTATATGCCTGAATAATAAGATTTATAAATGTTAATTTTAATGTTTTATTAATCATTAACTAACTCATTCTGAATGATCTTAAAAAACAACCAACTATGCTTAAATAACTGGTTTGTAAATAATGCAATGCTTAATTTTTTAATGAAAAATAAATCATTAACAAAGAATGAAAGTACAATTATTAAGCACATTATAAATGTGGTTATAAGTCAAGAATACAGCATTTGTAGCTGCAGTTATAAACTGCTAACTAACGTTTATTAATGTAGAGATAATGCTTAACAAATAATGAATTCACTAATTGCTAATGCTTATTAAATGGTTCATAGTTTGTAGTTATTATAAAGTGTTACCAAGATGGGTATAGGAAAATTAACAAAAATCTTTTTTCATTCATACATTTTTCCAGCTTAGTCTCTTTATTAATCAGGGGTCACCACAGGGGAATGAACCGTCAACTTATCCAGCATACTTTTTACGCAGTGGATGCCTTTCCAGCCGCAACTCAACAGTGGGAAACACCCATACACTCATGCATTCACGCACGTACACTATGGCCAATTTAGCTTATTCAATTCACCTTTAGCGCATGTCTTTGGACTGTGGGGGAAACCGGAGCATGCAGAGGAAACCCACGCCAACATGGGGAGAACATGCAAACACATACACACCAACTGACCCAGCTGGGGCTTGAACCAGTGACCTTCTTGCTGTGAGGCGATTGTGCTACCCACTGTGCCACCGTGACGGCCAAAAGTCTTTTTTGAATATTTTTATCCAGTCTAATCGGGGTGCCCAAACGTTTTTGTATGAAGGGCCAAAAAACAAATATCATTGAGAGCTGTTAAAGTTGCCATGGGTAATTTATTTCATAATATAAAAAAAAAAAATAGAAAACATTACTTTAAATTGTATTATCTAATACAGTGTAACTTTTTTAATAATAACTTATTGCAATAAAAACATAAACAATCACATTTATAACACAGTGTCGTTTAATGCTGAATACACTAGTCAAGCCGAATCTGCCTTTGACTTGATGTGCTCATCAATTCTCTGCATTGTAGGGTCACAGTATGAACATTTAAACAAAATCTGATTATTTGACACCATTTAACTGAAACATTTAATTTCAGTTTGCTTTTAACAATAAAACTAATTAAATTAATCATTAAATTTAAACTGACAATCTTGAAACTATCCCTATCCTCTGCCTCTCTTTTCAGATGGGATGATGGGCCAAATTAAAAGTTACCACAGGTCAACTTTGGCCCACGGGCCCTAGTTTGGGCATCTCTGGTCAATGATATATGCTAAGGGGAGTTGTGGTAATAATATTAATATTTATTATGGTAATAATAATAATATTTAAAAAACGAAGAAAAAAGAAAAAGAAAAGTGGCCTCTACCTAAGTGTTCTAATTTTGGGGCTTATTAGCTGGTCTTCAAGGGAGTCTCAAGATAGTCGCTGACTTAAAAAATATATAAATAAGACAAAATAAACATTAGATTATGGTATAATATCTCAATTTGTACTTCATCTAAATGTAAACCAGATTGTACTTTTTAAGTCAGACAATGAGCTCATTAGTTGCATGAGTTTAATGGTCTGTCAGATAATAGAGACCAACAAGTATTGCAAAGCCAAAGATCCCTAGGACTGGATATGAGATAAAAAAAGACATAATGCCAACATTAAAAATATATATTAAAAGTATTTTTTGTACACCAAGCTAACAATATGTTTTAAAAACTCTCAAGTAAATAACATATAAGTGAACAGGTCATGAGACCTTTTATTGTTTTGCACAATGAGGGGCCTATGCAGCCAAAAAGGATGAGATTGACTGCCTTAAACTTTCTGTGCATCGTTGCAATATAATACACTTGCAGGAAGAACCATTTGAACTCTTTTAACTGACCTAGTTCCTGCAGAAATGAGTCATAAAATGTGCTGTGATCTTAAAATCACACGTGTGTTTTCATGTCATTGTTGAACATTAACATTCTTAGAGGAAACATTATGTGATATTAAATTAATGATGTCTACAAAAGCTAAATGGAATAGAGTAAGCTAACTTGGAGTTCAAATAATGACTTGTGATAAAAACCCTGTACAACATATTTTGAGTTTGCAGTTTGCATTGCCCTATGCAAACCTTGTGACAAACAGTTCTAAGAAATCTCAAGACTAAAAATTGCAAAAAGTGTCACAGGGTATTTGTTAATGCCTTACTTTTTATCAGACCAATGTAAGATTAATAGTCTCTAAATAGATATTGTTCAATAGTGTTGCTGTACTTTTTATGAGTGGGTGTCCTGCAAAGATGTTTGCAAGAGCACAGTGCAGAATTTCTGCAGATATGTATCTTAAACATGCAAATATGTTTCTGTTATTTGGCTGACAATATTAAATCGCACAAACATCAAAACCTCATTTCAACTGCAAACTGTGATTGGAAGTCTGAAATAAAAAGACTTCTGAAGTCCTGTCAAGACCTTAACCCAACTGAATGCTTTGGCATTGAAAGTGCATCGCAATTATCATAATCATGAAGCTGCAGAATAGATTTAGGTATTTTCTAAAGAGTCCAGACAAATATTTTGGCCAATTTTGCCTCATGCAGTTCATTCTTCATATAAAAAGAATGGTTTACACACACACACACTCAATGGGTTCTTCACCATTTTTGGGTAAGTTGATTTTTGGTATTTAGCACCAACAAGCGATTTTGGGCTTTTAAATATAGGGGAACCAGTTTAAGTGCTATATAGCACCAGTATTGTTTTTTTGTTTTCATTTGGGGTGATTAAGTTGCAAAATATCACCATCACCAAATGTTGCCTTAATTTGAAATAGATGATTATGACAGAGCCACTTTTTTAGAGTGTTAAGGGATAGTTCACCATCATTTATTTACCTTCCTGTCATTGCAAATCTTTCTACTGTGAAAAACAAATCTTGTAAAATGTCTTTTTCGTCAACACAACAATTTCAAATAAACAGCCCTCAAATTTCAAATTACCCTTCACACATTTTCAGTAGATTTGTATCAGTAAAATGGCAATTTGATTGCATTGTGTGTTGGAAATGCACTAGAATAGAGTGTGTTTACATAACAGATGAAAAATGCAGGGCCGGATTAACCATATGGCTATTTCGGCACCATGCAGCATAGTGTGAAGTAAATGTTTTCAAACAGAGGTGGATGTAAAAGCCAACTTTGGTCTCTTGAGCATCACTGAGGTACATGAAAAGTCAATATCTAATGCCCGTCATATCTTATTTTATAAAATAATATCCACTTTCTAAATACAAACACATGGTGCATCTGTAAAAGCTGTTTTAATTCAAGATTCACACAATTCATTATAAATCACACTATGAAAAAAAAAAAAAAAAACTGGTGAAAAGCAAACCAACAAAATGAATACATTACTGTAGAAATGATTGTAGACACTGGTTAGGTTTATTCATTTACACATAAATATAGTTTTTCTGTCACTTATAACACCTCCACAAATCAATCCTCATGATTCTTCACCTCAGTTGTCTCCTTTTCCCTTTCTCTCTCCTCTGCTGAGTTCAGAATCTCCAGCAGAATGTAGGTCAGCAGTCGGTGCCGAGTTACCAATTAGAAACAGCTGTGTTTTTTTTTTTTTTTTTTTTTTTGTCCACAGAGTAAGCGGAGGTCAGCGATTTCTGCTTTCTGTCTCATTTTTCTCTGGCTTTCTTATTTCTTTCTCAGTTCCAGACTAAAAAAAATAATGTGTTTTCTCCCTATTTTCACTGATTTATGCCATTAACCCCTCAGCTCAATGTTTACACTCATTCTTCCCTAAAGAGATTGCTTATTATGTTTAACCATGAGTCATTTTAAAACATTATTATATAGTGGGTAAAAAAAGTATTGAACACGTCACCATTTTTCTCAGAAAACATATTTCCAAAGGTGCTGTTTCTTGAAATTTTCACCAGATGTCATTAGCATCTAAAGCAATCCATACATAGAAAAAAAACAAATTTGTTTAGAAAATAAGTGGTGTAATAAAATTAAATGCATAACGAAATGTCACAGGGAAAAGGTTTTGAACACATGAAAAAAGGGAGTTGTAAATAGGCACTAAAAGACCAGACAGCAGGTGAAATCTCTCAGTAGTTAGAACCCAACCGTGCCCCTTGTCAGTGTAAATGAATATTAGCTGCTTCAGACTCAACACCCTATCAGGATGACGAAGGTGAAACCAGGGTGGAGATTTCAGCAAGACAATGATCCAAAACATAGCCAAGGAAACTCTCCGCTGGTTTCACTAATGAAAATAAAGCTGATAGAATGGCACAGCCAATCACCTGACCTGAATCCAGTAGGAAATAAAGACTAAAGATTAGACTTTATAGAGAAGACCCAAGATTTTTAGACTCTGTTGATGTCTTGGGGGGAAAATACACACCTGAGCAATGTGTGCAACTCCATTCTCCAGAACGAGGAGCCTCAAAGCTGTCACTTAATACATTTCAGTAGTTCAGCGTCTTCTCCTTGCTCCATTACATTGTTATTACACATAACACTTTTTTTCTTTTGATTTATTTGTTTGTTTGTGTTTTTACCAAAATCTGGGCCAATTTCATGTCAACAACACCTACTAGCCTATATATTTACCAGGAAAATCATGACATGCCCAATACATGTTTTACCCACTTGATATATGATTACTATTATGTAAAAACTATTATTTATTTTTTATTGATTTTTTGCAAATGTCTTTGCAAACACAACTGGAGAGTAAATGAGCACAAATTTTGACTCTTGTGTAAACTGCTCAAACAAACACACACACTGAAACCAAACTTTTTCTTGCAAGTTCTTAAGAGTAAAATAAAAAATAAGATATATATATTTACAGCTGCCATGCAAATACATTATCTATTATCCATTCTATATCTCAAACTTTTGTGGCAAATTAAAAATAAAATATTAGTAGTTTACTGCTTTTTAAAGAATACATAATAAATACACACACGTAGCAGTCTACAGCCACAAGGTCAGAAAAAGAAGTCTTGCTTTGGAAAGTAGCCACATGTAGTACACAAAGATGACCGAGAGCCGACCGCGCCCTACACCTAATTATGTAAGTATCAGCAAACTTTGACGGTTTCATTTAATGATAAATATGTGTCCATTACCATCTTACTTTTTTAACTCAAATCAGTGAGTTGCACTGGTATTTTAATGTGAATGTACCTCAGTGAACGATCAGAAACTTGACTTTGAAAAACATTTTCTTTCCGCTGAGTTCTTCCAGAGACAACTTAGTCACTGCCAGCATAAGTTCACTAAATGGGGTTATATGAAAACACGCCCAGTGTTTCTTTCAGCCAATCATCAGTACGTGGATGACACGTCAGACCAATGAGCGATTTGGGGGTTGGGTCGCACGTACTGTTGCTAGGGCATGGCTTCAACATTGTTACTATCACTGACTAACCAATCATATGACATTTCGCAATGTGTCAACATCTTTCCTGTGAATTTCTCTCTTTGAAGTCTTTGATTGGATACAAATGTTTTCAAGGCCCGCCTTTCATACTTTTCTGTCGTCTTATTGGACACAGAAACCATCAATCAATCACCAGATTTTAGTTTACGTGCAGTCTGCATTAATTTTTGTTGAGAGTCTGTACGACTCAGAATTGAACCGTTCATTTCGAGCGTCATCACTTTTTTGTTTATTTGTTTGTTTGTTTTTGTTTTGTTTCTCTCTTTGCTGTATACCTTTTGTTAAAGTGTGCATTTGTTTTTTTGTGTGTAATTTTATTTCTGCAAATACACCAGGATGGAACTTAATTCTCTTCTCCTACTTCTTGAGGCAGCAGAGTATTTGGAAAGAAGAGACAGAGGTATATTGATATATATGCTGGACTAAAACTATTCTTTGTGATATTTTGTGATATTTCGTTGATTTGCCGGTCTACTGACACTTATAAACCTGTCTCTGCTGATCAAGTGTATTTTCATTGAAGCCCATAGGGACGATAGGATCTCGTTGTCATGGGATTCTAAGTCTATAAATGTTAAATCATCGGAATGATGTGACTTATCTGCATGTCATTGTTTCTAACACTATTAAAATGTTGTTTCGATTTCAATATTCCGTCAAATGTAACCAGGGGGTGGGAGTGTTTGCTTTACAGTAAGTTAGAATCATGATTCGTCAATTGTGAAGCGGCTTGCCATAAAATATATCAACTGTCTAACTTTATAACTCTGATTTCTATTGATTACCTCCCGTTCGTCTGTATTCAATGCTGGTTTCGTTGACTTTTTCAATAGAAGCTGAACACGGTTACGCATCTGTTTTGCCGTACGATAGTGACTTTTCCAGAAAGAAAACTAAATCACCCATTTCAAGAAAACCCCACAACAACAGGTAAATACGATGCAGTGACAATGCTATAATAATGGATGGACATATTACAACTGTGTATTCTAACGTTACATGTATTCGCCATTTTTGTTGTTGGGCTTGGCTGTGTATAAACATTGCCACGCGTACAGCGTCAACTTTCTGCCGCTGCTGCTTTCCCTTTTCCACCGCTGACATTTGCCTTCAACTCAATCATATTCTTGTAGTAACACCGGTCGTGGCATTTAGCACAAACTTTTTGGTGACCGAGGACGACTGCACATGTCTGTAGATTTGTAAAAATGTATTATCGTACCTGCATGAAGTAACTGGAAGCGTATAGCTATTTACTCTACTTTACATTGTGTTATATAAGAATGGATGTTTTCAAATATGTGTCAGTGATGTTTTTTTTACACAACGAAAACAAACAATGAGTTGCAGCAATGTTTTGACTGTTCATTACATCTGAACTCAAAATTGTGTCACATGCTTATGTCATAGACAGTATGCTTATAGTAATGAGGTTAGTTTAGGTGTGGTTAAACTCTCACTTCTGGGTGTGGTGTGAATAGACCCAAGTCAGCTGCTACAGAGCTTTGACCCCTGGATCTGTTTTGCTGCATTAGCCCCCTTTTCCTTGCAATGTCAAAGCAAAACAGCAGGAGCCCAGTGTGCAGCCCTTCCCCCACAATATGCATAGAAAGCACTGAAAAAAGGAAATCTATGGAACTAGGGCTGTCTAAGAAATATATGGCTTTAATTTGTTTTAATAAAATAAAAACATATACTCAGTAACATGTCTCTTATTAAACCTAAATTCCCATATTGAAGCTAACAAATAAACAAAGAAAACATCTGGCATTGCAGACTTGTAGTTTAATTTCAAAGCTTTTTTCCAGGCAGCAACATATTTTCTACTCTAGCCGCAGATGCTTAAATTGAGTTTTAGTCGCACTGTTATCACAAATGACATTTTGACTTATAACATGTCTTGCTTTGCGGTCACATGCATGTCATTTGCATTTATTTAATACTCAAAAAAGCATATTAAGGAAAATGCGGGGAAAAATCCATATTATGGCCTTGATGGAGCAGAAACTGTACACTGCAGTTTTGACACAACTATCAACTGATGCTATGACCTACATATTTAGCTTTTATCTGGCATTCACTGCAATTCCTCAATGTTGTTGGTTTGTTTGTTTGGAGAAAATGTAATTGCCCGATCATACACCCTAGCATTCATACTCTGGACTAAAATAGCAATGCGTTGTAGCGTGCTGAATTTCCTCTGCGTCATTGTGTGCATGCTGATAGAGCTTTACTTACTGTGATATTGGCTTAATAGACACGGTAAAGATATGGGGAATGATTTAGCTTAAGACCAGATAGAATGTAGTGTATGTGTGTAGGGGCCAGGGAGCATCAAAATCATTCTTTTGTTCTTTAATGCATTCATTACAGTCCTATTGCATTTGTGCAGTGATCATTTTTTGAATTATTTATATCTTGCATGACAATAAGGATGCTTTTGTATTTTAACTGTGTATAACACCTAAATTAACAACACGAGTGCAGATGTGATGCTAAAAGCAAATGCAGCACTTTTGCAGTACTCGAGGAAGATCACTATTATGTCAGATCAGTTCACTTTATCACCATTTTATTAGTAGTTTTTTTATATATATAGATATAATTTGTAGAGTCAGTACACTTTTTTAAGTATTTATACTTATATATAATTTTACCACTAAAATTAAATCTGTTTACTTTCTTTTAAGGTCATCACACAATGAGCTGGAAAAACACAGGTAAGAAAATATCAGATATACTATAAGAGCCTGCATGTAATCACCAAATAAATGTTTCATATTTATATATATATTTCTCAAAAGCCGCTGTCTTGTATTAACAGTTTCAATTGTATAATAGGTCAGCAGGGTTTAGAGTCAGCATTTGCTAGGCAGCCATCTGTGATTATTATTATTCTCGATCAGCTTATTATCCTTATTATTCTAGCTTATTATATTGACGTTATCATTTATAAATTATGTTTGTGTCACATTAAACATCTGTCATTAATATACCGACTCAGCGGCCATGCCAATATTATCAACATGAAATAGTAGCTGGGGTATAATTTTGTCATCATCACATGATATTTTGGGGCATGATTTTTTTATCTATTATCAGTGAGCATGGGTTGGATTTTTTTATATCATTCTGAGTGGAGTAGAGGCTTTAGGACTTTCTATTTCTATTGTTGCCAAAGTGTTTGGTGATGCAAACAAAGATAATAATAAAAAAAATTACAATCCCTGATAAATGTAATTGCCTGTTCAAACACCCAAGCATTCATATGCGTGACTAAAATAGCAATATGTAGTTAAAAAAGGCATATAGGCATATGTAGTTACTGACTTAAATACGAGTTAAAGCAAGTCATGTTACAACCTTTTGCTTTGTGCCAGGGTTTAAGTGCATTTTTATGTGTGAGATTGATGTCGCTTGTCCTGATGTCTTAGAGTTTGCCAGTCACATGCTTGCGTTTGAGGAACTGACTGCTGCTCTGTGAGAAATATGTTCGGTCATGTCTATTTTTTTTTAGCAATTGGGCTCCTGAACTATTGACAACACTAGTCAGGAAAACAGGAAAACCATACAGGCAGGTTTATGACAAGTTTTGAAGGGACATAATAATACAAAGGAGAAAAAAAAGAGCATTCCAGAATCAAGCTTCCACAACTTCCTGTTTTGGTAACTCTCTGTGAGGGCATAACACTTCATTGTAAATTCTGCAGTAACAATTGGCAAAAATAGTTGTTGCAAGAGTTGAATGATTCATTCAAACTTTAGTTTTGAAAAGGTGCCATATTGTATAATTTTGGGATAGCTTGAGCTGTGTGTTAATAATCACAACCCTTGAATTGAAGCTTTTATTTCTTCATGAACATGGCTAAATTGAAGTCTCTTTCTATGCATTCCACTGATTGACCAACATTTGAAGTTTTAATTGCAGTGACCGTGATATTTACTGCACTTCTATGCAAAATGAAAATGTTTGTGTTCTGTTTTTAATGATCTAAGTCTGATAGACTTTTCTTCTTCAAAGTGTTATGGAACTTTACAAATCAGTTACAATGTCACTAGTCATTTAGAACTTTATTAGTTCAAATGCTCTAGTAGTATCTAGAATAAATGTCTTTGTGTAGAGCTGGAAGATGATTCTAATGAGTTTGTTTCCTTATACTGCTTTAGAGATATTTTTATTCTTGATTATGTCATCTACAAGTCAAACAAGATCAGGGTTTTCTTTAATATCATACTTAACACTGCTTACAAAACTAGACTTCCTCATTTTATTTTGAAAGGTGTTTTAGATTTATGTTTGTGCATGACAGATAATGTCAAAGCAGTCTAGAATAGAGAATTGTCTACATTATTAACATTTTTAATTAAAAAAAGGTCACTTTTTAAACAGTACTGGTTCTAATTTCCCCCAAAACTTTCATTGGGATTCAAAATGTCTTTGTGAGATGTGTTTATAGGTCTCAAAACATACAAACCTGCTACAAATGGTGAATCACATTATTATTTAAAAAAAAAGATGTAATTATTACCAAAGGTGTATACTTTATGGCTCTTACAGAGGGAAAAAACAACAATCTCATAATAAAGCCATTAATTTACAGATCTTTCAAAGCAATATATTTGTATTGTATTGCAAAATATAAATAAACACTGTGACTCTGATTGGTGGTATTTTCAGCATCTCTGCTGGTTTAAAAATAGGTTGAAGCAATGTGATTTATATGTGTTCAACAAAAGCATATACAATCACTGACCTTTGAACTCACAGCAGGTCTGTTTATCAGTCATTGCTAATCAATGCTTTCCCTGGATGGAGTTTCAGAACAAATTTAGCTTTTTTGTTGGGCTTTCTAGTAGCTTATCCATATGTGCTATACTCTTCACAGTCCTATGTTTTTTAGCCTTAGAGTCTGCAGTTTTGTACACACACATACTCTCTCTCTCTGTCTGTCTTGGTAATTTCCATAAAACACATGCAAAACTATAAACTGGCTTTGAGCAGGATTCAGTGCTACACAGATAATTATTGCTGTTTGAACTGAAGCATTGACTGTAAAATTAAGTTCGTTTTGCAAGACTGAAGTTCACTCACTTGGCAAGCTTTTAAAAATCATTTTCACCGTTTAGAAAATTTGCAAAAAAGAACATGTTGTTGACTTTGAATTGGATTTAACGTATAGTTGTGCCATCACTCCCAGTTCAGATATTAGGAAGGAAGAAGTATATCATAAAAACAATTTCAAAGCAAAACTGTTGTTTCCTGTTTCCATCTGGTGTGAAGATGCAACTTTCTTTGTTCATTCGTGTAATATTGCCAACTCGAAGGGCATTTTTTCTGCTGACCACTTGCGAGTGAATCACCATAGGCATCTTAATTCTAAATGGAAACAGGGCCTCTGACATGCAGTCGATTCCAGAAAGCACCACAGAGAAATAAATGCTGGTCAAATTTACTATTTTGAATTGCTTTTTTTCTATAACTTATTATCATTGCCTAAAGGACATAGGCGTAGCTAAATAGGCATATAAGAAAAAAAAATCTTCGAAGATCCAGTGTCCTTTTCCAATTGTTGGCCCACATTGTGACATTCACCAAAATTCATCATATCAAAGAAATTATGCACATAATAATTTCTAAATGTTCTTTATGAAAGAGATCCTTACTGTGCGGTGACCACAGTGCTGTTTTGCCAAGTGCTTTAATGCGTGTTTTCATTGTTCTGTAAGGCGAAGAATGTTATCCTGTAAAACACGAGAGCCCCATTCATTTATTTGAACTTATTTCTGTCTATTAACGTTAATTTTGGTGACAAGTTTATGATTTTTAATTTTTTTAAAAATTACATTTATAGTGATGTACTGCTTTGATTTTTTGTGAGCTAAAACAAATGTTATCGTCAGGTTGAGTTTACTTGCATTTGATTGAGTTTACTCAAATTCTATAGGCGGCAAGTGAGCTAGTTTCTAAGCTTAACTAACTGAAAATGTTTTGACATCTTGCATTTTCGATTCTAATGTGATTGAAGCATTCTATTATATTGTTTTTTCTCTGGTCTTTAATTTCTATCAATATTTCTGTTCTGATTATCAGCCAATGTTCAAAACTGAAGCTGTTTTTGTCTTGAATTAACTGAAAACAGAGTAGTGATAGTAAGTAACAGGAGGAAAGAGGGTTAAGGGTTTGGGAAAGTATCTTGAGGCGGAACTCGTATTTGGTTATCTAGTGCTGGTGTGTAGCCATAGACTGTTAAAAAAGATGGACACGCGTCTCCACTTCCTTCCGCTGTTGAGAAGTGTAACAAAAATCTCCCACGCTGGCCACTGTCACCTTTTAGAACTGTAACTTCAAAGCACACAAGTCACACCACACCCCAATTTTTGTAAAAAACTATATATATATATATATATATATATATATATATATATATATATATATATATATATATATATATATATATATATATATATATACACGCATACAGTTTTAGAATTATTTAACAGAATTATTAACCCCCCTGAATAATTCGCCCCCTTTTTACTTTTTTCCCCAATTTCTGTTTAACAGAGAGAAGATTTTCTCAACACATTTCTAATCATAATAGTTGTAATAACTCATTTCTAATAACTGAATTATTTTATCTTTGCCATGATGACAATAAATAATATTTTACTAGATATTTTTCAAGGCACTTCTGTACAGCTTAAAGTGACATTTAAAGGCTTAACTAGGTTAATTAGGTTAACTAGGCAGGTTAGGGTAATTAGGCAAGTTGTTGTATAATGATGGTTTGTTCTGTAGACTATCAGAAAAAATATAGCTTAAAGGGGCTAATAATATTGTCCCTAAAATGTTTTTTAAAAAATTAAAAACTGCTTTTATTCTACCCGAAATAAAACAAATGAGACTTTCTTCAGAAGAAAAAATATTATCGGACATACTGTGAACATTTCCTTGCTCTGTTAAACATCAATTTGGAAATATTTAAAATAGAAAAAATATTCAAAGGGGGGCTAATAATTCTGACTTCAACTGTATATATATATATATATATATATATATATATATATATATATATATATATATATATATATATATATATATATATATATATATATATATATATATAATATTTAATAATATTAATATTAAATAATATTTAAGCTAAATATTGAAAATATTTGAGATGGTATCTCATTTAATTATTATTTTTTGCTTTACTCATGTCCCACTTGGCTCATGTTTATATGAAGCTGTGAGGGTTTAGGACCTGTACTACATTCAGCAATGAGGAGGTGATCAAAATGTTTTGGCCTCACTCTACAGAATGTGTGATGCCATGGCTTAGAATATAAGTAGAATATTGAAATAAGTAGTTTTTAGATACTTTCTTAACTGATGTTTCTTAACTGATGTTTTCCCACTGCTGTAAGTTTAGATGGAGTTTTTTGTAGCAGTAATTTTGCTTTAGGAAACTCCAGTGACACTGTGGTGAGGAGTGAAGATATTTGTTTTTGTCCCACCTTGTCTATTACACAGACGGAAGACACTTATTTCATGTCTCTTCTTTTTTTACCCCCTCCTATTTTGGAGTTGCTTCACTTTGCTAGGATGTTTCAGTATACGAGGCGGTGCAGTGTTTAGTATAGCAAGAATCTGTAGTTTAGTGACCACTTATCAGTGCACATATTTTTACCTATACAATGAAATATTAACCTGTAGAAAAAGACATAGTACACCCAACAATGAAATTTACTCACCCTTCACTTGTTCCAAACCTTTTTGAGAGTCTTTTTTTTTTTTACACAAAGGAAGATATATTGAAGAAAACCATTTACTTCTACAGTATTATTTTCTACTATAGATATTTATTAAAACATGTTGAAACGTGATTAACTTATGTAAGTAACATAAAAAAAAACATTTGTTGTCATGTCGTTTTTTTACAGTGTACAGCTTTTTACGAAATGACGAAATTTTTACGAATTTTTTTTGTTTCAAAATGAAATAAATCTATTCATAAACGCATATATGTGTATGTAAATATGCATGTATGCATACACACATGAATAAAAATAAGGTATAGAAAATCAAAAAGCTCACAGAAAGTAAAGTAAAGAGTGGCTTTACACTTTTTTTGGTTTACACTTTTGTTTTAAAAGATGTTTTTAATATATTTTGTTTGTATTGTTCCAACAGCCATTCTTCTGCGCATTCCTCAATAAGCATGCTCTGGCATTATTTGATTTGATTTAATTTATTTATTTTCGAACAGAAATATCTTACATAAAACGTCTTCAACAAAAAAAAAAAAAACATTTTAACATGGTCAAAAATGGAGCGGGATGAAGCACAAGCTTATTATCACAAATCATATATAATTCAAATGCCATAAAAGTTTTAATAAAAAGTAGAAATTTACAAATTGCATGAAAAAAAACTGAAGCATTGCTCAAAACTGGCCATCTAAACATCGATCATAATTAGAAATAGTGATTTTTTTGAAGAACACATAGCTTTATAAACAACAGCAGACCTAATATTTTTTTTCATTTATTTTACTAAGTTTTAAATGTACATTATAGGTAAATAATTTGTTTCATATATCAGCAACTTTTTAAACCCTTAAGCAATAATGTTATGTTATGCAAATAAATGTTTGCTAGGTTTTTATGTTTGCTGTCTTATATTCGTTCTTGTTATAACTAAATAAATAACAGTTTCTTTATAGAAAATTGTCTCTCGCTTGTTATTACGTTTGGTGATTTGGGTCACGTGATTCATATTTCTAATGCCAGTTCCAACCTCTCAATAGAAATTTTCCTTCAGAGAAGTCTATAATAATTGATGATTGGCTCCTTTACTAGCAGACAGGGCTTCATTTACTCCATTGGCCATGTTGACTATTGAATTTTTAGAGCAGTGCTTTAAAGGGGATGAATTTAGTTTTCTCTCCTGTTTTTCTGAGAGCATTTAATGCTGTGGTTCGCAACCTTTTAGAGGCCCCTCTTTGTCCAATAAAAAAATCCAAAGGCCTTCTTAACATGTGCTAATGTTATAGTAAAAATAACTAAACCCAATCCTATAATACCATGCGTTTTCATATTTTGTTTTTCACAAAGTAGTCAGTGTACTAGTCAGTCTTTGAAATGAGTATAACCTGTTGGTGAACAACTAGTCAACCATCCTGGCTCCTCCCTCCTCAGTTTAGCCTACATTTGAAGAGAATAATCCCTATGCTGGAATGGTCAGCGGCGATCTGTGTTAACACTGTAATCCAGTTCACCGAAGATGTGCCTGAACCTGCACCTTTACCATAGGCATTTGAAGCGGAATTCACATCGTGCTTCATATGTTACCTGGCATTCCTGTGTCATTTTGAAATATTTTCAAGTGTAAATTGGTTATTTTTAGAGTTGTACAGCAGCTGATCTAGCATTTAGTAAAATGTCATTACAATGGAATTATTTTCTAGTTCTGTGAAGTTCATTGTTTTGATTGAATATAATCTGACATCCTTTGACCTGAATGACCGCAAACCTTCATGCACATGTGATCATACTTTTGGCTGGAAGGCACTGAGACAAACAAGACAGATCTCTGAAACACAGAAATACAGGTCATACTCACATATGCTACAATTTATAATGTCAAAGGCTGAAGGAATTTGGTTTATCACAGATCTGTAATTTCTAATGGCCAGATACACTTAATACATTTTACGCCCAATTCTACCACTGTTAAAGCATAGTTCAACCAAAAATGTATTTAATTGCATGCTATTTGTTAACATGCGACTGGAATTTCTTTTTTACTCATAAAGAGCTAATAGCTGTTGAATTTAGTGAATCACTAAGGAACACAGTTTCAGCTAGAAATCTGACATTCTTTTCAATTAAATTTTTTTAACTTACATTTGAATGGGCTGTAGGTGAGCAAATTGCGAGCAACATTTTATTTTGGGTGAACTTTCGATTTAATAAACGTAGTTTAACTCAAAAAGAAGGGAAATGTAACATGAGATTTAAAGGAATAGTTCACCCCAGAATAAACATTTGCTCACTATTTACTCACCCTCAAGTGGTTATAAATCTTTATGAGCTTCTTTCTTCTGTTGGACACAGAGGAAGATATTTTGAAGAAAGCTGAAAAGCTGTAATCATTAACATCTATCGGAAAAACAAATACTATGGAAGCCAGTGGTTAGTTTCCAGCTTACTTCAAAATATATCTTAATTTGCGTTCAAGAAAGACAGGTTTGAACAAGTGAAGGGTAAGTAATTGATGACAGCAAATTTTTTTATGGTAAACCATCCCTTTAATAACAATAATAAAATTAAAAATATATATTGTACAAACATTGAATATTTTTAAATGTTATGTTGTACTATTTCGCTCGTGAATATGTATTTCAGTTTATGTCTGCAATGGGCTCCTCCAGTCTAGTTCCTTCCAAATTCTCTATCCGTTTTATTTTTTGTACTTTTTATTCCTTATCCTTTAGATTTCAGGGATTTTTTTTCCTTGCCACAGTCTAATTACACTTATTGAGAGGAGGTTTACAGCTCCACGTTTTCTAAAGCTGCTTTGACTTGTGCTGTTTGACCCAGAATTGAGAAACCGAATTGGATAATTTAGATAAAAATGGTACAATTGTTGTCAATTTTATTAAAATTATTTTATTCATTGCATTATTGTGCATTATTACTGTAAAAGGGTGCAGACAAAGAAGCTAATGCAGTGCTATTCAATTTACTCATGTAAATCATTCACAGAGTTATGATGATGTGATGTCTGGCATGTGTACACTGTATTTATTCGCTTGCCATTGACATATTGTTCTGATCAGTAAATCAGTATGGTTGCAAAGGGAATTGGACCCAGTTTTGTACCAGCTCATGTGATGCTAGTTGCTTGAAGAAGAAAAAAATTTAGTATAACAAAAAAAAAAAATATTACCACTTGGGCCTGTGGCAAAGGGAAGTTTTTTCTTTTTTAAATGTAGCATATAGCTTCTACAAAGCTGCTGTTGTCAGTTCATAGATATTTACATTAAATGTCACCTACGCTATTGATGCCTGTTGGATGGAATGCGTCAATAGAGCCGCCATTTTAGTACAGGGTAGCGCACCTTTAAAATGATTGTGGGACCAAGGTGCAGTGGAGGACTGGCCATTCAGAGCCAGAGATATATACACATATACACAGTTGAAGTCAGAATTATTACCCCCTTTGAATTATTTTCTTTTTAAAATATTTCCCAAATGATGTTTAACAGAGCAAGGACATTTTCACAGTATGTCTGATAATATTTTTTTCTTCTGGAGAAAGTCTTATTTGTTTTATTTCGGCTAGAATAAAAGCAGTTTTAAATTTTTTAAAAACCATTTTAAGGTCAAAATTAATTTTTTTTAAGCTAATTTTTTTCGATAGTCTACAGAACAAACCATCGTTATACAATAACTTGCCTAATTACCCTAACCTGCCTAGTTAATCTAATTAACCTAGTTAAGCCTTTAAATGTCACTTTAAGCTGTATAGAAGTGCCTTGAAAAATATCTAGTCAAATATTTACTGTCATCATGGCAAAGATAAAATAAATCAGTTATTAGAAATGAGTTATTAAAACTATTAGGTTTAGAAATGTGTTGAAAAAATCTTCTCTCCGTTAAACAGAAATTGGGGAAAAAAATAAACGGGGGCGAATAATTCAGGGAGGCTAATAATTCTGACTTCAACTGTATACGTTCATCTATGATCTGGAGTTTTCCCGGTGATCAGTATGCAAATATTTTTTTAAATTTCGAAAATTATAATTTTGCATCACTTTTCTACATCGATGGATTAGTGACCGCATGGGCATTGCCGACAAGGAGCGTGTGTTTATGTGCATGGAAGTATTTTATCCTCCCTCTCTGTTTGATCTAATCCGTGTCCTGAAACACCCCCCCATCCCCTGCTTTCACTTATAATTCTAACGGAGGGAGTGATTAATTTGTGAATGAATCTTCGTTATGAACGACTCGTTCTCTTAGCTGACAATAATACAAGTTCCCCTTCGGGAGGGGAACTTCAATGCTATGTGGAAAAACTTCCACTATGGGGATTTCGTCAGAATCCAATCATCTGAAAGAGTATAAAAACGGGCCAATGAAATGCCAATGAGTTGGCGGTGTCAGCGTGCACAGCTGTCTTGAATGACAATCAGCCTGGCATAAAAGGCTAGCATGTGCTCAGCAACGACATCCTTTTCGCTTTCAGAGCCTTTCACGAGCTTCTGAGAGAGTCTATGAGGGTATCTCCACCTGTGTCTACAGAGAGAGATCGAGAAGCAGCTTCTCCCGGTCCAGAGCGTGTATACGCAGTGGCAGATGGTCGAGCTGGGTTGTTCTCCCTTGCTGGCGTCCTTTGGGTCCGGTCCTCCAAGAGCGGTATGTATATAGGAAGCAAGTTTCCTAAAAGAGCAACACGGTTGTGCAGCGCGTCTTTTTCAAGACGTCGCTCCGACCGTGCGTTTCTGGTTGCGGTGGTTTCCTGTCCCCGGATGATGGGCACGAGCACTGCGTTTCATGTCTGGGGGTCCAGCATGTTGATGCGGTGCTCGCGGGCAGTGCATGCCATCATTGTGATGTCATGTCTGCTGCGCAGTTAAGATCGCGGCTCACTCTTGCAAAAGAGCGACCCACCCCAGTTGTCCCCCGCACTGCGGTTGGCACTCGGGCAGATCTGAGGGTTTCAGTGGGAGTAAATCCGCCGCCCTCGGGCTCGCGGACCTCTCGCTCCTCCACGCGCTCCATCCAAGCTTCAGGTGAGAGAAGCGCTCCATCCTCGGGTGGTCGCCCTCTCACTTGATGACACCGAGGATCAGATGTCCATCGCTGCATCGGAGGATGGGCTGTCATTGTCTGATGAGGATGCGAACCCGCTCGCTCCCTCCCTCCGGGGTGGAGAGCACGGTGTTGGCATCTAAAAAGCAGACATGATGGCCGTGCTTTCCCGGGCTGTTTCGGCCGTGGGTCTGGTGATGGTTTATCCCCCAGCCCCGCGGCCGGACCGACTAGATGGGTGTTATGTGGAGGATATAAGAAGGCAAGACCTTCTAAGCCTTCCGTCCCCTTCTTCCCGGAAAGTGCGCAGTAAGCTCACGCAGTCTTGGAGGGCACTTTTTTCTGCCCGATCTGCGTGCGCTTTTATCCTCACCATCCTTGGAGGGTTGGTTGTCATTGTCTGATGAGGATTCGAACCTGCTCTTTTCCTCCGGGATGATGGGCGTGGCGTCGAATCCAGAAGCAGACTTTGCAGCCGTGCTTCCCAGGCTGTTTCGGCCGTGGGTCTGGAGATGGTTTATCCCCCAGCCCCGCGGACGGACCGACTAGAGGGGTGTGATGTGGAGGAGATAAAGAAGGCAAGACCTTCTAAGCCTCCACGTCCCCTTCTTCCTGGATGTGCACAGGAAGCCCACGCAGTGCGCTGCGTGCGCCTCCGCCCTCACCATGCATGCTAGGGCCACCTACCAGCGCTCCCTAGCGCAGGCGCTGGCCCAGCTGCGCGGGGATGGTTCCGACCCAGGACTCAGCATGAGCTCCGCACAGCTATTAACTGAAGTCGGCTGTGTGTGCCCCAGGGAAGGACGATGGTCACATTAGTGGCCCAGGAACGCCACCACGGGCTAAACCTGGTGATCTGCGTGATGCTGACAAAGTTCGCTTTCTTAGCTCACCCATATCCCAGGCTGGCCTGTTCGGCGACACCGTCAGTGAATTCGCCCAGGAATTCACGCCGGTGAGCGAGCAGTCGGAGGCGATGGGTAATACCATCTCTCGGCGGGGATCGTAAAACCGCTCCTCCCCGCCGAGCCATCCACATCCACTGCTTCACGCCGAGAGCGCCCGCCTGCGGCTTTGCTCGGTCGCCCCCGCCTGCGCCTCTGGCCAAGCGGCTGCGCCGAGCATCTCGCAGGCAACCAGCGCTCCCCGCTCCAGGGCGCCGCTAAGTTCGGTAAACGAACCGCGAAGTGTCCCTGAGACGGGCCATCTGGAGAGGAGGAAATTTGCTCTTTCCCCGCTGGAGGGCGGGGCTCTTCTTCTAAACAGCGTTAAAAAACGCTATCAAAACCTCAGAGAAAGAGCATTTTTTCCCTTCCCCGGATGTGACAGCCCGAACACTGCCAGTCTGGGACGCTATGCTTTCCAGCTCGCAGGATCGGTGCACTTCGCCAGTGGCTCGCGGAGCGAGAGAGAACGGTCTCCTTTCTCTCCCCCTCCCAGCCCCACCTCCGGAGTACGGGTGCGAGACAAGAGTGAAGCTCTTGCCTCCTGCTCTCCTGTGGGACCCCAGTGCTTCCCGGTTGAGCCCACCCACTCCGCGCTGCCCCACCGCTGGTACGTCAGCGATCGTGCAGACGAAGCCACTTGCGAGGGCTCTGCCTGCCTGGTTAGCGCGGGCCAGCCCATCGCAATGGCTCATCCGCGCGATCAGACTCGGCTACGCGATTCAGTTCGCGAAACGGCCTCCCAAGTTCACGGGTTTGTGTTTCACCAGGGTCAGCCCTGCGTCCGCCCCTGTCTTGCGAGAGGAGATTGCTGTCCTCCTGGCGAAGGATGCAATCGAACTGGTCCCTCCAGCCGGGATGGAGAGCGGGTTTACAGCCCGCACTTCATCGTACCCAAAAAGAGCGGTGGGCTACGGCCAATCCTTGATCTGCGCTTTTTGAACCGCTGGCTTCACAAGCTGCCGTTCAGAAAGCTTACGCAGAAGCGCACCCTCCGGAGCGTTCGTCCTCGGGATTGGTCTGCAGCAGTAGACCTGAAGGACGCGTACTTTCATGTCTCCATACTTCCACGCCACCGTCAGTTTCCTGCGGTTTGCGTCTGAAGTCGAGCCTGGCGGTACAAGTCCTCCCCTTTTGGCTCTCTCTGTCTCCGCGGGTTTTCACCAAGCTCGCGGAGGGTGCCCCAGCTTGCGGGCATCCGCATACTCAATTATTTCAAGCGACTGGCTGATTTCAGCGCGCTCGCGGGATTAATTGATTACGCACAGAGACAGGGTGTTTCGGCACTTCGACCAATTGGGGTTTCAGGTCAACCGAGAAAAGAGCAGCCTCGCCCCCGTGCAGAGCAACTCTTTTCTCGGGTTGGAGCTGGACTCGATCACCATGACGGCGCGCCTCCCCCGAGAGCGCGCCGGGCTGATGCTGGCCTGTCTGAGAGAGTTCGACAGGAAAATGTGGTCCCACTGATATTATTTCAGAGGCTCCTGGAGCATATGACATCCGCAGCCGCGGTCTCGCCGCTCGGATGCTCCATATGAGACCACTTCAGCATATGCTTCACGATCGGGTCCCTAGACGCGCATGGCACGCGAGCGCGCACCGGGTGACTGTCACTCCGCTGTGTCGCCGCGCCCTCAGCCTCTGGATGGACCCTGTGTTCTACAGGCCCGCGGGCCTCTAGAACAAGCGTCCAGGCATGTCGTCGTTTGACGGATGCTTCCAGTTCACGCTGGGGGGCCGTGTGTTGCGGGCATGCAGCTGTGGTTCCGTGGTAGGAAACTGGTTGCATTGGCATCTTAACTGCCTGGAGCTGTTGGCAGTGTATCTCACGCTGCACCGTTTTTACCGGTGTTAGAAGGGAAACACGTGCTGGTCAGGACGAACAGCATGGTGGCGATGGTGTATATCAACCGCAAGGGAGATATTCGCTGTCGCCGCATGTCTCAGCTCGCTCGCCGTCTGCTCCCCCGGAGTCATACGCGGCGCAATCGCTGCATTCCATTTTTCCCCGCCGAGCTCAACCGTGCAGCCGCTGCGCTCTCACGGCAGTTCGCCTGGGAGAATGGAGGCTCCACCCCCGACTGTCCAGCTGTTATGGGTGCGTTCTGCGCACTGGCTACACAGCTGGCCCCGGGGCGTGCGTAATACGCATTTCTCCAGTGAGCCTACTCGCACAGATGCTGTGTAAAGTCAGGGAGGACGAGGAACAGGTCTATGCATTGCGCCTCTCAGGCCCAATCAAACCTGTATTCTAGCTCTCTCCTCGTGATGGCCCCTCCCTGGCATGTCCCATGGAAGAAACTTCTTCTTTGGGGACAGGCACCGTTTGGCACCCGCGCCCAGTTCTATGGACATCACGTGTGGCCCATAGATGGAGCTCGGAGGACTTAGGTGACCTACCGTTAGGTGGTTAACACCATCACTCAGGCCTAGAGCACCCTCTATGAGGCATGCCTATGCCCTGATGTGGAGTCTATTCGCTGTGTGGTGTACTTCTCTCCGAGAAGGAAACCCCAAACATGCCAGATCAGTGTGATGCTATCCTCCTTCAGTTGGCTGGAGCCAAGGCTGTCCCCTCCGCACTGAGGGGTTGGCGTGGCGATCATCCCCGCTCTGAGGATGCGGTGATGGCGGCGCGCTGGGAAAGCATCGCCTCATCATCCAGTCCCCAGAGGCGCGAGACGTGGATATATATCCTGTCCCCTCTCTTACCCATTTAAAGATCTCTCTTAGGAGAGGTCTGCTCGATCACTCGACTCAGTATCTATATGATTTCTGTCCAGGTAGACAGCTCTGCTGGTCGCGTTGGCATCGGTCAAATGGGCGGGTATCTGGAGGCATTTTCGGTCAGCGAAATGTGCCAGCGTTTTGGGCCGGCCCACTCTCACGTTTACCTGAGACCCCGGCCCACCTAGGTGTCCTAGGTTCCTACAGCGCTCGTTTAGACTATGTAGTGAACCTGCAAGCGCTGCCCACGGAGGAGGCAGACCCAGCCCCTTTATTGCGGTGTCCTGTTCGCGCTTGCGTATTATAACGGACCGTACTCAGAGCTTAGATCCTCTGAGCAGCTCTTATATGTTACGGTGATTGGCAGATGGGAAGTGCCATATCTAAACAGAGGTTGGCCCACTGAACAGTGAATGCCATCTCCCTCGCTCATCGAGCTAGGGCGAGCCGTGTCCCCCACTCGGAGCGCGCTCCACTCGGAGCGCGCATCCTTTTGGGCGTTAGCACGCGGCGCCTCTCTAACAGACATTGTAGAGCTGCGGGCTGGGCGACACCTGAGCATTTGTGAGATTTATCTTCGAGTGAACTGATTTCCTCACAAGCGGTGAATGAGGAAATTCGGTTAGGTGTTGTAAAACGCTTGCTGCGCCTTTCTCTCTAACACAGAGATACGTGCGCTTTTCTCGCTTTGTCAGTTGAGTTCCCCACTCGGCGAACCCTGCAGAGTTCCTCCGAGGCCCCCAGCATCTGACTCAGCGGAGCAGTCAAATGTTGGCCCATTACGTTGTAGGTATGCCCGCTGGTCATCCCGCGTTCTGGGTATAGGTGCCTGCTATGTGCGATCCCCGCTGGCGATCCCATACGCTCACTCAGCCACGATGTAGTCCCCCCTCCTAGGCGGGCTCGTGTCTTCCCTCCCCGCTAACCACCTCTTCATATGTGCACTCCCCCTTCTCAGGGCTAGTCCATATGCTATTTTGCCACCAGGTCTCCCCCTCCGGGCAGCAGGTGACCTCCGCAGCGTCCTCCCTATCGGGACTGAACGCTTTCCCAACGTACTGTCGTATTTAAAAATTCCTAGAAACTACTAGGTGTATTTTTACGACTCCCCGAAAAATATATCTAAACCAGAAAAGGTAAGTAAGGTAAGTAAGGGCCAGGGGACACGTTGGAGGACTGTGTCTCCAGCAATGCAGGTGCGCTCGTACTGCTGCGTGGCGCGCCCCTCACTGGAGACATGGTAAGGTTCTTTCGTTGTGGCGCTTTCCATAAATTTCCCCATAGTGGAAGTTTTTCCACATAGCATTGAAGTTCCCCTCCCGAAGGGGAACGCTCTGGTTACTAAAGTAACCCTCGTTCCCCGAGGGGGGGAACGGAAATGCTATGTTCCTTCGCCACAACGATTGTCCCTTAGCTGTTGAGTGTGAAAGCCTCTTCAGCTAGAAAAGGATGTCGTTGCTGAGCACATGCTAGCCTTTTATGCCAGGTTGATTGTCATTCAAGACAGCTGTGCACGCTGACACCGCCAACTCATTGGCATTTCATTGGCCCGTTTTTATACTCTTTCAGATGATTGGATTCTGACGAAATCCCCATAGTGGAAGTTTTTCCACATAGCATTTCCGTTCCCCCCCTCGGGGAACGAGGGTTACTTTAGTAACCAGAGCGTTTCTGGCAGCACAACATCTTGTTGTCATATTTCATTTACATTGTTTGCTGATTTTATTTAACCAAACTTGCATATGCCTAATAGTGCAAGTTGGTGCTACTTTCCTTATGATCAGTAAGTGACTGTATTATCAACACTTGTTTAGCACAAACATTTGTACTACTTTACCATGTTAAACTTAAAAAACGAAATCTTGAAAGGTTATGCTTTGTGCTTTGTTTTTTTTTTGTTTGCTCGTTACTACACCCGTACACATCGCTAAAGTCCAGCATCTTCACGTTGGCTTTAGTCTTGACTAGTGGTTGAATGACTTTTGTCCTGGGAGCACTGTAAAAATGTGGCGGCGCTATTGACGCATACTCAGGATCTGTATGCGATATCTAGTGTATATGCAAATGACTTTTCCTGGTGTTATAATCATTACAAATAAATGCTACTTTCCAGCTTTTTGCTTCTCGGGTATCCCATTGTGTTAGCACATTTATTGTGGATTTGATTGCTTTTTTCACATATATTGTAGGGAAATATCTCTTTGTTATTAATTGTCATATCAAAAAGAAATGACAAGGTAGATATTTACTAAATTAGTAAGTGTAACTTTGGTATACATGTGTCAAAATGTGGTCATCGTCTGAATTCTTACTTTTGTAAGCAAATAATGCAGATTTTCTCAGTTGTGTGCATTTTAGCTGTGACGTTTTCTGTGGATTTACACTACAGAGCCAGTCACATATAAATAGTATGTTAAGGACTCATTTTTTGAGAGGTGTAAAAGAACTAGCCTTGCCCACACCAGCTGTACACATTACAGTCAATGGCCTGTTTCTCAAAAGAGGGTCACTTCCTCCAGATCAGTGCCTCACAATGATGGGCTCTATCAATGTCTGTCTGAGGGAAGTCGGTTTATTTGGCAACCATCTTAGTAACTTGCTCCCTACAGCTATTTATAACTTCTTTTAAGAGGGAGAGACTGAAATGTTTTCGCCAGTCTTACAACCCAGTAATATATCAACAACAGATGAACTATTTAGAAAAAAGGTAAGATTTTGCAATAAAGTTCTATTAGTTAATGTATTTACTAACATGAACAAACAGTAAACAATACACTTATTAAAGTATTTATAGAAAATTGTAGTTCTTGTTAACTTAAAGTGCATTAATTAATGTTAGCTAGCACAGCTTTTGATTTTAATGTGCTAGGAGCTATTATATTATGATTAATAAATTCTGTACAAGTATTGCTAAACTTTAGTTCATTTAAAAAGGGCCACATTTTATTTTAAGGTAGAACGTGTGCTATTAGCAAACCATTAACTATGACTTTTGCCTCAATAACCCCCTGATTTGCAACATCTTATTATTTATTAAAGTAGTAGTTAGGATTTAGGTATTACAGTAGGCAGGAATAGGGATGTAGAATTAGATCATGCAGAATATATTCTCTCCCTAAAGTAAACAGCCAACATCTTAATGAGAATTGTTACTTAAAGTGTTAATAAATAAGGAGTTAATTCAAATAATCACACTTAACAGTTCTCATACATAAAGCTGCAATCACAGTTTACTTAATGTAGTTCCTAAGTTATGGCTGCATGGTATCAAACCCGCAACCTCAATGTTAACAACCAACAGCATGATCCTACATCAGTGTCTTTGGTTTCAAATTTGTTCTCGTCTAATTCTCCACTCCACCCTCTTCTTTGTTTGTTGCAGACGTGCCAAACTGCGATTGTACCTGGAGCAGTTGAAACAGCTTGTGCCTTTGGGTCCTGATAGCACCCGTCACACCACACTGAGCCTGCTCAAACGTGCCAAAATGCACATCAAGGTACAAACCAAATCAGCATTTCTTTGTACAATATCTGTTTGCACAGCAGTAAAGAGGCTAGAACAGTTCCAGTCACAGGGGAAGTTAATCAGGAACTGTCCACAGGAAATTTATGCCACTCTCCATGTTGCAAATCAGATATCTCACAGTTCCTGACATGGTAGAGATGGATGGTAATACTTTAGCTCTGTTTAAAAAAAACAGCAATTAAATAAATAAAAAAGTGTCATCTTAAGTGTGTGATGCATCTGATAATTCAGTTATGTGAATCAGTGCATCATTATGTATGTGCAGTTTTTTATTTAAAGTTACAGTTTTTCTCAGTGGCTTTGGTGCATTTCTCACAACACTGTTTACATTTGCACAACAGTTAATGCATTTCTCAAAACAATTAGTACAAACTGCAAAACCTAGTTGATAACCTGCAAAAGCGCGTCACTTGCTCAAAATGGAGAGCTCATTCCTCAAAAGCAAGTATTGATGTCAATGAAAGTGTCAGTGTCATCAAAATGAAAAGTCCTGCCACCATTGTTTATGAACAAGATAGTCAAATGGCTTTGTCATGTTTTCATTATGACAGTTTAATCTCTACATTTTTTCCAATGTAAAAAAGTCAGATTTTGGTGACACGTCCTGAAAATGCTCAAGACAGCACTATATACTATTTGCACAGCCATTTGAAAACTACAGTAAAGTTAGACATCACTGCATTTAGTGAGGTATCTGAGTACAAGACACTGAATATGTATGTTTCACATTTTTACTGCATTTGCTCTTTGCAATTCTAGTTCAACAACAAACAACTAGTTCAACATTTTTGTATGTAATGACTCAAGTAATGAAATGAGGACTATTAGTTTTATATGGAATGACTATTCAGCATTCACTAGTTTAGTTCATTTTGACTGACATGACATAAGCGAATGATAATGTTATAAAACAGTAGAGAGTTGTATGAAAGCAATTGATGCATGTCCAAAAGCATTTGCAATTTGTTGGAAAGAATGAGAAACTGCTACTATGATGTGCTCAAATGACTAATTGTTTTGAGAAATGCATTAACTGTTGTGCAAATGTAAATAGTGTTGTGAGAAATGCACCAAAGCCACTGAGAAAAACTGTAATATTGATTTTTGAGTTGTATGAAGTACAATATGTCAGAGCGTTGCAACTGTTCAGATACCATTAAGGAAGAAAAAACCCTACTAAATCAGTTTTGTAGTGTGATCACAACCAACATACATAAACATGTAGGGGGAAAAGGCAGGAAATTGCAGAATCCTCATGACAATATCTCTCTTTAATATCAGACAATTTAGCCTTTTATAATGAGGCAAGTTAAAGGGTTAGTTCACCCTAAAATGAAAATTTATGTTTTTAGATTAGTTATTAACCTCATGTTGTTTCAAACCCCTAAGATCTTTGTTTGTCTTTGGAACACAAATTAAGATATTTTTATCCATAGACAGCAATAGTCCTGTCTCATTCAAAGTCCAGGAAAATATGAAAAAAACATTTCCCTAAACAGACCACATGCATTCAGTGGTTCAGTCGGAATATTGTTAAGCTACGAGAATACTTTTGTGTGCACATAATATAAAAATAAAAACTTTATACAACATTTCCTTCTCTTCAGTGTCAGTATAGACCATTTTGAGGGATGTAAACAATAACAATGGCCCTGACGTATTCCCTGTTTTACATTTTACATTTTCATATCTTCTTAGAGTCCAAAAAGTTCCATATATTGATAAATACTGTTACAATAGCGGTTACAGCATCAAGTTATGATTGATTCGCCTCTTGTTACAGATATGAAATAGTTTGACAACAAGCAAGAACTGGTCATGTGCCAGTGACATCACCTCATTGAAACAGTCTATAGGACGCACGTTAACAAGCAATGGTCATGGATGCCACTTTAGCAATGAAGTCAGTTTTGATTCTGTCAGGAAGTTATTGTAGTCAGTTATTACTTTAAAAGACTAATTGTAAAAACATTTTAAAATATAACTGCAGTATACATATTCTTGCCATGCAAATAACCATAAAAGATGGCATGGTGTGAAATACAAACAAACACTCTGGATGCCCTTCTGTGACTTACACTGTTTGAAACAAAGCACAGGTGCATCTGAGCTGAGGTGTACCTCAGCAGTGCAATCTAAAAGCGGAATTCATAAAGAGCACAGCGCTCTTCTGAACACTCATCCTATACTGGCCCTGAGGAGAAAAAACTGTTGAATTGTTATATATTTTTTAATGTGCACACAAAAGGATTCTTGTAGCTTGATAATATTCTGATTGAACCACAAAAGTCATATGGTCAGTGTTGAGGATGTCCTAGATTTAATCTAAAATTTTTTAATTTGTGTTCTGAAGATGAACACGTCTTAGGGTTATGAAACAACGTGAGGGTGAGTAATTAAAAACATAGGCTGCGTCCAAAACCGCCTACTACTCAGTAGGTACTGCATTTGAATTTAAACGTACTACTCGGCCGTTAGAAAAGTACATTCTATACAGTATGAATGTTAGAAGTATGAATGGTATTCGGACGTACTACATCTGCTATTTTGTCATGGTCACGTGACCTACCAGCAACAGTTGCGTTGCATCACTCCCATTCATGAATTCTCTCATGGGGCATCATGGGATAGTGCAGCATGCATTGGACATTGCAGCATGCACTTCAGAATCTCGCCGGAAGTAGTAAGTCATCCGAGTACTTCTCACATACTGATTTTTGAATTCTATGAATTCGGAGGTACTACTCGGCTTGCATACTGATTTTAGCGTACTGTATAGTATGGAAGGATGCGGTTTCGGACGCAGCCATAGTTTTTAGGTGAACTAAGCCCTTAAGTCATGACATTTTGTTGTTGTTGTTGTTGTTTAATGTTATACAATCACATTAGTATAAGGAACTGTTATGACATTTTTACTTAATGTGTATAACACACTGCACTTTTCTTGAATATGATATAAATGTTTCAAAAAATGTTTTTCATATCACTAATGTCTAATGAATGGAAGCAGTTCAAAAACTGTCATTGTAAGTCTGTAGATAAAGGCAACCCAGTACCATGTGTCTGTTGACCCTTTTTCTTCTTTCCTGTTGGTTGCACAGTATTTTTGCTCAATCTGCCTGATTTCCTGTCATGCAATATAGATCTGTCTTTTTATTAATATGATTGTTTCATTTTTAGTTCAGAGAAATAGTGGATTTTTGGCACTGTGCATGCTCGACTAATAGATGGTTCATGTCATGTAGAGTGGTGTCTCTGTGCTCTGTGGTTTGATCAGTGGGTACATGTGCTCTGCAGAAGCTGGAGGAACAGGACAGGAAGGCTCTAAACATGAAGGAGCAACTGCAGAGAGAACATCGCTACCTCAAACGGCGTCTGGAGCAGCTGTCTGTTCAGGGCTTAGAGCGCATTCGCACTGATAGCATGGGCTCCACCATCTCCACTGACTCTGAGCAAGGTACAGCACAGCTCAAACATACGCATACTCTTACATTCAATAAAACATGTAAAAAACAAAAGTAAGTGGCTACAGACAGCAGTTACACATACTGTTAATTATGCTACATATTCTTTGTTCAGGCTATGGGAGATGTATATCTTCACTATTTATTCACGTGTGTTGATATTATGTTGATATTGACAGTTTGTGCATGCAGAATGCTACATTTTTGAATGTGCTCTTGGTTTTAATTGTTTCATTTGTGATAACGCAAGGAAATATGCTTATTGAGGAATGCACAGATAAATCGCTGTAGACAGACAGACAGACAGACAGACAGACAGACAGATAGATAGATAGATAGATAGATAGATAGATAGATAGATAGACAGACAGACAGACAGACAGACAGACAGACAGACAGACAGACAGACAGACAGACAGACAGACAGACAGACATTTTATTGTCAAACAATTCCTAAATTTAGTCTTGGCTGGGTCAGTTGGCATTTCTATGTGGAGATTGCATGTTCTCCCTGTGTTCGCGTGGGTTTCCTCCGAGTGCTCTGGTTTCCCCCACAGTCCAAAGACATGTGGTATAGGTGAATTGAATAAGCTAAATTGGCCGTAGTCTATGTGTGTGAATGCAGAAGTGTATGGGTGTTTCCCAGTGTTGGGTTGCGGCTAGAAGGGCACCCGCTGCATAAAACATATGCTGGATAAGTTGGCGGTTCATTCCCCTGTGGTGACCCCTAATTAATAAAGGAACTAAGCCAAAAAGAAAATGAATGAATGAATGAATGAAGTCTTTTTTTTTTTTTCGCGAAACATTATCAACATAACAATATTACATACATTAAAATCAAAAACACCTCAACAAAGCATTTACAGTACTTCAATCACATGTGACATCGTAAAAAACGATTGGTTTATTTTTTAAAAAGCGGTTTTTATAAAGTTTTTAGAAAGCTGGTAAAGAATTACAAGGATGTACCAATGAAATATTAATAACTTATTATATTGTAGTCATTATAGTTGCTTTTATATCCTATGAGTATTTTTTTTGCATTTTGTGCATAGTAAAAGAAAAGTGTAGTTTCTTTGTTGGCAAAATAATTTTATCAATGAAATACATCACCATAAGTGAAGTTTATTTATAAACTTATTATGAGAGGATCATGTGCTTATGATTGCTTGTGGCTGGTCCCGCATTATCCAATTTATGATTTACCATTTTTGTTTTGAACAATCCCCCCTTCCACCCTTACTCCTCCTCCTTTCCTAGATGGGTGGCATGGTGGCCCAGTGGTTAGCATTGTTGCCTCACAGCAAGAAGGTCACTGGTTCTAGTTCTTACCAAGCCAGTCAACGATTCTGTGTGGAGTTTACATGTTCTCCCCCTGTTCACGTGGGTTTCCCCCGGGACCCCGGGTTTCCTCCCACCGTCCAAAAACATGCCACTTAAGTTAATTGACTAATCCAAATCTGCACCATAGACATACACCTACTAAGAAGTTATCTCTCAAAAGCAATCACTATCTGTTCATTAGCTACTACAGCAGGGAGTTTTCGAGATCTACCTGAGCTCAAACTCCCCTCTCGCCTTGCAAACGGGAGGGAGCCCCAGGCTCGAGGATCTTATGAGCTCAGGGCTCTCTGGGACAGCATGCCAAACAAGCTTTATAATCAATCATCAGCTAAGTGTGAACTCTTGAAATGTAGTATAACATGCTTGTCAATTGCTGACATTTCAATTACACCTAAAGGGTCTCTTCACCCTTCAGCTTTTGTTGAGTGGCCAAGTTCAATCCTTGAGAGCCACACTAATCTCTTTCTCACATTAGTCCACTAATACCGGTCACTTGAAAGATGTGTGCAATGTCTATGTGTATACATACATACAAGCCTTAATTTATCAATTAAAGGTTTAGTTTACCCCAAAAATATAAATTATGTTACTAATAACTCACCCTTATGTTGTTTCAAATCCATTCGTTTTCATAATACAAATTAAAATATTTCATGTGAAATCTGAGAACTTTCTGATCCTCCATAAACAACAACACTCCAGGCTCAACATCCTCAAAACAGACCATATACCTTCAGTGGTTCGATTGCAGTATTATCAAGCTACAAGAATTCTTTTGTGTGGACATAAAACAAAAATAGCAACTCTGTTTAACAGTTTCTTCTCCTCAGTGTCAGTGGACTAATGAGCCGGGACCGTTTCTGTCTATGGAGGATGAGGTAGCTCTCAGATTTCACCTAAAATATATAAATTTTTATGGGAGTTCATTCATTACTCAACTTATACAGTGCACTACTTTGACTAGTATTCTTGAGTGTGTACCAGTAACACACTCATTATTGCGGTGCATTGTGGGATTGAATGAGCACACCTAAAAACGTCCAATCCGGTTTTAAACACCTCATCAAAGGGTGTAGGGTAGGGTTGCACAATATTGGAAAAAACTTACATTGCGATATTTCGATTTTCTGTAATTTATATTGTGAGGTTTTACAAGATAACTTGAACAGCTCTATTTGCAAAATAATATATAATTTAAAATTGATTGGGATGGTTTTTGTAGGGTTTATTATGCATAATATACTGTATAATAAAAAATTACAAGCCTAGATAAATACAGAAGAGCCAATATACAAATTAAGGAGTCTAACTGTATTCAGTTTCAGAAATGAAATAATCAAATGTACAGTAAAGTTGTATAGTCTTCATTGTATAAATAATTATATACAATTAATCTTTGTTGATGCTACAAACGTAATATGTCCATTTGCCCAAATGCTTTAAACTCTCCTAAAATGTTTACACAGGCCTTAAAAATACACATAATTGATACATTTTTTACTTTATTATGGTTAAACAATGTCCTGCGATGTGACTTTTGTGGATTCACACATTGTGATATCGATGCTAAAATGATATATTGTGCACCAGCACTAGTGTAGGGGGTGATTTCAGACACACATGTTAATTCGCTTGTTTGGTTAAGGCTGGAGTGAAACTCTACAGTATTGTGGCTCTACAGGATCCAATGTGGTTGCCTCTGGTATAAACAAAGGACAAAATAGGTTTTTCTGTAAATGTATCTGCAATGGAACACCAGCAGATAAGCAAGCAAACAGATGGCCGCTAATTCACAAGCATAACCATAACATTCACATTGCCAATGTTTTATACCTCTCTGTTTGTTAGTAAAACCAATAGTATGACTTTATCTTTGTTATCATTGGTTAATGAGCTTTTATTTCTTTGTGTCGACAGACGTGGACGTTGACATAGAGGGGATGGAGTTCATGCCAGGAGAGGGTGATAGTGTGGACAGTATTAGTGATGGCGAGGACCACTACAGCCTGCAGAGCAGTTCCAGCGATGGAGGCCACCATTCGCATTCTCATAGATTACAAGCTCACATCTGCTAGGCTGCAACAGTGTATCACCTCCAACTTACCCATCAGCCACTCCCAGCTGGCAGGAAGCACCTGGTTGATTTCAACTCTTCTGAAAACCCTGTCCGCTTTATATCGGAACCCTTTCCCCCACAACACCCCCGCCCCAACCCCACAAATGCACACAGGCAAGCAATATGTGGTTTAAATAAGTACATGTGTGGTAACACAGTTTTATCTTGTCTGTTCTGCTGTGTGAGTGTGAGATTCTATGGCTCTGTTTCAAAACCATAGTAACTGCTTTTACTGTCTAGTATCTAAACAGGTAGTCCTATCATCAAAGGCAGTATCCGTACTGACCTTATATGTGATAAAAAAGACACTCTAAAGTTGCTTATATGCATCACACAAATAGCGCCCTTCATGAACCAGTGACTTCATTAAATGTGTTGTCACGTTACAGAAATTTTGGCAAAAGTTTTCCATTTGTGTAGTGCATTTTAGCTGCATTTACACTGAAACAAAGTCAGAAAGAACAGTTCATTCTGACACCAATTGTTATGCTTGAGTAAACAAAAAACTGCCTCCATTCTGAGCCACTTTCAAAATGAATTTTAGATAGAAATAAAAAAAATTAAAGGCATAATTCATCCAAAACTGAAAATTTTTCTTGACCCACAAGTGGTTTCAAACCAAAGAGAATATTTTGACGAATGTTAGAAACTGGAACCACTGACTCTATAGGATGAAAAACAATGCTGTGGACGTCAATGTTTACCAGTTTCCAACATATTTTGTGTTTAACAGAAAAAAGAAACTCAAAAAGGTTTGTGACAAGTAAATAGTGAGTAAACCTTTAAAGGTTTTTGGGTGAACTGTTCCTTTATGATTCACTAGTTGGTTCCTTATTTGTGAAAGTAAAGAGAAAGTCCTTATTGGTTGACAGTTGCAACAGCGACAAAAAAACAAAAATGACGCTGTCCAAAATGCATTAGTGTTTTAGTCTTTATGTAAAACCTTGAGTAGTAAATGATGTAGCAATAAACATAGAAAGCAATGGCTTTCTTATGCAGTGAAATGATTCTGGACCAAACCTTCAAGACATGAAAAGATGACCAACTCTTCTTTTCACCTGATTTGATAGATTGTATGCATGTCCAGCACTCAAACTGACAAGTCAAAATTTGTAAGAGTGTAAGTTGTAGGGGGTGGGCAAAACTCTTTGTTGAGTTGTTGGTACTATCAGAAAATACCATTAATGTTTTTAGTTCAACGTCTTTCCCCTAACTTTATTGCTTACGTATGTTTTGAAGCCTTTGTTCTTCAGCAGTATATATGCAGTGCAGTGTGCAATATTCAGAATATAAAAGGTCTTTGTGCTGGGAATTCCAAATCTTCACAGACAGCCCCAGTTATCAAAGCAGGTCAGACCAAAATAAATTAGGAAACAAATAAGTATGTAAAAGACAAATGTACATTTGAGAAAAGAAAAAGATATGTTCATCACTAAAAGTGATTTCAACAAGCGTAGTTTATATTTTCTGTAGTAGCTTTTGTATTATATTTTCCTAAATAGTCCTTGATTAAAAGACAAATAGAGGAGTATATGAATATAAATATATATATATATATATATATATAAATATATGAAAATGACAGAACATAAGGCCAGGGCTAATGTTTGGGAGAACTTTTTTTCCCTTATCTCCAACTGTCATGCTGTGCCTTGACTCGTTGTATCCCCGTTTTTCTTCCAATCTCCTTCTCACATCCACAACCAGCCAGCTTCCATCCTCACAATACGCTCTTCCTTGTCCTTTCAAAGTGACGAAAAACAAGGCTTTGTCTCCTCAACCTCCATCTTACGAACCTCCAAAAATATGCTTTCAATTTTGCGAAGCAACATCATCCACATCTGCGACACTGGTCGTCTCCTCTCATGGCAGCTCGTCTCACCCCATTGAAAAGCTATCTAACCAACTCTGCTCTTGTGGCTCTTTTCATTGGGCTTTTTTATTGAATTTTTTAAATAGCTGTCTGTTTTTAATTGTCCTTATGTCTAAGATGTGTTATGTATTTCAAACAATGAAGTGAAAGACCTTGGGAGAAGAGCATTGGAATCAATCATTAATGGCAGCTCTAGACTTCTCCACCCTCTCCCAATGGTAGTTCCTGACGTAGTATTAAAGTCTGCTTAAAGGTATGATCACTTTAGCGTAACTGCTGCGCAAATATCTTGAGCAAAAATGTCAATAGCACTGTGGTTAATAACAACTGTGGGTCAAAGACAAAGATTTACAAAGGATTTGATTTACATAGAACCTACTGTAATTGATAAAGCGTCTGATTTAGTGTTTACATTTTTTTTTTTTGTGGAAAATGCCCGACTATATTTGGTAAACAAGACTGAATCACATGTAGTTCATGTATTCTGTAAATCAAAGTAAAAATGTGCGACTGTTGCTGTTTTTTCAGGAAAAAAATAAACATAAACAGGACACTTTTTGTCTTTGGCCCATGTCTGAGGCGTAGATCACACAGAATTGGCTTTCTGTTAGTAAATGTGACAAATTTGCATGACCTGCTTGAAAATTAACTTAAAATCTTCCTCTGTAATGTGAAACTTAAACTATGTAGATTAGAATGGTTTGATTTTGCTCATGACATTTCACACATTTACGGTAAATGTAACCAGACTTTAAGCAGACCATAGTATTTGATCCTCTACCCATAAGAGCAATGATACAGCAATATGATTCTTCAGTTTGTAAAGCAGTAAGGACTTGAGTGTAATGGTAACCAGCACTGTTATAATACTATGGTGCATATTGTGACCAACTCATAAAATGTATTTTATTTTGGTTTTTACTATTTTATTTCTCCATTTTCTTTTAACACTGAAAGGAGAAAAAAGTTTTTTTTTTTTTTAAAGCTACATTTTTATGAAGAGTTTACATTTTATGTCATGATATGCCTGACTGTTGTAGCAGAAACTGCTTTTTTTTCAATTTGTTGTTCAAGTGACTCGTTCAATCAAAAAAAAAGCTCTTGCACAGAACCTCCCATTAACATGCTTTGAGTGAGAGTTCAGAGAATTGGCCATGAGAATATGAATATATATTTTTGGATGTCTAAGAGATTATAGCTTTTAATTAGCATTATAGAAGAAGTCACATGTGAAATTAGGCCAATGTCAGTTTCCAGTGTGGTGAAAGAAATACTTTATGACAGAGACAGGGTTATTCAGTGGCTGCAGGGTTTTTCGGAAGCTTTAAAAACACTACAATGTGTATGTCAGCAGACAGCCACATATATAATTACACAGAAAGTGCCAGGTGTCCGGGGATCTAAAATATGTGTTTCATCACTCAGCCAAAAAAAGGTGGTGTTGCTGTGTTTTTTGGCCTGGCAGTTTGAGCTGTTTGTAGAGCATATGATTGAGAATTCATAGGAGGAAAGCTAAATCGGAGAATCATTTGACCAAGAAACACAATAATAGCTCTAAAAAAATCCTTGTACCTTTTTTAATGTGTATAAAAGCACTAGACAAAAAAAAAAGAACTTCCATGAAAAGATTCCTGCCATCAAGATTCTATTAGATATAGACTTTTATTTTTCTAACCCCTCCCTATTTTGGGAGGCATCAGATGTAATATCAGATTTCTATCTTTGTATGACTATAGATTTGTGACCCATATTTTCTGCTCAATTTTTCTTTCCCCTGGTTGTTTTATTTTGTGTTGATGGAGCGGTTTGTTGACAGGTCAGCATGTTTGGCGTATCTCACAGAACGCTTGCGTTTTAGCATGAGAAAAACTTTTGGAAAGACTGCGAAGGGAGGGTTCTGTGCCAGAGACCTGTGAACAGATTTCCTGAAAAAAACAAGTGATATGCATTCAGATGTTGTATAATAGTGTAAAGGTGTTTTTTTTTTCTTTGTGTGTGCGCGTGTGTGTACATACACACATTTACCTGGTGCTGGCTATGTTTGAGCCCACACTCTATGGTATTATGTATTCTTGTATTGTAATATAAATAATTAAAATGTTTTATACACGCTGGCTCCTCAGAGTCATTATTTGCATATTTGCAGGAATGTTTATGTTCTGGGAAGATTGAGCATACTATATTGACCATAGGAGGCAGCACGGTGGTGCAGTGGGTAGCACAATCGCCTCACAGCAAGAAGGTCGCTGGTTTGAGCCCCGGCTGGGTCTGTTGGTATTTCTGTGTGGAGTTTGCATGTTCTTCCCGTGTTCACATGGGTTTCCTCCGGGTGCTCCGGTTTCCCCCACAGTCCAAAGACGTGGTACAGGTGAATTGAATAAGCTAAATTGGCCGTAGTGTATGTGAGTGTGTGCAAGAGTGTGTGGGTGTTTCCCATTGTTCGGTTGTGGGCTGGAAGGGCATCTGCTGCATCAGACATGTGCTGGATAAGTTGGCGGTTCTTTCCGCTGTGGCGACCCCAGATTAATAAAGGGACTTAGCCGAAAAGGAAATAAATGAATGAATGAATATTGACCATATTAATACTGTTATTTTTTCACAGTACAATCTTTTACTTGATAGTCTATGAGGAATATCTGATAAAAAAAATTTTCAAAGTAAATCCTTCTCTACTTTTGTCTTATCTATGTATTTTATGAATCTTGGTAAAACTGGTTAGAAACTTTTACCATTTTTTTAAATTAAGTCATGCTCTTACAATAAAGAAATTAGAAGTAAATCTAATATTTTATTTTTGATATGTACAATATTTAGATGGTACAATCTTACAATGGCCATGCCTTTTTTCAACAGACAAATAATGCAATAGGGTCATGGTTGGCTGGACAGCTATATTCACTCTAATTAGCATTTATGAAATTAAATATTAAAAATTAATGATCTACAAATTTTGGAGAACTGGTTATGATTTAATGCTGATGGAAAGGTTGTTGCTCTCTACAAACTTTATGGAACCATAGTGAATGTTGTTTTATCAGAATACTCTACTGGATAACATTATTATGGTGATTTAGAATATTGTAGCCTGACTGCAGAGTTATGAACAAAAAGGTAACACCCATAGCACCACCTATGATCCAGTCAGTATCTCTGTGTGTACATGTGAGTAGTGAGGGCCATTCGGGCCCTTTCTGCCAAATATTGTGTTTCTAGATTTTTAGATGGCCATAAACTTTAGGGCTGAAGAAAAAGAGCAAGAATATTAGCACATGCAGTACTGGCATCTTCTATATTTAGACTCCTAAAAATAGTATCTTTTTGAACAGAGACAAACGATCAATGTTGAGGGTAATTAGTTACAAAATAATTATTTGAAGAACAAAGTAGCTAATTTCTGTTATTAAATTGTTTTTCAGCCAAAAAAGTAAAGGCATTACTTTCATTCTTAGGTCATTTGATTACAGTTACTTATAATGTACTTGCTTAAATACTATAAAAAAAAAATTCAGAGAAGCAGAATAATATACATTTTGTAGAATGTTTTTTTAACTAAAGATCATTTATCAAGACAACTAAAAAATGAAATTGAGAAATTACTTAATGACAATATAAGCTATAAATTCTGAGAAGCAGAGCAATTGTAAATATCTATATGTTTGTATTCAAACATTTTCCATATTTTCAACTAAATTTTTTATTTGTGACAACTGCACATGCCTAAAATATTAAATATTTTAAAATATTAAAAATGTATTTTTAAACTATGAATTATTTTAGTAATGCATGTCAATTTACGGTATGAAATATGGTGTCAGTGATTCATTTTATGTTTAAAATTTAAGTGTTACTTATAAACAACACTAACTTAAAAGTGATTTAAAATTAAAAGTGTTTAAATTCTATTGCATTGAGATATGAGGATTATATAAATATAATTGTAATGATGTAAGTAACAATTAATTGCATTTTTGAAGTAACTTAGCACACTGTATACTGTATGATGCAGGTGGATTATTATTTATTCATTTTATCTACTGTTCTAATACATTAAAGTTGAAACAATGCATAATTCTTGTTTAAGTATATACTTGTCATCTAACCATGAAATATATTATATTCTGGAATATATATTCTTGTTTATTTCTGTTTTTATTCATTTATTTGCTATTTTTTAAAGTTTGTTTAACAAATAACTTTCGTAATTTAAAACCATGTGCATAAAATAAATCTATTCTAGCTCTTCTATTCCACCACTAGTTTCTCTTTGTGAAGACAGCTCTTTGGTAGAGCACGACCCCATGTGGATAATGCTTTTTTCTTCAATAAATCCCGTAAATGTTGGATTCATCATCACAGATGTTATGCGACTCCAGATCAGTAGGCGTCGCCTTCTAAAAGCTCGATGTTTATATCCAGTGTTCTTGACTTCGCTTTGCACTCTGGGAAGTTTGTCCTCTTCAGCTGTCATTGTAGATTCTGCTTGATTTGTAAAGTAGAGAAAAACAGTATGACCGGATACACACCGGATCAAAAACTGCGCTTTGAGCAGTTAGTAAAGCTCCGTCGGCAGTGGCTTAAAGACCAGGAGCTCAGTCCTCGAGAGCCCGTCGTTGCACCTTCAACACCCGGCCGCATCGAGCGATTCTGGAACCGATTCCTGGAGCCCAAAACACTGTGGAGACTTTACGTGAGTGTCTACGTAATATCCTAATTAAACAAATGTCTGATTAGGGATGTTGTCTTTGCGTCAGAAGCATTTGTTGAGCTGAAAAGCATTTTACGGCAGAATATAACTATAACATGTAAATTGTCTTTTCTCGTTGTGAACCAGACATATAAAGCCTATTTCGCCGGTGTTACGACCCTCAAGGTGGTTCTGCTTCCAGCCTGGGTTCTGCATTACTATCTGAAATACCACGTCTCCGTAAGTTCTTAAATAGTTTATTTGTTCTTTATGTCACTTTGTTATTCGAAACACTGTTGCTTGCTTTCCCTGAACGCTGCTGCTTTCATTACTGCAGTGGTTCTCAACTCCAGTTAAAAACTTAGGAAATTACTCATGGAAAGTTTGCTATATTTACCTTCAGCCCACAGCCCTCAATCAGGTTTGGTTTTTGGTCCTTCATAAGAAAAAGTTTGAGCACCCCTGGTTTAAAATAAGAGAGACATAAAAAATGTGCAGGGCAGGGGGTCCCCGAGGACCAGAATTGAAAACCACTGCATTACTGTAACACTGTAAACGCTGTAACTGACAGGATACTTTTTTGGGTTATCAACTGTAATGTTTGAAAGGAAAATGTATGTAATGTGTGTAATATATAATATTTTTATTTTATATCATTATATCATCATTTTAGAGTGAATTTGTTGTACATCAGGAACATAACACTTAGCTCTTGTTCTTGTTCAATGAAATAATGTGTATGTTTATTATTTTAGTGTTTCTTTGAAGTATGTTAATCATTTCAAGAGATAATTGTGTATTGTAGAACCAAAACTATGAAAAGCTTAGTCCTTAATAACAATGTTCACCATCTTGTTTCTGAGAATGACAGATTTATTCATATTTCTGTTATACTCGATAAGTGTAACATAAAATAGTTTTGTTATTTGTATATTGTTTGTTTAATATAACTGTGTGTGTATTGGTTGATATTAAATGTTACACCCAGTATCTTAAATGCACTTCTCTAATAGGCTGATGTTTCTGTTTTCCACAGGAAACACCATATGCAATAGGTGCTCAAAAACGCAAACTGTTTCCTGTAAGTATATTTGGTCCAATCCATATTCTGTAAAACATACACAGAATAGTACTTTAGTGGAAGAATAGATACAGAATTAAATTTTACTCTGCTAAATGTACATCTGGTCAGAAAAAAAAAGTCTTGTTATAGCCAGAAGACGAAAGAAAACCACTTTATAGCATTTATGAATTGTGCACATAAGTTTTAGCTAATGCATTCATTTTCTCTCACAAATCAGAAAGTAATAAAGCATTAAAGGTGCTGTATTTAAGTTTTTGACTTTTCTAAAGCATAAACATACCATAATATGTTTGCAGATATTTAAGAAACATGCCAAGTGAACATTTGTGTTTATCTGAAAAACATTGCTTAGGTCAGATATTCTGCTTTGAAAATGTGTTACTTGACGGTGCATCTCTGTAATGAGAAGGGGTGTGGTCTAATGACATCAACACCCTATATCAGGTGTGCATAATTATTAGGCAACTTCCTTTCCTTTGGCAAAATGGGTCAAAAGAAGGACTTGACAGGCTCCGAAAAGTCAAAAATAGTGAGATATCTTGCAGAGGGATGCAGCACTCTTAAAATTGCCAAGCTTCTGAAGCGTGGTCATTAAACAATCAAGCGTTTCATTTAAAATAGTCAACAGGGTCACAAGAAGCGTCTGGAAAAACCAAGGCGCAAAATAAACTGCCCATGAACTGAGAAAAGTCAAGCGTACAGCTGCCAAGATGTCAAGTTGCCACTTGCCACCAGTTTTGCCATATTTCAGAGCTGCAACATCACTGGAGTGCCCAAAAGCACAAGGTGTGCAATACTCAGAGACATGGCCAAGGTAAGAAAGGCTGAAAAACGACCACCACTGAACAAGACACACAAGCTGAAACGTCAAGACTGGGCCAAAAAATATCTCAAGACTGATTTTTCTAAGGTTTTATGGACTGATGAAATGAGAGTGAGTCTTGATGGGCCTGTGGCTGGAGGCAGAGAGCTCCAGTCCGACTCAGACGCCAGCAGGGTGGAGGTGGAGTACTGGTTTAGGCTGGTATCATCAAAGATGAGCTTGTGGGGCCTTTTCGGGTTGAGGATGGAGTCAAACTCAACTCCCAGTCCTACTGCCAGTTTCTGGAAGACACCTTCAAGCAGTGGTACAGGAAGAAGTCTGCATCCTTCAAGAAAAACATGATTTTCTTCATCACACATGAATGCTCCATCACACGCGTCCAAGTACTCCACAGTGTGGCTGGCAAGAAAGGGTCTAAAAGAAGAAAAATAATTGACATGGCGTCCTTGTTCACCTGATCTGAACCCCATAGAGAACCTGTAGTCCATCATCAAATGTGAGATTTACAAGGAGGGAAAACTGTACACCTCTCTGAACAGTGTCTGGGAGGCTGTGGTTGCTGCTGCTCGCAATGTTGATGGATTCTGTCAGTGTTTTGATCTGTTCACCATGGATGGCAGGCTTTTGAGTGTCCTTGCAAAGAAAGGTGGCTATATTGGTCACTGATTTGTTTTTGTTTTGTTTTTGAATGTCAGAAATGTATATTAGTGAATGTTGAGATGTTATATTGGTTTCACTGGTGAAAATAAATAGTTGAAATGGGTATATATTTGTTTTTTGTTAAGTTGCCTAATAATTATGCACAGTAATAGTCACCTGCACACACAGATATCCTAAAAAAATAGCTAAAACTAAAAACAAACTAAAAACTACTTCCAAAAATATTCAGCTTTGATATTAATGACTTTTTTGGGTTCATTGAGAACATGGTTGTTGTTCAATAATAAAATTAATCCTCAAAAATACAACTTGCCTAATAATTCTGCACTCCCTGTAAAGTTAACAAGCGCATCTTTTGGGTTTTCATAATGCATTAGTAAATGTTAAACTATGATTATACATAAATGCTTTACAAGATTGTTCATGTTACTAAAAGTATAACTAATGGAGCAATATTTTAAAGTGTTGCCTACATGCCTTATCCAAACATTATTAGCACACTAATAACCAGATTGCATTCTGTGAATTAACATTGAATAATAATTCATTTTGATGTTTGTATATTTCCTCATAAGTAGGGCTGTGCGATTTGGGGAAAATAAAATTGCTATTTGTTTAACGGATATTGCGATTTCGATTTGATTTGCAATTTAATTTTGTAGTCATGCTTCAGCTCAATAATCTGTATCGTAGCTTCTTTTTAAATGCAGTGACTGTTAGTAAGGAACTGAAAAGATATAAACGAACTCAAACTTTTATTCAAAGTTGTTTATAAATATTCAGAAATTAAATACAATGTTTTTTCTAAAGCAAACGGTAGTGAGTTATGGCGTTAGTTATCTCCTGGTGCCTTCATGGTGTTTTTTTCATATGGTGGAACAACTGCAAATAACTCTGAAATTGTACTTTGCTGTTGCTAGGTACTAGATTGAGTGTCACTGGCAATACTTTGTTGACTTTTTAGCAAGATACTCTTCTTATAGCCGTCTATGGTGCTTTTTTAGGTGCTGGTTGTTGTATTTTCTTAATGCTGTATAATCTTGAGATTAGCTAATTGCGAATCGATTTTGATTAATCGCACAGCCCTACTCACAATTGTTTCTTTGTGCTTTTTTAGGGAGACGTCATTTTGGAAACAGGAGAGGTTGTCCCAGATCTTCCGGAAGACAGTCATGGTCATCATTGAAGATACCTGATTAAACTCAGTTTAAATATGCCTGTGTGCATGTTTTTGTGTATACTATGTCAATAAAGTTTATTATACTGTATCATGTCCTTGTGCCTCTGAGTGACAGTAACACACCATTTTACAGGGATTAAATATAGTTAGTTACTCTGTTATGACAAGAGTCACATTTTCAACAGTACGGTAATGCTTTATACTAAAAATGTACAGACTCAAAAACAAATCAACAGTTGCTTTGTGATTTTCGAAATGTAACGTCAATTTTTCTGAAGGTTTTTACAAGTTGTAGTTAAAGTTACAATTTGTACAAGGACATAAATGCATGTTACTTGTTGGATTTGCATAATTATGACATGGTGTGTGCACTATTGCACCACTCTCACTCAGCTCTCACATCAGTAAACACAGAAGAGGAATGTGCAAATTAATTAGCAATAGGATGTTCTTGATTTTTTTTTTTTTTGATGGACTATTACGAAGGCAAAGTAATTAGTTTTTCTCAATTGCTTTGGCTCAATTATTGAAAGAAATTTTTATTTTTCAAAACAATAATTTAGATCTCTGAACAATTAGCTTCTTGTTCACTTCAGAGTGGCATTTCTTATTGATTTAAGCAAATTGCAAATGCTTTAGCACGTGTGTGCAAACACTAAGTACTATTGTCTGTAGTTTGGACAAAAATGAATTGCATATGGCCTGTTGATCAAAACTGATGAGTCGATTTTCATTTAAACTGTCAAACTCTTCACAACTTCTCAATCAATTTTCATTGTGTAAGCCATCACACTCAAAACCGTTTATTCAATTATCAAACATTTGTATACGCGCATGTTTACACCATAAATAAAAAACTGATATTGACATTGTAATGTCTGCTAAATTGGTAAAGTACCTCTACAATACGATTTGCTTCATGTATTTTAGACTCTGAAACTAAAGTTGCAGAAAGGTGCCATAACACAGGCGAAGTTCCATGTACACATTACCAATATATAACAGCAAAACATACAATTGAATGCATCTCCCTCCCCGCTAGACTCATTTAATGATCTAATGGCCACCATTATTAAAGAAATTTCTAATACTATTTGTCCTGCAAATAGGAAATCTAAAACAACATCCTGATGGCAGCAGCTGAAACACAGAGTACAATGGGTGATCTGGGGTGCATAAGATGCCCTGAGCTGTCTTTATAACATAATTATCTTAAATTACCATTGGTAAATTTACAATCGGTTTTGGGAGCATATATATGTAGATTGCCCACAGCACAATCACTACCTTTTTTGAGAATGTAGAACTTCCGCAACATCCTGAGCAATTGGAAGATGTGTAATCTCTGGCAAGGCAAACAAAAGTGACAGGTTGTCCACCAAGAATCATTTTTTTCATAGATGCTATTTTGTAGTATTGTTTATTGGTGGTAATAAGAAATATGAAATATACATTACAGTAATTGGGCAAGCAAGATTGCACTTTAGATGTAATTCATTCATACAAAATAAGTGTACCGTATAGGCTAAACACAAATGTTCATATTTTTTCCATGTACCATACACTCTTCTCAACAACTATCAGATATATATATTTTTTTTTTCAAATCTTAATTTTCATGGTTGACTGTCATGGTGAAATTTTTTTTAATTATTTTGAGCAGTGTGGCTCACACCATGACAAATACACTTTATATTTTGGTGGTCTTGGCCAAATTACTGACATGATGAAGCATAAATGAAATGTTTTGGGGAGTAACTACTTTTGCAGACATGCAATAAAGTTCTATAGTTCCAGCAAACCGTTTTGGGATTTGCACTCAGTTCAGAGAATGTTAAGACTGTTTTGAAAAATGTGCCAAAGCAATTGAAACTGTAAGTGTCTATTTTGACTTCATTGTGAAGTTACAATTGACTTGTATATAGAAGTATGTTCTTGAATTTACTCTTCACTTTGCTGTTTGTTGTTCAACTATTCTCAAATGTTTCTGTGAGCGTTTTTTTTTTCATTTGTTTTTGAAATTATGGAATGATAATCAAAAAGCATTCGTATACATTTCGGTCACTTTGAAAACATTTGTTTTAGCCTATGGTTTTAGCGCACGGTTAATGTGCTTTTATTATGAAGCAAAAACCCGGAAGAATTGAAAATTTGAAGCATTTTACTTCCGCAATGTTCTTGTTTTGTTACGTCATTATCAACACTGCTGATATAGACCGACTGAGGGAAGTTCATCGTTTTTGGTCGTCATTAAGTCTTTATATATATATTTGTAAACAAGTTGTCAACGCGTAACAATAAAATCCATCATATATAATGCATTTCAGGATACCCGATTGTCGCGTAATGATCTTTGAACCGGTACGATTTTGTTAGTCAGTAAGTTACATTATTTCAGGTCATCGTGATTTTATTTTATGAATTTTGTAATACACTTTTAAAACGGTACAGTTCATAATGTTTTCTTGTTCGTTTCAAATATAAAGCGAGATGCTTCTGGCGGATTTAAGAGGATCTAAGAACTTCAAAAGTTTCAACGAATACACGAACGAGTAAGTTTAAAAACATTTTCAATGACATGTGTAAAAATCATTTTCATATCGATTTGTTATAGAAATATATTGTTCCTATCAAAACACAAGCTAAAATTACATTGCAAAGACTTTTCAGTAAACATAAACACTAAATATACAAGCATTATGTTGTATATAGACTTTGTAATATGCATAAACATATTCTGATAAAAACTAATAAATGAACGTTATTGCTCTGTATGTAATCATATTTATACATATAATTCTGGGTCACTATGGTTTTAAATGTTTATAAGCATTATGACTTTAGTGAAAATGTTTCTCAGAAATAGTAATAATTAGTATACCAGTACTATTATACTAATACAATTATTAATATTCATTCATTTTCTTTTTGGCTTAGTCCCTTTATTAATCAGGGGTCGTCGCAGCCGAATGAACCGCCAACTTATCCAGCATATGTTTTACGCAGCAGATGCCCTTCCAGCTGCAACCCATCACTGGAAAACATCCATACACACTCATTTACACTCATACATACACTACAGACAATTTAGCTTACCCAATTCACCTATAGTGTATGTGTTTGGACTGTGGGGGAAACAGGATAACCTGGAGGAAACCCACGCGAACATGGGGAAAACATGCAAACTCCACAGAGAAATGCCAACTGACTCAGCCAAGACTCAAACCAGAGACCTTCTTGCTGTGAGGCGACAGCGCTACCCACTGCACCACTACGCCGCTCGCCAATTATTAATATAACAATTATAATTTACTGTACTATCCAAGGGCTGCACTGTGGCACATTGGGTAGCACGTTCGCCTCATAGCAAGAAGGTCGCTGGTTCGAGCCTCGGCTGGGTCCGTTGGCGTATCTGTGTAAAGTTTGCATATTCTCCATGTTCGCGTGGGTTTCCTCCAGGTGCTCCAGTCGCCCCACAAGTCCAAAGACATGCAGTACAGTTGAATTGGGTAGGCTAAATTGTCCATAGTGTATGTGTGTGAATGAGGGTGTATTGATGTTTCCCAGTGATGGGTTGCAGCTGGAAGGGCATCCGCTGCGTAAAACATATGCTGGATAAGTTGGTGGCTCATTCTGCTAATGCTTAAGGGTCTAAGCTGAAAACAAAATGAATAAATAATTGTACTATCCATCCAATAAGGTTTTATTTTACAGAACTTCATTTCTTTATTAGGTGATCAGAACAGCTGATATTACATGACGCTTTTCAGTGTATACTAAATTTAAAAAAAAAATTTTTAATTAATTAATTTTTATTCCTTTGATTCATAATGTTATTTATACTTTCTCAACAGCCACTTTTACACACAAATGTATGGCATCCTAAGAACATTTTAAGTAGTTTTATAATAATTCAAATGTTTCTTCCATCAGGTCATGGCATCACCACAGAAAAAGGAGCGGCCATCGGGTGTCGTGTTAAACACAATCTCAAAAGGAGCATCTCCAGAATCAAAATGCCCAATCTGCCTGGATCACTTTAAAAACATATCATACCTTGATGTGTGCCTTCACAAGTTCTGCTTCTGCTGCATCCATGAATGGTCTAAGAACAAAGCTGAATGCCCTTTATGCAAACAGCCATTTAATTCATTCTATCACACCATTAAGTCTGAAGATGACTACAAGAGGTTTGACCTGCGACCAACTGAAAATGGCTCATTTGGAAACATGGCAGGGCAAAGATTCAGGTATCGCACCACGCTTACAGGTGACCGCAGACCAGCACAGAGGCGAACGTCTCCTCCTCCTGACCACGGGATCATATTTGAGGGTCTGAGAGGATCTCTTCCTCAACGTCACAACAGAGATCTACATAGCATGATCAGGAGGCTGACAGTAAGGCAGAGAAGAGAGAGTGAGGGTAGGTCTGTGCGAAGTCTTCAAGATCAAGAAGTGGTTAAGTTCAGACGAGCCTTGTACAGAAGAGGTGTGCGGGTCCAAAGTGTGCAGGATGGTGGGCGTACGAGGGAGACCTCAGCAGAGTTCTTCAAAAGAAATCCTGCTTGCCTCCACAGGCTTGTACCTTGGCTGAGACGAGAGCTGACTGTTCTGTACGGTGCTCATGGTTCCCTTGTCAACATTGTGCAGCACATCATTATGACTCTGATCACTCGACATAACTTGGACGACCAGGCTGTTCAACATGAGCTTCGGCCCTTCTTGCTGTCCCACACAGAGCACTTCTTACATGAGTTTCTCAGCTTTGCTCAATCCCCGTTCAATATGGAGGCATATGACCAACGTGCTGTTTATGACTTGCCAAGACCTTCAAGAGAAAGTAGCAGTTCGGAAAACTCTGTGATCGCCATCTCTGAGGATGAGAGCGAATCTTTAGTCTCAGGAGCCCAGGATTTTGACCCTCCTAGGGTGACTTTAAGCCAAACAGCGTGGGATGATGAGACCCCAGGACCGTCCTACTCTTCAGAGTCTTCTCAGGTGTTACCTGTCCACGTGTGGGACTCAGACTCTGATAGTAGTGTAGGGGAAGCAGTAATGCCTGTTGCTGTTGTACCACATCAGGACCGTCCAGCAAATCCTGCTACTATTCCACCGGAAGAGCATCATTCCTCTAGCAATGATGAGGATTGTGTTATTATTGGCTTTGTTAAGCCCGTGGCAGAGAGGACACCAGAACTGGTCCAGCTTTCTTCTGATTCCGAAAATTCTGAGACTGAGCAGAATGCAGGTCCACAAAACTCTCAAACTCCCCAACACATTCGTTTTATTTCAGATTCAGATGCATCACCCACTGCCTCTCAGAGACCCTCGAGGGGGCCAACAAGTTCCTCACACTCATTTGAAGACACTTCCACACAACTTAGAAAAAACAGTAAATATGACAATACTTTTTCAGGATCTAGAGAAGGATCTTCACGAAGCAAAAGGATGCACTCTTCCTATCATAGAAAGAATCAACCGTCGTGTAAAAAGAGCAAGAATAAGCAGAGAGGAGAAAAAGAGACAAGTCGGCACTCTTCATCTTATTGGCATTCTTATAGCTATTACAGTCATGACAACAGCAGAAAATCTTATACAGAAACAAGCTCATCCTACACAAGCTACTACAGAAGTGTAAATGACCAGTTTGGTTCTCGATCACATAGTAGAAGAAGAAGTAGGGACCTTCTGGACAGAAGTCGCTCAAGGAGTAATTCAAGAATAAGCCAGTCCAATCGGCGGAATAGAAGTCGCTTAAGGAGTAATTCTAGAAAAAGACAATCCAATCAGCGCACCCGAAGTTGCTCAAGGAGTAATTCTAGAAAAGGCTATTCAAATCGGCGGACCCGAAGTTGCTCAAGGAGTAATTCTAGAAAAGCCTATTCGAATCGGTGGAACAGAAGTCACTCAAGGAGTAATTCTAGAATCAAGTCTAGCTCCTACAAAAGTCAAGATGAAAAATATCAAAGAAGCATTTCTAGATACTCCAATAATGATGTCAGAAGTCGCTCAAGAAGCAGTTCCAGAATAAACACCTCTAGCCGCCAGGACCGAAGACGCTCAAGGAGCAGTTCTAGAATGAATTCCAGCTCCTCACGTCAGACATCATGGCACGATGAATATGGTAAAAAAAGGATGTACAAAACAAAGCATCATGAGGAACCCTCAAAGCAGAGTTCTAGTAAATCGGTTGGCGATTCTGATGAAGAAGGTGGAAAAAAGAAAAAAAAGAAGCATCCTAAAAAAAAGAAAACTCGAAGTCCAAGCATAGATGACAGATCTGAGATCCACAGTCAGAGACATCATAAGAGGAAGAAGAAACACAAGAAGAAGAGCAAGAGACATAAGAGTGAGGAGAGGACGGGAATGCACAGCCCTGTTCTCATTACAATCACTACTGACAGTGACAGTGAGAGTGCTGACCCCAGTGAACCCTCAACCAGCAGTGTCTGTGCCATTAGATCCACTGTCTTAATAGCAAATATGGCTACAGAAACTTTTCTAGACAATGAGCATCAGTCAACAGCTGGAACTGAAAATAGTTCTGTGGGTGATGCAGGAAATCACCCCTAGTCTGCTAAACTCCATTGCCATCATGATTTTGTACATTTTGTACACAACGTTTTTGTGAACTTTTTAACTTGTAGTTAATTCAGATACTTTTCTTTTTTGTGTGATGGCCAAATGCATTTAATTTTTAATAAACAAAGAAGGGTTGGACTTTAAATGTGTTGATTTTGATCTGATTTCTTGTTTTTGAATACACAATTTGTAGAGAATGTATGTACATGTACATTTGTGATTTTAAAATTTCAAACTCACCTTTGCAAGCAGGTTCAAAGTCACCAAGTGTTCTAATAAATTGAAAAGGCTAATCTAAATGTACTGACTTGCTCATTGCTTTCTGTAATGATTTTTTTTTGGTATCACTAATTTGGTTAATTGTTTTTCCTCATTTATAAAATATACACATTATAATGTTTTTTATTTTTACTAAATCAATATACAGCTATGGGGGAAAAATTAAGAGACCACTTCAATGTTTAATGGATTAATTAGGTATGGGTTTGTGTAAAATGTTAAGATTTTTTATATATTTTTTTTTTTGATGATCTGTAACATTTATTCCACAAAAAGCAGCTTTTAATAATGCATTAGTGAATGCAAACTAACATTAACTTTGATTAATAAATGACGTAAACGTGTTCATTAGTTGATGCTAGTAAATAAATTAACTAATGGCAGTTTATTGTAAAGTGTGACCCATTTATTTATTTAGACAAATGGCCAGAATATTTTTGTTTTTCATTTGTTGTGATTGACCACTAAATATTGATTTCCTGGCTCTACTGAAGTTAAAACATTAGTAGCCTACGGTTTTGTTTTAAGATATACAATTTTATTGTAAAAGTTTACATCTTTATTGTAAATAAGAAAAAGAGGAAACACTAACTCAAATGCATATCTATAAGTCACAATTACAGAGAAACTGAATATTCAAGTGGTCTCCTAATTTTCTTCCCCATAGCTGTATATTGACAAGATTGACAGACTATTTTCTTTTTAATGTTTTGATAATGCACATCCTGTAAAACGTTGAAGAAAAACTACATCCAATGTGATTTGTTGCAAAAAGTATTTAATTTTGTTAAGACGATGACATTTAACTGTAGGCTACAGTATCTACAAAAATATGAAAAAATGCAGAGATTTAACACAGAATGTTTCATATACATGAATATACTCGATGGTGAAAACATCGTTTGTTTGATTATTTTTGTGTTCTCAAACACAGAATGTCCCTGTGCCTAGTTTACTCTTAACTTAACACCGTCTGTAGTTTTGATTGTTTGTAAGTTACTCCACAATAGGGGGCGCTAATGCACTTTCTTTTTTTGCGCAGGGACACACAAGAAAGAAGTAGGAAGCTCTTGTGGTATTTTGCTGCACTTTAAAGAAAATGACATCGAACAGTCACGTAAAGGTAATTTGAACAATGTTATCATGAAATATAACACAAGAGATATGTGAGAAAATAGTTAAGAAAATGGCATACTTCCGCGTTTTAACGTGAACTTAACATAATGTTCCATCACTTGGGTCCTGGAATGAACATTATGCTGTAAATCATCTACTCTATTCGTCAGAATACATAGGTTTTCTTCCATTTTAATGCCAGTTGTCCGTTTCGCATTTTATATAGTATGAAGAGAAGAACCAGGATACCACCACCACACGGTTTACCGCCAAACAATTCCTCGTTGATGGAGAAGCAAAGATGCTAGCTAATAACGCGAGAATACCTCGTGTATATATGGAAAGGGTTATATTAAATTGTAATATCATAGGTAGGTAAAAGAGATACTCCCAATAACAACAACAACTAAAAAACCTAGTCGTGACTTATATTTAAGACTTATATGGGCACCAGTATTTGTTGGTGCTGCCCATGTAAGTTAAAATGACTAATATCAAAAGGTGTCTTTAATATAATACACTTTTCACAGCAGCATGAGCTATAAGAAGAGAATGATTTTTATAGAAGTTTAAAGCTTACAAGTTTTATTAACAACTTTGCTGACAAAAAAACGCATGTTTGTTTTTTGACTCGTGGCTGCTGCTAAAACTGGTTGTTCATAGTTGTCATTAGCTGGTTAAGGCAGGTTCTTGCTGGTTTAAGCTAGTTCTTGCTGGTCATTAGCGGGTTTAAGCTTGTTCTTGCTGGTCATTAGCGGGTTTAAGCTGGTTCTTGCTGGTCATTAGCTGGTTCTTTTCTGGCTTTTACCAGCTCATGATTAGCAAGAACAATCTTAAACCAGCAGCCATGTGTCAAAACCTGGCTAACCAGAATATGCTAATTTTTCAGCACGGAAAACAGCACCATCTATAAAATCCACTAAATAATACCACAAATACAATATTCAACAGCTAACTTCCTTACATCCACTGCTGGTAATGTTCATGGTGTCTCCTTTTTAAGTTAGAATGTAAGCAATTTCCAGTTTCTGCCTCCGAACCTTGACTTGAGTAAATTTATGACCACTGTTTAGTTATTTCCAGTGGTGAAAAGAGTACTAAAAAGACATACTTAAGTAAAAAGTACCATTACTTGCCTAAAAATGTAGTGCAAATAGAGTAAAAGTATTGTAAATATTACTCAAAGTATGAGTAAAAAATAGACCTTTCAAAAGTACTTAAGAGTAGTAAGTATTATGCTGTAAAAAGCTGATACATTTACATCTAATTTGAGGCTGTGTGTAAACGTAACATTCTGTAGTGCATTTAGTTATTGCCCAGCAGGCACACAATTAATTAGTTCAGATTTAGGTCGTGATGACGGGTGACCAAATTCAACGTCCAGCCAGTATCTAAGGACAATGTTATTTTGATGTCCCGTAACGGCGTCAGATGGCATGGTTTTATGTTGTGTTAGAAAGTAACCAAAATCCAGGGTAAGTCAACCCTGTTTCTGAAAGAGAGGTAACTTTAACTGACTCTGTGAACCTAACCTGGTCAGGAGCAGGTTTTATTCTCTAAACCTAGAGTTTCTGTCTGACTCCTCCCCTTTTTTAAAAGACGAAGTGGTATTTCTCACCTTAGCCTTATACGTTTCCACCCACCTATTTTATGTGCATATTGGATGCTGATGGAAACGCCAAGATGCGCATAACTGAGTAGGATAAACTTTATTCAATAAGAAAAGATGCACAAAAACTATGATGGAAACACTTTTACTGAACAAATTCCAGTATACGCATTAAAAAAGGTTTGTTATAAGAGATCATACGATGATAAAAATGTGTGTGAATGGACAAACCAGCTGGCTGAGCACGTTGTAAAACATCAAATGTTGTTTTGGTTATTTTAAAACGCCTTAATCGTTTCAGTATTATTATATTATTAATTACCTCCAAAGAGTCTGCAGCGTGTCAAGAGAGTCTGTTCTCCGTGTTTTATGCACGTCACGTAAGTAACTAGATTAAAGGGATTATTACTCCTTCTAAAAACTATTTTTTTTTAGTTCTGCTTACATTATAAATGTCATCTCAACCTCTACCACTCGAACTATAAAAAAGGCAGACACACAAGTGCACTTTTAAATCTATTAAAACTGATCAACGAGTGTAAAAGTGAGAACCTTAAATTAAACATTTCAACTGAACATTAAGCTAAGGTTATATGCATTCTTGTTTTGTCAAATTTGTTGTAGAAATGCACTAGCCTATTTTATGTAATTTAATGCAATTACATCTGAAATAACTTCAAAATTATGGCCAATTTCCCACTTTTTTCAAGTAAAAATTTAATAAACGTCACACATTACATTACTTTTTAAAAATACTTTAAATGTAAACTTGCGCATTAACTTGAGCAGCTATGTTTTCCCTCTCTAACTGTCTCTGTTACACCGATGCAGTGGTGTTGCTTTTTTAAATATATGGTCATATTTGCTATAACTTTGCATGAGCACATCAAGTTCAGCTGGAGAACTTGTAATATCTGCGCTCCATTGATAATGCCTTTTTATAGTTGCGGTGTGCGCGCTTAACTCTGAGTTGGTCTACTCAATGTTGATTGACCCAACTCAGATCAGGGGCCTATTTTAGAAAGGAGGTTAAGTGAAAACTCTGAGTATTTTAACCCTGAAATGAGAGAAAAACTCTGGGTTTTCCGTTTCAAAATGGCAGGTTTGTCAAACTTGAGAAAGCAGGGTAAGTCAAGCCTGTTTCTGAAAGAGAGGTAACTTTAACTCAGAGTCAGTTACCGTGGTAACTTACTCTGTGAACCTAACCTGGTCAGGAGCAGGTTTTATTCTCTAAACTCAGAGTTTCTGTCGGTCTGCTCTCCTTATTTAAAGATGAAGCGGTATTTCTCACCTTAGATTTACGTTTCCACACATCTATTTTAATGTGCATTTTGGATATGCGCATAAAAAATTGGTTGATGGAAACGCCAAGATGCACATAACTTTTGAAAATAGACATAATAAACATATGCGCATAACTGAGTAGGATAAACTTTTTATTCAATAAGAAAAGATGTGCATAAACTACGATGGAAACACTTTTACTGAACAAATTCCAGTATACGCATTAAAAAGGTTTGTTATAAGAGATCATATGATGATAAAAATGTGTGTGAATGGACAAACCAGCATGTTGAGCACACTGTAAAACATCTGAAATGTTGTTTTGGTCACGCCTTAACCGTTTCAGTATTATTATATTATTAATTACCTTTAGAGAGTCTGCAGCGTGTCAAGAGCGTCTGTTCTCCGCGTGCGCATCTCAAACGCCACCACGCGTTCATTGTGTGTCGGCATTGTCTTCTGAGGCACAAGTCATTTATTAAATAAAGAACATGTTCACGCAGCTTCTTCTACCGCAGTAAATTCAGTTTTTACTGTTGATATTTAGCGCCAGTTAATCAGCAAGTGACAATTTTGTTCTCTTTGACTGGTTGGATGGCTGCTTTACTCGCACACTTTTATGCGATATTCCAGTTTTGCACATAAATTTTATTTGCGTTCAGTCACACAAAGAACAAAGTCGCGTACGAGAATAGCTTGTCCATTTTAAATAATTAATTAGCTTAAATTCACTGTCCTACTAACTAGATTAATGGGATTATTACTCGTTCTAAAAACAATTTTTTTTGTTCTGCTTACATTGTAAATGTCATATCATCCTCTACCACTCGAACTATAAAAAAGGCAGACACACAAGTGCACTTTTAAATCTATTAAAACTGATCAATGTGTGTAAAAGTGGGGACTTTAAATTAAACATTTCCACTGAACATTAAGCTAAGGTTATATGCATTCTTGTTTTGTCAAATTTGTTGTAGAAATGCGCTAGCCTATTTTATGTAACTTAATGCAATTACATCTGAAATAACTTTTAAAAAATGGCCAATAAACTTAACACATTACATTACTTTTTTATTATACTTAATTATTTAAATACTTTAAATGTAAACTTGTGCATTAACTTGAGCAGCTATGTTTTCCCACGCTAACTGTCTCTGTTTCACTGATGCAATGGTGTTGCTTTTTTAAATATATGCTCATATTTGCTATAACTTTGCATGAGCACATCAAGTTCAGCTGGAGAACTCGTAATATCTGCGCTCCATTGATAATGCCTTTTCATAGTTGCGGTGTGCGCGCTTAACTCTGAGTTGGTCTACTCAAAGTTGATTGACCCAACTCAGATCAGCTATTCTGAAACCGAAAACTCTGAGTTTTTAATCTCTTGGTAAATCAACTCAGAGTTCAAGTATAAACTCCGAGTCGGTTGAACCTCTTTACTAAAACAGGCCCCAGGTATGGCAACTAAAATCCAATGTCTGATAGACATCATAGGGGTAATGTCCACACAACGTCAAGCTGTAAAATCGTTAGACGTTAGAGGTTGATTTTTAGGTTTGACATTGGTCATTGATGTCGTTCTGATGTTGGGTTCTGATGTTAACCCGATTTTCATTTCCAAACAAAATGCAACGTCCCCACGAATTTGAGGTACAACGTCAATCTGACGTCATGTTGACATCTTGTGCCTGCTAGGTGTTTTAAGGCCATTTCGGTCCATACACTACACATCCGTTATCTTCTCATCATTGATATGCATCTAAACGATCTCTGGGTCATTGTGTGTAAAGATTTTGGACATGGTCTTGGACACTTACAATGCTTCTAAACAGTTTGCTGCAAGTATAAATCGCCCATGTCTTGAGGTAGTTCAGTATGATCCGATTTACCTTCTATGTGCGATTTGATTAGACAGGAATCACAGACTGATTTTTCTAATCCCCACAAGAAAAAATAAAGTAGTGACTGCAGGTTGAAGGGAATTAGTGGAGTAAAAGTACTGATACAGCACTAAAAATATACTCAAGGCAAAGTAAAAGTACACATTTTTAAAACTACTTGGTAAATTACAATTGCTGAGAAAAACTACTCAATTGCAGTAGTTTGAGTAATTTTAATTTGTTACTTTACACCACTGTTTGGTTATTTCACACATCAAGTAGAAACCGCCCAAATTTTCACTACCCATCTATGTCATTTTTTTACCCGCACAATTAAATTCAAAATCACCCAATTGGGCCCAATCTGGGAACACTGGACACCAATACTTTAACGATTAATAAAAGATAAATCACTATCCAACCTTCTGAGATGAACAATTTTGAAATTCTGGATTTTGGAGCTTGTGGCATAGGTATATTGAAAACAGTGAGGATGTTTGGTAATGCTAATAATGCTCTTCCACTTCTCACTGATTCACTGACTTAGTCAAAATTAGCATGATGGTAATTATCAAGTGATTATTTGTTATTTTTTAATTTAGGGTGCTATTTCTACCTGATTACATTTTTTTTAGATGTTCCCACACAAAGTTTCATTTTAGATTAGCATTTATTTATAATGTAGTCTGTTTTTTGTGAAGTCAATGTTAACTTTCTTTTATTAGCTAAAATAAATTCAACGTAAACTAATTAGTTATAAAAATTTCATTTTCATGTTTAGGACCTTTAATATAATTATGATATTTAACAGCACTTGAACAAAATAAAATATTTAAAAATGCGATGGTTTAATCAAATTAAATATATTCAGAAATAACATTTTACCTCAGACCTTAACGCTGCAATGTACTGCAAAAGCTATACTATTATAGTGATGTAAAAAAAAGAAGGGCCACATCCTGATATGGACTAGCAGTATACAATAATTCACTCTCCTCTGAGCAAAGACTTAAAGAATAGAAGCTGAATAAAATAATTCTAAAATAATTTCAGCTTCATTCCTCTGTTAATGGCTGGTAACATTCTAGGGAAAAATCACCTTTTCTGCCCTCACCTAAAGTTATGTGCTTTTGGAATACTTAATTGTGATGAGTCAGATTAGTGGTTAGATATTACTTACTTACAGTAATTTATAGCCTGTACTTAAATCAAAGCACTGATTTGGGTAATTAATAATTGTGAAAATTACCCCAATATAATGTCAAATGATTACAGTATTTGGGATTGCTAAGAGATTTTGTACTACATTCTAAGAAAATGTTTTAGCTGAAACTTTAAAATAATGCAAAGGTGAAAAATAGTTTTTTTTCTGAAGGTCAATGCTGATGCTGATATGTAGGAAAGCAGGGCGGTCATTGATTGGCCAATTTTTAGGTGATATAATAAAAATAATAATAATTACATTTTAATTAAATGTGAAATATTTCTAAAATGGATTTAAAAATGTGTAATCATTCTTTAATCATACTCATAATCATGACAAATATTGCAGCTGTTGGATAACATAATGTACTTATGAGGCTTCTTTAGTCAAGGATGTAGTTTAGATTGCAACTATAGATTTAGATTGCGACGGAGACCGCATAATAAGCCCATATAGAAGGAAAAACCCAGCGTAGTTTTAAACTACAGCTGATCAAATCATTATAAAACTGGCAAGTGACTTTCTAAGTTAATCTCTCTCTTTTGTATGTTGTAGTGCTGTATTTATGCCATAGTAATTGTAGTGTGTTGAGTGTGAGATGGGACATATTAGGAATGTGTGTATTTTGTGTTGGCCACTCTTTGTATAACCCTGACTTACTATTTGGTTGGCTATCTGTTTCTAATGAGTCTTCTGTTTACATTACTGCAGACTAGTTCAGTAAAAAGAAAGAAGAAATGCCCGCATGTGTTTAGAACTTTTCCTTATTGCAAACACAACAATAATCTGGTAGTGTTTGCGCTGCTTTTTTTTGGGGTTAATTATTGTGATTTCCCGATTGCAACAGGGAAATACTGGGAGATATATCTGTAGACTGATGGCATTTAATGCCGTTCAGCCTTATAATCTTAAAATGTTAGCAAAATCACCTGTTTTGTCATCACTTTAGACATCATGCTAGAGCAGGGGTGTCCAAACTCGGTTTTGGAGGGCCAGCGTCCTGCAGATGTTAGCTCATCCTTGCAGGTGTGTTGAGGCAAGTTGGTTTCTAGAAAGCCTAGTAAGAGCTTGATAGGCTAGCCCAGGTGTGTCTGATTGGGGTTGGAACTAAACTGTGCAGGACATTGGCCCTCCAGGAGTTTGGACACCCCTGCGCTAGAGGATCATTCAAATACTAGCTCTAAAGTGACGTTTGTGAAGTAGCAACGATTTCTGTCATTGAATAAGAACTAGTCCTTTTAACTAATGCATCTTGTCCTTTATAAAAAACATATTTTTCAAAATCACTCAATGTCGTCTGTGACCTAATTTCTATTCAGAAATCTATTGTTCAAAATACAGTAAAAGATTCAATCTCAGTTTTAAGCAAAATTCATACGTTTAATTTCGCCACCATTTTTAAAAATGCTAAAGCATGTCATTTTTGGCACTTCTTTGGCAAATCTTAGTATTTGGTAAAGAGATTTATTTTTAATTAAAGAAACCGTGCTATTATGTAAACAAACTTAGATAAAAAAATAAACTTAAATATCTTAAAATGAAGGAATTACTGGTAGTAGTTATCAGTACTAATGCTGGTAAGGAAATTGATCTCTTTAAAAAAATATTAAAATATGATACTTCTGCTATATCTTTTGACAAACGTTTCTGTCCTCGGTGGACTTATGTGTGTCTTGTTAAATTGAGGGACAGAGATTTTATTTTTATTTCTAATCAACCATTTGCAGACATCCACCTCACCTTTGGATGTATTTATAACAGAGCATGTTCTCACAGATAGGGATAATTGGTGGATCTGGACTTGATGATCCAGATATCCTGGAGGGAAGGACAGAGCGGTATGTAGTCACACCATATGGAAAGGTAAGTGTCTCTTGCCAGCATGCATGTATAAGTGGACATTTGGAAATTAATATATACAATTGCTTAAGTATAAGATGTTTCAAAATTACTGATGATTGTTGGCTTTTAAATAGTGGAGTCCCCATAATTGTTGTTGTACACTTCTTCAGTTGTTTTGATTAGCAGAACTGGATGTGTGCTTATCTTCACTTATTCTCTTTCTTTCTTAGCCATCAGATGCACTAATTTTGGGAAAAATAAAGAATGTTGATTGTGTGCTGCTTGCTAGGTAATTACACTCTTGGGTAAAAACAAAACATTTGCATTGACTTTCACTTGACATGTCTGCTTGTTTTATATTTATCAAGGATTGAATCTAATCTAGAACCTTTTTCTCCTCTACAAGGCATGGGAGACAACACACTATCATGCCCACCAATGTTAATTACCAGGCCAATATTTGGGCTTTAAAGGAAGAGGGCTGCACTCATCTGTTGGTCACCACAGCATGTGGTTCCCTGAGAGAGGATATCCAGCCTGGGGACATCGTTTTAATTGACCAGTTCATTGATAGGTTAGTGATTTTTTTTTTTTTACTCTCACTTTAAAAGGAACCATTGAAAGATGAAACAATTTGACTGGAAGAAAATGCTGAGCTACTAACGAAACAATAACGTATGAACACAAATACATGCATTTATTTATGTGAATTTCTAACAAAATAATCAAAACCTGAAGAATATAGTCAATGTTTGTTTGTTCTTTGCTGCCATATGTGAAATGCATGTATACAAGGAAGTGTTCTTTTTGCATAGAATATAAGGTTTAAACCCGCAATCAGTTGGTAAAAAATAGGTTATTTACCATATTACTAATAAAATTCAGGGAACACAGTTAGTCTGTATATTATTTACTTGAGTGATTTGGCATAAATATATGAACTTCTATATTTAGAATGTCTTTAGATTCATTAGGCCATGCATAAAATTTAGCCAAACCACTGTTCTTTTGTTATTATTTCAACTATTATACCTTTGCCAACCAAAACCTGACTCTTGAGGAACTGGCATATAGTCAGTGGCCAGAGGTTTGAGTTCTGAACTCAATATTTAAACCATTTAAACCATGTGTTCTTTAATCCTGGTCATATCCCAGAGCTTGTTAACAATGGATCACTAGTTGTCATTGTTATGAACACACTAACAGCAGTCCACCTTGAGACTGAAAAAACAAGAAGATGCTCCAACCAAATTCAAATTTAGCCATGAAGTGTGTGACAAACGTCTTGTCTTAAAGGGATAGTTCATTCAATAGTGAAAATTCTGCCACCCTGATTTTATTCATAACCCCCAAGACCTTTATTCATCTTCAGAAGGCAAAATAAGATATTTTGGTTGAAATCTTACTAGTCCAGATTTCAAGTCCTTACTTCAAAGTCCAGAAAGGAAGCATGAAACATGTCAAAATATTACATGTATATCTTCAGGGGTTCAGGCATAATATTATTAAACTACAATAATACTTTTTTGCACACATAAAACAACAATAGCGACTTTATTCAACATTTTCTTCTCATCAGTATAAGTATAGGGGTCTCAGGGAGTTGGAATGACATGAGGGTAAGTAATAACATAATTTTCATTTTGGGGTGAACTAACCCTTTATCAAAACTGCTTACATTGTAGATGGGAGTAAAACACTTTTCCCTGCAGGTTTTTGATGTATATTTTTACTGGGCTGTAATTTAGATATACAAATGAAACAGGTTTTGAAAACGCTTCATGAGGAACATGTATATTGTCTCTCATTAGCATTTGCTTCCCATCTACCCTCCCCCCTCACAGCTCTCTGACCCATCCTGCTTGCTACATAACCCCACCACCCCTCAAACTTTCTTTAAGGTTTCTAGTCTACACCTATTTGAGAATGCAGAGAATATCTCTGCTGCAAGGGAGAGATGATACTAAAATATCTCTGTGGAGTTCAGTATTTTATTTAAAGTTGAAATAGTTCACAATATTGCTGTAAAGTTGGTAGGAATGTTCTGTTCATGTGAACCTGTATTTAAAATGACTTCTGATTATCTGGGAAGACTTTTTGATTACTTTTTTTTAGTGTTTCTACTTTTTTAGAGATGTTTGCCCATACATTCATTGTAGTATTTGTGAAGCAAGGCACAGATATTGGACAAGATTTGCTGGCTTGCAGTCTCTGCTCCAGTTCATCTCAGAGGTGTTGATGTCAGGGCTTTTTGCAAACCAACAAGTTCTTTCACACCAATCTCACCTAACAATGGCATTCCCTTGTTCACTGGGGCACAATCATGCTGGAATAGGAATTAGGTATTGGTCTGGGTATTAAAACTAATTAAAATGAAATTTATTTAATGACTTAAATGCAGGATTATTGTCTTTCTTGGATGTAAAGGGTTTGGCTAAAGCAACCTCACACTAACCCCTATTAACATTTTACAGGTGAAAAAAATTTTTTTCTCCTGAATCTACCCACTTTCTAACGCAAAAGAGAAGTGTTAGTCATGATAAAAATAATTCAACGTGTTTAATCATGATAAATGATCTCTGCCTACTTTTCATTATTATTGTTATTTTTAAACCTGATTAAAATATATGGATTAAGTTATCTGACATTACGCTGTGTGTACATGTGTTCATTGGGAAGGGACGATATACAGGGGTTGGACAATGAAACTAAAACACTGGCCAATTTAGTGTTGGAGGTTTCACGGCGAAATTTGACCAATATTCATTGATTGCACATTCCACAAGTAAGAGCAGAGTGTTCATTTAAATTTAGGTTTTATTTAATCTCCTATGAGTCCACCTTCACCGTCTTTCCCACATCCGAGAGAGTTACGATGTGGAGAAACTCCAAAGAAGCATACCACCCAGACTGTTGTATGGCCAAAGTGAAGCATGGAGGTTGGATCAGTAAAGGTTTAGGCTGCAATATCTTGGCATTTCCTTGGCCCAATACTTGTAATAGATGGGTGCTTCATTGGCAAGGACATCTGGACCATTCTGGAGGATCATGTGCATGGTTCAAACATTGTATCCTGAAGGCGGTGCCATGTACCAGGATGATAATGCACCAATACAAACAGCAAGACAGAATGGTTTGATGAACATGAAAATGATGTTCCCCATGGCCTGCACGGTCACTAGATCTAAGTATTATTAAGCCATTTTGGGCTGTCTTGGAGGAGCGAGTCAGGAAACGTTTTCCTCCACCAGCATCACGTAGTGACCTGGCCACTGTTCTTAGGGAAGAATGGCTCAATTTCTTTAGCTACTGTGGAGGATTTGTGCCTGTCATTACCAAGACTAGTTAATGCTGCATTGGCTGCAAAAGTAGGCTCTACACCATACTAATGAATATTGTGGTCTAAAACCAGGCATTTCAGTTCAATTGCAGCGATTGCTTGGCAGCAAGACAGCAGCTTAAACAATTATTTAAAAAAATAGATAAATGGGTTTCTTAAATAATACTTTTCAGCATAAATCTTTTATCTTTTATTATTTTGTGTATAATCTCTTGTTGAATTATGAAATTGTTATTAGTAGGTAATATGTTTTTATCAATATTATTCCTGCCATGAAATAGCCATGAGTTGCTGATGTGGTAATAAACAAACTTAAACATTTGTAGTATTTGTACAGGCTTTACATGTCAAGAGAATTGTATTTATAAAAAAAAGTTTTTTGTTTTTTTTTTGACCTGTACAGAGGATTTGCAATATGTGAGAGCATTAAAATATCTAAACTCAGTAACGTATAGCTAAAATATTTTAATTAATAGATGCATTTTGAGATTTGAGCAGTTGTTCGCATATCATGTGCTGCATAAGGCATCTGCATATTAGATGCACTATTCAGATTTCATGTTCATGACAGATACAAAATTTATATCATGTCACATAAAATGACATGACTAAATAAATTTATACAGTTATTGCATATACAAATAAATCTTTCTGTGAGAAAATTGTAAATGCTTATTTTGAAGCACACTCAAAGATGGAGGTACAAAAGCTGCTACCGGGGTGGTAAAGTTCCATATTTATAGCTTAAAAGTATATATTAAAGGTGCAGTAGGTGATTTGCCAAAATGCTAATCGTTAGCATAATAGCTTTGAAAACAGTTCCTCCCCTGCCGTCCAAAGCCACTCCTCATGAAACACAAACACGCACCGTAAAGATGACAGTATAGACAATCCACTAGATTGTGTCATTCGCCAATTCCCAATGAAAAACTATTATATCTAGCACGTTTTTAGTTGTGTAGCAAGCAAAACTTGTCATAATGTGCAACATTTCATGCAATATTTAATATTTTTCAATATTTCATTTCATTGTTCTCACTTTAAATTAGTGTTTATATGCTCCCTCTTGGGCAGATTGTTAAGAAATATGGCCTGGGTTATCACTGTTATACAGACGACACCAAGATTGATATCAACACCCATTCTGATTTCACTACTACTTGGATTCTCTAAACCTGCTTGCTGTAAATCATGAGATTTTATTAATTTGCACTAAATCTAATGTTAACAAGTAGTTTTAAGTTTTCTGTCAACAATACCCAATACAATACACAAATATGCCTAAATTATGAAAATTAACTGCATTTGTTAGAAAAGCGTTTTTCTAACTTCCTGTTTATGTTGCTTTAAGAAACTTCTTAAGACTCTCTTTAGTGAAGTGTTTCATTTGTGATTTATCACAAACTTTATGTAAATTGTATTTTTGCTTGTTGTTTTTACCGATTATTGCAGTGTGACATACTACTGTAATTTTATTATGCAAGTTTGTTATTTTGATTTTGATTGTATTCTTGTCTTTGTTAGTATACATTGTAGCACTTTGAGTTTAAGAAAAGCACATCATAATTAAAATGTATTATTATTATTATTATTAATCTAATTATTACAGAGTTCTGCATTGTTTCTTTTTATTTATTTATTTTACATTCAGCTGGTGCAACTGATCCCTAGTGTTCATCTGGCTTTATTGTTCTTCACAATCACAATCAGTTTGATTCATTTTCTTTTTTATTTTCTTCAAAATGTCGCACACCACACTGAATTGAAGAACTACTAAACGTGTTCAGACATTCTATGATGGGCAGCCCACCAGCCCTCCGGGTGTCTGCCACATACCTATGGCTGAACCGTTCTGCAGCAAGACTAGAGAGGTCAGTGCTGTTTTCCAGATTGCTCTCACTCTCTGTCTATCTTATTCTTGTTTTCTTTATCAATGACTTATCTCCTTGTGTAGGTGCTCCTGGAGGTTGCACAGGGACTCGGTGTGAAGTGCCACACTCGAGGGACAATGGTGACCATAGAGGGTCCTCGTTTCTCCTCTCGGGCAGAGAGCCTTATGTTCAGACAATGGGGTGCTGATGTCATCAACATGACCACTGTACCGGAGGTGGTTCTTGCCAAGGAGGCTGGCTTGTGCTATGCTAGTATTGCGATGGCAACTGATTATGACTGCTGGAAAGAGCATGAAGAGGCGGTGAGCAGAAGCGCGTGTGTGTGTGTGCGTGTGTGTGCCTAGTTTAAACTTATTCCTCTTTTTTGAGACATCCAAGGACATTCTTGTTTGTAAAAACAATATATACATAATGACTTATTTTGTTAAATAAATCATCCTTAAAAAATTTTTCAGTGATAGATGTGAGTTAAGTTAAACTGTATATAAAACACTATTTGTCTTTTAATGTCTTCATTTAGTTAGCTAAATAAACAGTAGCAGTTTTATCAGTAGTCCTTAGCTAATACATTCTATTTTGCTTGCTTTTTGTAAGCAATTTGACTTCTTGCCAATATTCCCTCTGAGCTGTACACAGCTGCACGTTCCTGATGTTACTCCCACACAAGCCAAAAAAATGATGTGCAAGAGGCAGACTCATAATCGTGTCTTTGAAAAAACTTACAATCTTTTTCAGTCAGTTTCAACTGAAGTCCATTTTGTTTTTGTTACGGAACTGAAACTAAACTGAACAGTCTTTATGCAACCAGTGAATCTCGTTTAATGATTCATGGTCAATTTATGTTTTGTTGTGACAATTTTCAGTCTAAGCTACCCACAGCCGGGGTGAGGGGACATGTAATTTCCAACAAAATGCAGGATGAGACCTATAGAATAAAATCATGATCATTATTAATATTATTATTATTATTAGGAAAGCACCAAATTCTTGCTCTGGTGCTTTCTGACATGATTACTGATTCGGCCTCTGAACTGCTTGGCTTCTTATTTGCTGCTTGCAGCTAAATTTATTATTATTTATTTATTATATATTTATTTTTATCAGTAACTATTTAAAACAAATTCTGTCCTTTATATATAGAATGTGTTTTTGAAGTTACAAAAACATGATGAATGGTTCGCTTTATTATGCTGTTATTGCCATGGTTGACCAATGCCTTTTTAAAAGAATAATGATTTTCCATCAAGATTAAAGGTGAATTTTATAGTTTCTGCGCTACTGGTGTTACATGATGGAATTACAGTTTTAAAAAAAACACAGGATCTTTCCAAATAGCCCCTATACTCACCCCCCCCCCCCCCTTTCTTAAGCTTATTATTTTTCCTAATTTATTCTTTATATGGTGCTTGTGTGTGAGAAACTTGAGCTTAGCTTACCTGAAGAAACTCTTTTTTGAAACCCAAACATTCCATGAAGTATATTTATTATTTAAAAGCTGTGTTTACCTTTTCAAATACATTTTTGTAAATGGCATACTTGAGTCAATGAATGAAAAATAATTAATTTTGGCATAAATCTTACATCATTGAGCTTTTATTTAAGCTTTTTTAATACATTTATAAGTTTGTTAATTATGGTGCAGTAGCTAGTATAAAAAGTTTATGCATAATAATAATTAAAAATAATTTTATTGTTTTTTTTTTTTTTAAACCAAGTTTATGTACACTCACCGGCCACTTTATTAGGTACTCCTTACAAGTACCGGGTTGGACACCCTTTTGCCTTCAGAACTGCCTTAATCCTTCATGGCATAGATTCAACAAGGTACTGGAAACATTCTTTAAGATTTTGGTCCATATTGACATCACGCAGTTGCTGCAGATTTGTCAGCCGCACACCCATGATGAGAATCTCCCATTCCACTACATCCCAAAGGTGCTCTATTTGATTGAGCTCTGGTGACTGTGGAGGCCATTTGAGTACAGTGAATTCATTGTCATGTTCAAGAAACCAGTCTGAGATGATTCGCGCTTTATGGCAAGGTGCATTATCCTGCTGGAAGTACCCATCAGAAAATGGGTACACTGTGGTCATAAAGGGATGGACATGGTCAGCAACAATACTTGAGTAGGCTGTGGCGTTGACATAATGCTCAATTGGTACTAATGGGCCCAAATTGTGACAAGAATATATCCCCCACACCATTACACCACCACCATCAGCCTGAACCATTGATACAAAGCAGGATGGATCTATGCTTTCATCTTGTTGATGCCAAATTCTGACCCTAGCATTCGAATGTCGCAGCAAAAAGTGAGACTTTTCTTTTTTTGGATCATTCTCTGTAAACCCTAGATATGGTTGTACGTGGAAATCCCAGTAGATCTGCAGTTTCTGAAATACTCAGACCAGCCTGTCTGGCAGCAACAGACATGCCATGTTCAAAGTCACTTAAATCACATTTCTTGTCTATTCTGCAGCAGATCGTCCTTACCATGTCTACATTCCTAAATGCATTAAGTTGCTGCCATGTACTTGGCTGATTAGAAATGTGCGTTAATTAGCAGTTGGACAGGTGTACCTAATAAAGTGGCCGGTGAATGTATATCTAAAGCCTTGGGTCCATTTAAGACCATCTCTTCCATTGGTCCTGATGTTTGTGGCAAATGCAACCAATTTAGCTTTAGCCTTCATTTTTATTTTGCTGCTTTTCAGTGTAATTTGAGAGCTTTATGTTATTAGTAGCTTTTTTATGGTTTGTTGTAAACAAGAGTTTTGACAATGTGTTTATATATTTTTTAATGCTATTTTAAGGAATAAACATAATAATAGGCAAAAGTGTTGTTGCTGTGTTCCAAGTTCTATGTATCTTTGTTTAGAAGGATCCTTTTGGATATTTGTTTTTAAGTCAATAAACTCTCTGCAGATTATCGTTTCCGATAGCCGGATGACCGGTAAGACTGGTAGTTGGTGTTAGTGTTTACTTCCCCTCGCAGTTCTCAGTCCGCCTTCCGAGTTCCTGCTGCTGACCTCTAGTTTTCACTCCCTGCTTCATCACATCCTTCCGTCCCTGTCCGGTGTTCTCAGTATTTCTGTCTGACTCATACACAGACAATCATACACAGTTTGTTGGCAGCCAATTAGTCAGTTCCTCCAGAGGAAACCACTGGTGATAAAAAAAAAAAGTGTAGTTCACATTTCGGGTCGATTCAGTAGGTTAACTGTAGATCCTGACATTATACAACTAAATGGCTCATAGTCAGAGACAATAGTCTATCTGTTACTTGAGCATAAAATGTATTCCAGTTCAGCAACCTTAATAGAGCAACTGCAAACAAACCTGAGACTCTTCGAGATCTAATCTAAAATCTGTTATGTGGATTTAGTTTTTATGAAGATTTTTTTAATCCACATAAATCAAGCAGTTTAATACAAATCTAAAGAGACATGATAACTGTATAAGATTTTCAGATTTTTTTAGTTTGGTATTTTATTCTGATATAAACATTGGACAGCTTAACTAATGTTTATACATAGATGTGTGAGAACAAGCCTCATTGTGCTGGTGTGATATGCTTAAGCTTAATTGAAATTCTGTAAATGCTGTCTAATCAATGTTTATGAATAAAGGCCCTAATTAAATGTCTTTATAAAGCTGCCAAGTTTATTTAGAAAACTTTGATATACACACATACACAAGCACTAATGTTTAAGGGTTTTTTAAGCTTTATAGCTTTTTGGTGCTTTAATTGACACTTTTGTTTTGTACCATCATTTTCTTCCTCCAAATACCAAGCTGTTTTTTTTATTCTAGGTGTGTGTGGACAATGTTTTGAAAACCATGAAAGAGAATGCAAATAAGGCTAGCAGCATCCTGCTCACAGCAATCCCGCAAATCTGCCAGATGGACTGGGAGAGCACAGTAAATGCACATAAAGTGAGTTGTGTTTTTATTTAAATACTACAATTATAAAGCAGCTTTTTTAACAATCTATGAGTTGAACATTTTCCATCACATCTGATTTTGTTTTTTCTCTTGGTTATTTTTCAGTCGATGTCTCAGTCTTCTGTAATGTTGCCCAAACATTAACAAACCCTGCCATCGAGAAGTCATGAAAATGTAGTGTCTATGACTGCAATTGTTTATCTGTAAACAAGTGTAATATTCTTACCACTATCAACGGAAAAAGGAAAAGAAAAGGGGATTTGTTTAACCACACTGAAATGGCGGTGCAGTTATAAAAATAAACAAACATATATAGACATATGCATGGAAGCATTGGTAGAGGGAAAGGACAGGATCTTGTGATAATTACAATTGTTTTAGTGCCTTTTACATTAGCAGTAGCATTATAACACAAATATAAGCATGGCTTAAATAGCTTAAACATAAATACAAGTATTTTGGATAATAAATGGCTGTCATACCTTCAAATAAACGAATGCTGTTTTCCCTATGCAGTTTGTGTGTAATATAATTTATTGCACTACATTTTAGTTAGCAGATAGGTATAGCTCAGTCAGCAACACGTTTGTTTTTTTTAAAGTTTTGTGAAGAACAAAGTGCATATTTGTAACAAACTTGGATACAATTGTGAGGGGGACAAAAATGCAGAAGTGATTTTTTTTGACAAGCATTACCTGCTTCGTTTCCTTTGCATCTACACCATTTACTTTCACATCGACGCTTTATCTGACTTTTGATCTTTCTGGTTTTCCCCTCTCTGTCTTTCTAAAAAAAAATTATTTTAATACACGCTTACATTCCTGCACTTATAGTTAAACGAGTTATCCATGTAAAATGAAACGCCTTGTTTTCTATTATTTATAGTTTTTTTAGGTTAAACTCTTAATTAGCATATGCATTTAGTTTGCACGGGGTATTTGGGTAGCCAGAAAAAAAAACAATTATCAATTCAACACTAAATACAGTTACGAAGAAAAGCTAACAAATATCCCGCACAAACTAAATGTTTCTTTGGTCAGGTTAACCCACACAGTTTTAGTTGTAGAGTAAAAATATTTAAATTATGCCTTGGTATAGCTAAATAGAAAGTTGCATTTTTATTAGTCGTATAATATTATAAACTTAACGAAAACATGTTTAACCGAAACAACTGAAAAAAGAAATTGCTCGCCAAAAATAACATTGGATGTCATTGCGTTGTGCGCCATTTGATTCTTTTTAGCAATGTTTGTCACCATGCTTTTAATTTAAAAACAAATAGGTGGATATGTTATTTTTTTTATTTATCTTTGGACATAATGCTGTCTACACTTTTTATTATGCGAACAATAGGGTAACATGCACATAAAGTGATCTGTGTCCGTAGCCTTTTATTGAAGTTCCTATTGACTATGGGCTAATAAATAATAATAAAAAATAAACTTAAAAGATACACAATTAAAATTTCAAATGATAAGAATCTCCAAAGCACATGCATGACCATGTGCTATTGAAAATTATAAGTACTTAAGTGCATTAAATTTACCACCTAAAGTAGCCTATAGGTTTTATGGTGAGGCAGTCTTCTAAACAATTTAAACACGATTGAGCAATTCAACCACGTCCACGTTGCCAGTCTGTTGTGCCACATCCACTGGTCGTAAATCGCTGTGATCTCTTGCATTGGGGTCGGCGCCGAAGCGGATTAAAAGCCGCACGGTATCAATGAATCCGGTTCTGGCAGCGTCGTGCAGAGGTGTGCTCCCTGTGTCGGGGTCCGGCACATTAGGATCCGCTCCTTGTTCCAGCAGCAGAAGAGCCAAAGGTGTGTTACCCATCATCATCACCTGGAAAGGGGGAAATTGCCTTCTCATGAGAAATAAAAAAACACCAGTAACGACATGATGCCACTCTAAAGAAGTATCTTTACTAAATAATTGAACTGCCATTATTTGAAATACTGAAAAGAGATTATTTTTCGTAAAATAGGAACGAAAGCAGTGCACATGCTGGGTTACTGAACACTGCTGTGCATAATGCATTCCTCATATATTTGTATCAATAAATTATTCACGGACAGTTAATGCAAAATAATGCAACGAATTGTGTTGTAGCGAGTCCTTATTTTTCATATGATTAATTATTAAGTTTCCTATAATCATTTTTAAATGAAATGTATGCCATAAATATCCTTTATTCACATTTGTGATTTTCTTAAACATCTTTCGTTTAATTAAAAAATTTCTGAGGTAATTCGTGCCCGTCAGAACTTTTACAATAGCCTATATTTTACGATTTCTGAATGTATGCTGTCCATCTGTTCAAAATGTGCTAAAAGATCTCCATACGCACTTTATAGTAGGCTACCTCTCCGGCTTTTGATGTTCTGTAACCGAGAGCATGAAGTAAACCGTAAAACCAATGGACATTGTGGAAATTAGATAAAAACCTTCGAACCAAATAATATAATAATAGGCCTATAAGATTATAAAAACAAACAAAAATACGCGTGGTCTAAAATATTTACTCTATTAGTCTATGACTGTGCCAGTGGTGGCTAATTATTTTGGTCAATATTGGCTACAAAATATACAAATAAATGTCAAAATATTAAACGTACATTCGTAACAACAAAGATGCCAATAAGAAGGAAAAATGGTTTTCGCAGTTGATGCCCTTCTGGTTCCGCAAAGAAACACTTTTAGAAAAGCTTTCAAAAGAAGCATTTTTTTTTTTTTGTCAAAAAAATGTAATGAACATTTTAATTGTTTAAAGGCACATTTTCCACTATAAACAACATTTTGCTCCACTGATGCAAAAGGTTCTTCTTAAAATCATCGATGCCAACAAAAAAGCTTTCAGGAGTGAATTAGCAAGTTGGTAAACAACAGTGTGCCTTTCTTGTCGCACATAGACATATGACTTAGCTAATAGTTTATATTTTAACTGAAATTAAGAACTATAAAAAATTGTCTTATTTATTGTTATGTATTTAAGCCTTAATAAATCTATCTGTCTGTCTGTCTGTCTGTCTGTCTGTCTGTCTATCTATCTATCTATCTATCTATCTATCTATCTATCTATCTATCTATCTATCTATCTATGTCTTAATTGTAAGCATTTGGTTTTTATGTGCAGTCACTATTATATTACCTTAAATTACTTTTGTTTTCAACAAGTAAAATAAGATTTTAATTTTCTTTGAATATTTCGAACTTCGACAATACATCCTAAACTCTTTTTCTTAATTTCTTTGGATTATTTTCTAGAAATGTATAATGTTAAAACTAATGATATTACTTAAAGTCAGAATTAGAATTTTGTTAGCATTACATAAACAGCTGGCTATTGGTAAACATGTTTCAGTCCGTTTTAATAGCCTAATAAGTTATTCATAAGGAACTAAAACATGTTAAAATGAGTAAAATAAATATAGAAATAATATTTTTTTAAAAGAAAAGTAAATCCCATATATTCAAACAGGTGTGAAAAATACGAAAAGAAATATAGCCTAAATTTGTTAAATAATAGGCCTATAACCTTTAATACAGAATAAGTCTTTGAATTGTATGCAACTAATTTGATATTCCATATTTGCAATTAATCTTATTTATTTTTTTGCATTTGTTTATTTCCGTTTATTCTCAAAGCGCGTCTAAACATACCTGTATAGGCGATCTTCTAAATTTGTTAACCACATTGGCATTCACTCCGTTACAAAGTAAAAACTGAACATGGGAAATGTTTCCGGTGGCGGCTGCCGTGGTCAGTTCATCCTCGACGTTCATCTTTATCGATCTTCAAAATTAATTCGCTTTGACAGGTAAAACCAATGATGATGATACTGCGAAAATAATCAGTTCAACGCTGTAATTTATTTTTATCGGTCTCCATGAATGACAGGTTTCCATATGATGCGTAAATAAGCGAAACTGTCTCGTTTGTCAAAGTGCTGTATCTAAAAATTATTTTTCGTAGCGAGATATTTGTTCGGACTTGTCTCTGTTATGAACGTCACAGCAAACCGTGGTGCAGTACTGTCTGTACTGCGCCTGCGCACAACAGCTGAATCAGGAAGACTCGGAATTTACGACACAGTAGGAGAGTAGGCTGCAGAAAAACAGAAATTAGATTCTGCTTATGTTTTATGGCTAATGTAACTGGTATTAGCCTGCATATAGATCGTAAGAAGTATTTTTCTTTTTTCGGGTACATAAGCATAGCCTACGCTAATTATGCTAACATAATCGAGGTTTGTGGCATGGAGAAGTTAGGAATAGTTCGGGAATAGGCTACCGGGACAAATCTTTTTTTGTTTTTTCAGAGTAAAGTTATTTTATGGATTTTGAATGAGACGCGATGTTATGTAGGCCTATGTCTCACTCAGCAATTCTTTGACGAGGATTTAGAGATTAAGTTTGACTAGACTACATTTAAGTATATTATTTAGTTGTTATGCAGTGTGGGGGGCTTAAACAATTTTTTGATCCACATAAATTATAACCAAAAAGCATATAGTACATACATTCGTGGTATATTTATATATTTTCACGATGGTTTTTCTGTTTTTGATTGTAGATGAACCCAATCTACTTTTCTGCACGGTAGAAAGTACGCGAATCGCCATAATTTTGACCAAACATCGTCTGACTTGCAGTTTTGTAATGCTATTTCCCCATCACATGACTGTACAGTAGCTAAACTATAGCCTATATCCAGAAACAAGATATTAAACCATTGGCTCTGTAGATCATACCTAAAATAAAAGTGTCACTCTTGACATGCTCCCATTTAAAATGAAGAACAATGTGCCTTTGTATTTTAATTTTCTAACTTATGTTGATGCATGTTTAGATGTTGTTAACATGTTAATATTGGTTAATGTTAATGGAAAATAGATACTAGAATATTCAGTTCTTCTCATAGTAAATATAATAATCATAATAAACAAACGCAATAACATAATAAAGAATATAAAAATAAAACAGTTAGCAAAGCCCTATGGCTAAGTGTTAACAATAGACAATTGAATTGAAATGTCATTAGGCACAAGCATTTTAATGTTCAATACCACAGTTGAAATTTCTCCATTAAAAAAAAGTTTGCAAGCAATGCTTAAACATTTTACTTTTTATTTTATTGTAAAAAATAAAATAAAAGATCTAATTTGTAAAAGTTCTAAAATAATATATTTGTGCAGTCAGGCACTTTCGACATGACAATTCTTTGAAACTTACATACGTGCTCTCTTATTCTGTCACACACATACAAACCCACAAATAAACATCATGCATAGGAACAATTGGCTACTTGTGAGAATTTGAGAAGTAGCACAAGGCCATGTGCAGCAAGTATTACTGAGAATTAGAAAAAGAGAGAAAGTGATGAGTCACATGCATGCACTGCTTAACGGTTGGTGAAGATTGTGTTCAGGCAAAGCCCTCTTAACTTTTGCGCTACCCATCTGCTGGAGAATGTTATTCAGGGAATATAGTCAACATTTCTGACAGTACATCTGCATCATAAAAAAAAACATGTTTATGTTGATGTGCAAGCTTAAGATGAGGTTTTCTGTGTACATTTCTGTTGTGAAACGTGCACTACCAGTCAAAGGTTTGTAATCAGTAAGATCTGTTTTATAATAAACTTATGGCTTTGCATTTATTTAATCTAAAAATACAGTGAAAATGTGGTGTTACTGCCATATTAAAAAAACTTTTTTTTATTGAAATGTAGGTAAAAATGTTATTAATTTTGTGGTTTAAGGTGAATTTTAAGCAGGATTAGTCTTCAGTGTAACATAATCCTTCAAATATTGTAGCGTCATGATTGCTCAAGAAGAAACGCTGTTGTTGTTGCTGTTGTCAGTTTGGGAACCTGATACAATACAATTCAAAAGTATCATTAAAAGTGTTTACCATCATTCACCACAGTAAATTGTTCAAGAGTGAAAGTAAAAAAAAAAGATTGCAAATAAAAACTATTCTTTTTAACTTTCTTTGTTATCAAAGAATCCTAAAAGTAAATAGTATCAATTTCCATGATACTATGAAGCAAGACATAATGTTTTCTTTTCAGCATTGATAATTGTAAGAATCATTATTAGAGATTTTGTACCAATAATAACTGATCATAATAGTAAAGCAACTCATTATAATAAATTCAGCTTTGAATCACAGGAATTAATTAAATTTGAAACTATGTTCAATTAGGTGACGCAGTGGTGCAGTATGTAGTGCTGTCGCCTCACAGCAAGAAGGTCGCTTGGTCGCAGGTTCGAGCCTCGGCTGGGTCAGTTGGCGTTTCTGTGTGGAGTTTGTATGTTCTCCCTGCGTTCGCGTGGGTTTCCTCCGGGTGCTCCGGTTTCCCCCACAGTCCAAAGACATGTGGTAGAGGTGAATTATGTAGGCTAAATTGTCCGTTAGTGTATGAGTGTGTGTGAATGTTTCCCAGGGATGGGCTGCGGCTGGAAGGGCATCCGATGCGTAAAACACATGCTGGATAAGTTTGTGGTTCATTCCGCTGTGGCGACCCCAGATTAATAAAGGGACTAAGCCGAAAAGAAAATGAATGAACTGCGTTCAATTAGAAAACAGTTATTTAAAATGTTATTAAATAAATAATTGCAGAACTGCCTTCTTTTAAAACATTAATCAAAACTGATTCCAAATTTTGACTGGTAGTTGGAAATGTATGTTTTTTTATATATGTAATTTTATTTCATTTTGCTGAACCCAAACTCCTTCTGTGTTCTTAGAATAATCTATTTGAAACAAAAAAAAGTTTTAATAGGGTTTTATCTTTTCAAGCTGCTGTTGTGTAAGATTACAATTATATTAATATTAATTAATTAGATAATTGTGACAAAAAAATATGGTGTTGGTAGAATTATGCAGATACACCCAGGTGGTGCCATTTAGGCCTCTGACTAAATAAATGCCTCTATTTTTTGCAAGATATGTTTTGCCTGTTTAATTTGATATTTAATTTTTCAATTTAAATGTGACCTAGTACACAATTCTCAATTGAATGCAATCCTGACAACAGCTGTAGGCTACTTCTGTTCTAATGCAGTGTTTTTGTGTTATCAGAATTGATCTAAACACAAGTTTTCAGTTAGGAATTTACATGAATTGCATCTCAAGTTATATTTATAGCTGGAGATAATTTTGAAATCTGAGTTACAGAGTTAGGTGAGCAATACACTGTAGTGACTGTTGACTGAATTCCCACAACATGTACATTGCCTTCTGATGCCATTACATTCATGTGTATTTATGTATAAATAAGCATGCATTGCAGCACTTCACAACCCTGTTCATAGTAAGTGTATGAGGCTGATAATGCTGGTGGAAGGGAGCGGCAGAATGATATTAGGGAAATGGAGGACATGAAAAGAGAAGAAAGGGTAACGTTAAGAGAATTATTTTGCAAGGCCCCAGCCTAAGGATCTAGACCCCTTTATCTGCTACCATCCACAACGAAGGCCAAAAGAATCCCTTCCCATTTTCTTCAGCAAAGACGGTATACAATAGGAAGTGGTTGGCATATTGTGAAGAGTCACACGGTTTATACATTTGTCAAACTCTCAGCCAGTGATAGTTTATAGTGATAATAACTAACGGCCTGGGTGGATATGGAATTTCCCGGCATGATATTGTGTCCCACTCCACCCCTGGCTAAGAGAACACATTCAAGCTGATGAGAAAGCAGTTTGGTGTGAGGGAGGTCATCAAAGAGTACAGAAAGAACAAGTTCAGATGAGACGGCTCACCAACAATCGGTAGACCCATGCTGTTATTGAATGGTATCCATGCGTGTTGAATTGATCACTTATAAGGCCTCCAAATTTGACAAAATAAGAGCTACATGGATGAGGAAGGCAAAATCTAGAAAGGAATGGAAAGTTTGCTTGTGATTCACAGATCAAGGTGATACCAGTGTCCATTGGTGATTTAATTAAATTATTATCAAAAATGGATTATACATAATGTAATAGGTTATTTTAGGAGAATTTATAGGATTCTGAAAACACTATGTCCAGGTATTACAGTTCATATGGTGATACCTGGACATAATTTAAGACAAAGGTAATAATATAATAACCATTTATCAATATAATAAGGAAACATGTTACATTGTGACAATTGGATTCATGCCATTCAAGCCCATACATTTAAAGTCATATGTTACTTTGTGTTCTGTTTTGGTCTTGACACATATTGTAACTGCCAATTTGCTGCTGTGGCTGGTCAAATTGCTACTATGGAAATTTTCCAATCAGCAGCATCTTTGAGATAAGAAATCTCATCTCATTTTAGCACCCATATGCATCAGGTGGAACACACCTTTTCTAATTTTGTGGATGAATCATGGAGTGATTGCTATCAAAGTGTGAAGAACATATGGTGACCATTTAACACTTCAAAGAGCATCTAAAATATTCAATGTACAGTTTGGTATAGAAGCGACTTTTTTTAATATCACCATCTGGTCACTTAAGTGAATGTCTACCATTGCTGTGCCACATTGCTGAATGTCATGGAGATCACTATGCTAGTCTAAACAGGTCAGTCTCTCCATTTATTCAGTCTATTTAGGAGGCAGAGATGCAACTTAGTTTGTTCTTCTGGATCTGACATCAGCCCCTGCTCTGGACATGATAGGTCTGGTTCTTATCCAGACACTGACTGTAGCTTTCATCCTGCCGGTATTTCTGATTTGGATATGGACCCTGGTCATAATCCTAGGAATGACACTAAACATTACCCTTGTGTCAATACTAATTCTATTCTTAACTCGGTAACACTTTACAATCACAGTACATGAATAATGATGTATTACTTTATTATGAATTAATGATGAGTTAAGGCACGCGCTAATCATGAACTAACTTTACCTACAAAATAAGAAGTTCATTATTAGTTAAGAATTTGTTAATGATGATGTGCCCCTCCAAGTAAAGTCATGATATAATTATACATTAACATATCATGAGTTCATGATGGTTAATCTAAGCATAAACTAAAACTAATAAACTAATGTGGTAGTTAATACATTAATTTACAAACAAGCATGTACTAGCAAGTCATTAAGGTAGCTGTTATTCACACATGAACTTAAGTGACTCATGTGATAGTTAAAGTTAATTCATGATTGTCGCATGCATTAACTCATCATTAGTTTTCAATAAAGTAATATTTAGTTTACATATTAAAACATCATTATGCGTGTCACGGTGGCACAGTGGGTAGTGATGTCGCCTCACAGCAAGAAGGTTGCTGGTTCGAGTCCCGGCTGGGTCAGTTGGCATTTCTGTGTGGAGTTTGCATGTTCTCCCTGTATTGGCGTGGGTTTCCTCCGGGTGCTCTAGTTTCCCCCACAGTCCAAAGGCTTCCACTATAGGTAATTTGAATAAGTTAAATTGGTCATAGTATATGTGTGTGAATGCAAGAGAGTATGGGTGTTTCCCAGTGTTGGGCTGCGACTGGAAGGGCATCTGCTGCGTAAAACATAAGTTGGCGGTCCATTCCACTGTGGCGACCCCTGATTAATAAAGGCACTGAGCCAAAAAGAAAGTTGAATGAATGAATGAACATCATTTTTCATGTACTGTTATTGTAAAGTGTTACCCTTAACCCTGCTTGTTAGCCCCTATGCTTCTGAATAGTTTCATCCATTATTAAGAGTTGGCTTGGTCAAAAACTAAAGAAATTGTTTGGTCAGATTGTTCGGTGGTTGTGGGCATAGATTTTACTGAAACATCCTCTTTGAATGGTTAACCTTATAACTATTTATGGTGCCAGAATCATGCAGTGACTGCTGCCTTTCACTCGGTTACAATTTCTTTAGTAGGCTATCCCCATAGTTTACCCTGACTCAGATGCAGGATGTCCTTGTGCTGCCTCTGAATGTTGGCTGGTTGAGGGGAGTGATGATTAAAGGTGGCACTTGTGAGTGTGCCACACTCTCTAAAGCTCCTTAGTACTGTGTGTCCTGTATTTGGATAATTTTATGTTCTCTTTTTCTCTTTAACTATGCTGAGTCTTTGCCTAATTTGTCAGTCACCTCGGCTTCGTCAGTCACTTTTGGACATCTGCAACTGTTGCACGAATGTTTTCTGAGAGAAATTCAGAGCAACAACACACAGAGTAGGATTTTGAATAACATTCCACTTTTTTCTCATCACTGGCCAGTGGTTATTGTCCCAAAGAAATGTTGGAGAAGGCATGGAAAACATGGCAGAGTGTTACCCACCTGCAAGCCGCAAACCCACTTCGGCTACAGTTTCTACAGATTATTGTTTGATCTTGGTCTGTGGGAGTAAAGTCGGATAATTTTTATCCTCATGGAAAGTTTAAGCTTCATGCAGTACTTTACGCTGCCCCCAAAATAGTGCTGAACAAACCACACTTGCTGGTCAACAAGACATTCATCCTCAATGATTTTATTTTAAATTGGACTTCCTGTTCATCACTGAAACCTGAGTAAAGGTCGGAGATTTAGGCCCTTATTCAGAACTTGTGCTGACACACACACGCACGCACGCACGCACACACACAGAGACACACACACATAATGTAAGTATATATATATATATATATATATATATATATATATATATATATATATATATATATATATATATATATATATATACAGTTGAAGTCAGAATTATTAGCCCCCATTTATTTTAATTTAATTTAATTTATTTTAGTTAATAACTAATTTCTAATAACTGATTTATTTTATCTTTGCCATGATGACAGTAAATAATATTTCACTCGATATTTTTCAAGACACTTCTATACAGCTAAAAGTGACATTTTAAGGCTTAACTAGGTTAATTAGGTTAACTACGCAGGATAGGGTAATTAGGCAATTTATTGTATAATGATTTTTGTTCTGCAGACTATCGAAAAAAAATATAGCTTAAAGGGGCTAATAATATTGACCTTAAAATGGCTTTAAAAAAAATAAAAACTGCTTTTATTCCAGCCAAAATAAAACAAATAAGACTTTCTCCAGAATATAAAATATTATCAGACATACTGTGAACATTTCCTTGCTCTGCTAAACATAATTTAGGAAATATTTAAAAAGGAAAAAAAATCCAAAGGGGGCTAATAATTCTGACTTCAACTGTATATAAACAGGAAAAATGTTTGATATGAACTGGGGACACTGGGAATAGTTGTAACACTTCCAATCTTTACAATCAGGGGTTAGTTATAAATCAGTTGATTCACTTCACTCAATCTCAGGTCAACCATCATTCCACATATGAAAAAGCAGAGTCCTGTGGCAGACACAGATGTTAAGAGGGGGAAAACTAATTGGAGCTAAGAAAGTAATATTTTTTACATTACTTATTTTTGGGAGCAATGCCTGATTTGTAGTTAGACCCATCAAAGTTAAATTTGTGTGTCTGTGTAGATATTTTTTATGCATGTTGTTGGTGATAATGTTTTAGTTGTTATTTGAAAGGTGAGGAAATTCATGGCTACAAGACTCTGGGTTAATTGTAACAACAAAACTCTTGGTTCGTTGTAACATCAGCGAAATGTTACAGTCAACTCCAAGCAAATTTAACTGTATTTATATGATATAGTTTTAGTATGTCTGTAGGTCTTGGAAGAGCAAGACCTCAAAGCCAAATAAGTTTGGGGTCAGTGTTTAACCTGTCCTCTGTGGACTCATAAAGCCTGCATACACAAATAGTGCTTTAATTGTTTAAGTTGATGCACATTGGCACATTTTGTTCAGCTTTGTAACACAGAGAAATACTCAAAGCTCAGTGTTGAAAAGCTTTTTTTAAATCCATTTTTTCCTTATTCTTATTTCTTATTCCTATCTTACATCTTACCCCAGGGTGTTATAACTAACTTAGACTATGGAGTGAGTTGTAAAATTTGCTCCTTCTGTTTAAAACAAAAGGTTTTCTGTTTGTGCTGCAAAAATAAATCCTCTGCCATTTCATAACAAATACTTGTAACTAGTCTGAATAAAATGTTCAACACAGTGACTTAAAAGATCTCAAAGATGAAGAGAGAAATGTAAAAAATGTTACATTTATCCCCTTGTGCTTATGATTTTGTGCTATATAAGTCAGACTTGAGTTTGAGTTGAATTAGGTTGTTCCCATTGCCTTGTCACTAACGAACCGGCACTATTCAGATGCAGAAGAAAAGTTATGTCACTAAAAAGACTCCACGTGGCAAAATACTAAACTCTAATGTATATTTTAAAGAAAATCTAGGTTGAAAAGAAAATCTACTTTACTTGTATGCACAATGACTCACTGGGCTCTCTAACCCGGTATATGCTCTTTAATTCTTATTTTGTACTGGATTCAGGCTGTGTCATTCTAGCAGCTTTAATTTCAATCATAGTTTTGTTGAAATGTCGACCCTTCATCTTCATCCCTCTGATAATGTACAGTTGAAGTCTGAATTATTAGCCCCCCTGTTTATTTTTTCCCCAACTTCTGTTTAACTGAGAGATTCTTTCAACACATTTCTAAACATAATAGTTTTATTAACTCATTTCTAATAACTGATTTATTTTATCTTTGCCATGATGACAGTAAATTCTATTTTACTACATATTTTTCAAGACACTTCTATACAGCTTAAAGTGACATTTAAAGGCTTAAATAGGTTAATTAGGTTAACTAGGCAGGTTAGATTAATTAGGCAAGTTAGTGTATAATGATGGTTTGTTCTGTAGACTATCGAAAAAATATATAGCTTGAAGGGGCTAATAATTTTGACCTTAAAATGGTTTTAAAAAAGTAAAAACTTATTTTATTCTAGCCAAAATAAAACAAATAAGATTTTCTCCAGAAGAAAAATATTATCAGACATACTGTGAAAATTTACTTGCTCTGTTAAACATCATTTGGGAAATATTTAAAAAAGAAAAAAAAATGTAAAAGGGGCTAATAATTCTGACCTCAACTGATTCATTTACACCAGGGGTGTCCAAACTCGGTCCTGGAGGGCCAGTGTCCTGCATAGTTTAGCTCCAACTTCCTTCAACACACCTGCCTGGATGTTTCTAGTATACCTAGAAAGTGCTTGATTAGCTGGTTCAGGTGTGTTTAATTGGGGTTGGAACTAAAATATGCAGGACACCGGCCCTCCAGGACCGAGTTTGGACACCCCTGATTTACACTGATGAGGGCCAGGGCTGCTTTCTAACTATCGAGAGATTTCAGCTGCTGTTTGGGCTTTACGTGCCTTTTTACAAATCCCTGTCATTTAATCAGAATCAGAAAGAGCTTTATTGCCAGGTATGTTCACACATACGAGGAATTGGTTTTTGTGACAGAGCTTCTACAGTGCAACGGAATTACAGACAGGACTAAAAAACAGATAATAAATATATTTTAAAAAGTGAATGCAAATATACAAATTGACAAGTGTATGTACAGCTATATTACTATATACAACATAATATGTGCAGCTGTTATGTGCAAATTGGCATGTAAAGTGTGTTGTTAAATGTGTATGTGTGTATAAAAAAAGCAGGTAGTGATGTTGGTTCCACAATTACTATCATCAAGTGTTCATGAGATGGATTGCCTGAGGGAAGAAACTGTTTCTGTGTCGGGCTGTTCTGGTGTGCAGTGCTCTGTAGCGTCCACCAGAAGGTAAAAGTTCAAACAGGCAGTGTGCTGGGTGTGAGCGGTCCAGAGTGATTTTGGCAGCCCTTCTGCTCACTCTGGATAAGTACAGTTCTTGGAGAGTAGGGAGGGTTGTACCAATGATTCACTCAGCAGTCCGAACTATTCGGCGTAGTCTTCGGAGGTCGGATTTGGTAGCTGAGCTTAACCAGACAGTTATTGATGTGCAGATGACTGATTCAATGATGTGGGTTTAGCACTGTTTCAGCAGCTCCTTTGGGAGGCTGAACTTCCTCAGCTGACGAAGAAAGTACAGCCTCTGTTGAGCTTTTTTGACAATGGAGTCAATGTGAGTGTCCCACTTCAGGTCCTGAGAGATGGTGGTGCCCAGGAACCTGAATGACTCCACTGCTGCCACAATGCTGTCCATGATGCTCAGTGGGGGGAGAGCAGGGGGTTTCTCCTGAAGTCCACTATCATCTCCACTGTTTTGAGCGTGTTCAGCTCCAGGTTGTTGTAACTGCACCAGACAGCCAACTCCTTAACCTCCTGTCTGTAAGCAGACTCGTCACCGTCCTGAATGAGGCCGATAAATGTGGTGTTGTCTGCAAACTTTAGGAGCTTGACAGAGGAGTCTTTCGAAATGCAGTCATTCGTGTACAGGGAGAAGAGCAGTGGGGAGAGGACACACCCCTGGGGGGCGCCAGTGCTGATTGTGCGGGTACTGGATGAGAATTTTCCCAGCTTCACCAGCTGCTGCCTGTCCGTTAGGAAGCTGTTGATCCACTGACAGACAGAGGTGGGCACGGAGAGCTCAGTTAATTTGGGCAGGAGAAGTTTTGGGATGATAGTGTTAAAACCTGAGCTGAAGTCAACAAACAAGATCCTCACATAGGTCCCCGGTCTGTCTAGGTGTTGCAGAACATCATGCAGTCCCGTATTGACTGCATCATCCACAGACCTGTTTGCTCTGTAGGCAAACAGGTTTAATTTTATTACACATAACTTATTTTCTAAACTAATTTGTTTCATTTTTTGTATGAATGATTACATTGGTTGTTATCAACATGTGGTTTAAGTTTCAAGTCAACAGCACCTTGTTTTCTGAGAAAAATGGTGTCAAGTTTAATACTTATTTTTTCCACAATATACAGAATGAACCTGTGCCTGCAACTGAAATAAAATAGTGGGTATATACCTAGCTAGTTAACCCTTCTGTTTACTTGCTCAAAAATGACGTGGGCACCCATTTAACAGCAGTACAAATCTAAACAGTGTTCGGTGACTTTTTCTAAAATGACCCCAATATTAGAAAAAAAAAATCATGAAGGCCGTACACATTTAGATTGCAACAATTTTGACCCGCCAGCTATAAAACCATTGTGTGCACACTCCAACACACACATTCAAACACAATAAGAACATGCTGCTTTAACATTTGCGAATACTGACTTGCTAAAAACATTTTATAGTTATGCAGGTGCTTTTAGCGTTAGAAAATGTATATTTTACTTTAATCAAAAATGAGTGATGCTCACTGATTAAACAGTGATGAAATACTGCACACTGATGAGGGAAAACCTGGACATTCACAGAGTTTGTGATGAAAATGAGGCTGTTTCTTCGTGCAAAATAGACTTGAGGATTGAAATGAAATGTAGCCGCTTTATTTTAGAGGTTTAATGAAGGTGGGTCATTTTAAGCCGTGCATACTGAACAGTGTATACTGAACACAGTATACTGAACACAGTAAATACAAAAAAAAAAAAAAAGACTCTAAAGAGAAAGGAGTAGGAGGTAAGATTTGTCAGAAAAGAAAAACTGCCGAACACTGACAGTTTTTCACAAAAGGTTTGGCTGCACATCTTTACTGAAGCTGTAAATCAAAAAACACAGTCAGTGTGTAGATAGATTTGCATAAATGAAGGCCTGGAGACCTGGGTAAAAGTCAGCATAATGCAAATTAGTATAATGTCTTCACTTGCTGTCTGTAAACGATGTCTACTTTGACCCACAAATACTGTAAAGTACTCCACTGTTGATGTTTGTAATACTGTCAAACTTGCAAGGGTTCACCGAACAAAAATATCCTTATTCCCTCACAAATCAACCCAAACAATCTATAAGCATAACATGATTTTTCAAACCATTATCAGTGTTCATAAATTGCAGTACAGGATGTTTTTGTTTGTTTTACGCATATTTATGATGTGGACTATACTTCTCTTTTATAATAAGCTTTTCTTTTCCCAGTTTCGATTTCTATGTTGCAGTCACAGTTTGAATACAGTTCTGCTATTCTAGCCACTAGATGGCGCAGCATCAATAAAGATGACCTCAGAAGACTGACCTCACTTTGCACCTGTCTAATTATGCATTAGCTTGTAATATGCCACTTGCCAGCACTAGTCTCAGGTGAATGGCTTCAGTTTTCTTCCTCTTTTTGCACTGCTCTACTCTGGCCAACTGCAATCAATTAAAAGACTTTAATCTGTGTAAATTGTCGACGCTAAAGAAAATAAACTAAACTTCCTTTTCAAGTCTAGTATTTATTTCTAAATTTGAGATCTCTGGAGAAGTAGGAAAGGTTGTCATTATAAACGATTACATTCTATAGACAGAGAAATCCATATAGACTGTTCTGATTGTAATTTCATATATTTCACACGCACGCACGCGCACACACACACGCGCGCGCACACACACACACACACACACACACACACACACACACACACACACATACTGGTTTTTGTGGTATACAGGGACTTTGATCGCCAAACCAGTTTTTTGCTGGTCTATGGGGACACCCCTTTCCCGTTGACTTACAGAGATGATAAAACCATCAAAAAATTTGTTTTGCTCTGCAGAACACAGATATCACTTTGGATTTCCTATACACACACCAGAACGTATAATACTACAACATGATATTTTGCTGGTACATAAGGACAGCCACGCCCCCTCCTAAAATGTTCCCGCCTATAACATATTTGTGATTTACAGGATCTGACAGATTTATGAGAACAATATTTTCACAATACACAAACGTGTCAGTTACCTGGATTACAGGGACTGATGTGCTTTACAGGTACATGAGTGTACACACACACAAATGTGTCAGTACACTGCATTACGAAGCCTGAGGTGGTTAAAGAGTACTGACTTTTTACACAATACACAACTGCACATTGTCCTGCATTATAGGGACAAATGTGATTTACTTGAACATTATGATACACAACACACAAACCTTTACATATCCCGTCTTACCAGGACTGAGGTGGTTAAAGAGTACCAGAGCTTAAACACCATACACAGCACAAAATACAACATTACAGGGACCAATGCCTTTTAGAAGTACTTTAATTATAATTGCAAATTACAAAATAAAAACAAACTGTTAAGTGGAGTTAGTCTACTAACTTGTCCATTAATAAGTTAACAATTGTAATTTTACAATGAAACAAAACATGCCACACAAAAACTGCAGAGGAAATCCACTTACTTAAATGGTTAGTTCACCCAAAAATGAAAACGCTGTCATTAATTTCTTACGCTTGTATCGTTCCAAACCCGTGAGACCTTCATTCATCTTCAGACACAAGTGAGGATATTCTGGGTTTAATCTGAGATCTTTCTGATCCACCTACAGGGTCATTGGATATGTAATGTTCAATGTTCAGAAATGAAACAAAAACAGTTAAAGTCCATGTCATATCAGTGATTCAATTGTAATCATATGAAGATTACTTTTGTGCACAAATAAAGCAAAAACAAATTTTATTCAATGACTTCTTCTCTCCAGACAGCAATTCTAATGAGTGCTACTGAGCTCAGACAATAAGAACGCGTAAAGATACATGTTATTTCTTTCTATGCCATTCTGTTCATCATCAGCAACATTCCCATTGCTGTGCTCCCCATAAAGGAGGATGAGAAGAAATAACTGATTAAAGTTATTTTTGTTTTCGGTTTGTTAAATTATTTTTAAGACTTTAATTTTAGGTATTATTACAGCTTCTTATGATTACAATTGAATCACTGATATGAAATGGACAAATTTGACTGTGTTTGGTTCCTTTCTGAACATTGAACATTAAATATCCAATGACCCTAGAGGTGGATCAGAAAAATCTCAGATTAAATCCAGAATATCTTCATTTGTGTCTGAAGATGAACAAAGGTCTTACAGGTTTAGATCGACATGAGTGTGAGAAATTAATGACAGAATTTTCGTTTTTGGATTAACTAAAACGTTAGGTCAAAAATTCAACTGCAATTAATAAAAAAAGAAAGAAAAATAGCACGCCACACAGAAAATGTCTCACTTTACAGTCAGTAAGCATGAGATTAACTCTGAACTAAGGCTGGGCCATACGTCCTTTAGGTCAAAAAATCAACTGAAATGAATCAAGAAAAAAGAAAAATAGCATCCCATATTGAAAATTTCTCAATTTACAAGCAGCAAGCATGAGATTATCTCTGAACTAGGGTTGGGTCATATATTGCATACCATTGCTGTGTGCATTTCCACATTAAAGCCGTTTGTGTGTTCTCTAGTAAATGTCCATCAGTGTTCAGACGGAGCAGCGTTTAACACACAGAGCTGGAGTTCACTGAGAAGATACACAATTCACCTGCAATAATCCATGTGTTATCATACATCTTTTTGCAAGTGAATTGTGTATCTCATCAATGAACTCCTGCTCTGTGTATTAAATGCTGCTCTATCTGAAACAAGTGATGGACATTTACTAGTGATCACACAACCGGCTTTAATGTGGAAATGCACCCAATAATCGCATGTGATATATCACCCAGCCCTGCTCTAAACATTAATTACCCGATGCAGAGATCTAGAGAATTTATCTTGAGAACAGACCCCCAGATCATAATAAAATGGCATCAAAAGAACATCTTAGTTTGAGTCTTTCTTTTGAGGCTAACTGTACGTTCACACCGAAAGCGGCGAGAGCGTCAAAGTAGCCGGAAGTCATTCATTTTCAATGGGAGCCGGCGGCGATAAGCGGTGAGGAGCAGTGCGGCGCGTCTTCGCCGGTGTGAGCGTCGAGGAGAGTTGAAATCAAGTCAACTTTATGGTAATGAGCTATGACGCGGTTCGGCGGCAAGCAATCGGAATGTAGAAGTCCACCGCTTGAGAGGAGTCAGAGAAACACAGTCACTGTGAACTTTGGTTCCGACCACAGTTGTTCCCAAAGGTTTAATTATTGCAGTTATTCTGGATTTCCAATTATTTGCAATGTTTTCTTACAGGAACATACATTAAAAAAGTTACTGGCAAGTTACTAATGTGCATCAATGTTATATATTTTTTTATCTTAAAAAGAAAGCGGGAATTTCATGCGACAATACAAAACAGCATTGCTGCTTCAGAATATTTCAGGCATATGGACACATATTGGAGCAAAGCCACACCACATGTAACTTGATCTTCCGTAGTTAAGTGAATTTGATAATAAGTGTGCAACATCTTCACGCTAGAAAGCTTTTTTTTATGCGGGAATGTAACTGATATCATATGCAGCAACGGCTCCTTTAAATACGAGATATGTGTGTAGCGAATTTTGACGCTCTCGCCGCCGGAGCTGAAGGCAGACAGCGTTGTTGCCAGGGCGGCCAGAGCGACCTTTGACGCTCTCGCTGCTTTTGGTGTGAACGCACGGTTATTCCTCTATTTCTCACAAAGTCTCGTATGTTCTGTGTACTGCGTCTTGCCAATGCATCTTTTGCGGTCTTACATTGCTGACATTCTGTCATTGTGGGAAGTTTTACCTTTATGATATGGGCCTTAAAATGCTTCATTACCGCAGCAATTTCTGCTTTAGACCAGGATACTTTCTGGCCTTTCCGCTGGTTTTCAATTTCTGCCTCAATCTCATTTTCTGTACAGATGAATACATACTTTAGTGTGTTCGGACTCTAAAAGAGCTTATGTACTTACATGGCTGTGGTATTGTTACTTAAAACTCTGGTACCTTCTGGAACTTCAGTGGTGCTCTCAAAGGGCATCTCTTGAACACCTGCAAGAAATTGGTTCTATAAATCACCAGAAAACTCAGAAGCAAAGCAAATAAAGATAAACATTTAAAACTATACATACAAATATACTTTAAAGGAGTTACGTCTGAAATTGCACTGGTACTGCATTTACAGTTGCAATCAGAATTATTCAACCCCCTGATTAATTAGCCCCCCTGTTTATTTTTTCCCCCAATTTCTGTTTAACGGAGAGACATTTTTTTCAACACATTTCTAAATATAATAGTTTTAATAACTCGTCTCTAATAACTGATAATAAATAATAAATTTTATCGTTGTCATGATGACAGTAAATAATATTAGACTAGATATTTTTCAAGACTCTTGTATACAGCTTAAAGTGACATTTAAAGGCTTAACTAGGTTAATTAGGTTAACTAGGCAGGTTAGGGTAATTAGGCAAGTTATTGTATAATGATGGTTTGTTCTGTAGACTATCAAGAAAATATATAGCTTAAAGGGGCTAATAATATTGACCTTAAAATGGTGTTTAAAAGATTAAAAACTGCTTTTATTCTAGCCGAAATAAAACAAATAAGACTTTCTCCACAAGAAAAAATATTATCAGACATACTGTGAAAATTTCCTTGTTCTGTTAAACATCATTTGGGTAGGGATGCTCAAAATAACCGTTTAACCGTTAACCGAAAGGGTGCGTTTGTAACCGATTAATGGTATCAGTTAAACGATTAAAAAATATTATTTTATATATTTTTAAAATGTGGCTGCATAAGGGACCGATCACCGAAAGCGCTTTTTGCGAGGCGCATATTATGAATGGTTTTAAGCGCTGTGTATGCGTCCTGCACGCCTCACATTATGCCATTGCGCGCTGTGTGCTCCCAGTTGAAATAAAAGTCAACTGAGCCGAAAAAGCGTTTTATGTCAGTCGTCTGTTTCATTCTTTAATTATGGTATGCTGCTCTCTTATATGTGCTAAATATAGCTACAAGTCACAGCACCAGTATTTATTTAGTAGAGGTCATGTTGCGCGGATCCGGGCAAATTTTGATTTGGAGGGAAAATGACCAAAATGTAACGTGATGATTGAAAATGACTGGCGGGAAAATAAATAATATATTTCAAATCTCTGTACATAACAGAAAAATAAACAATGATAATGCACCAAAAATAGTGCATTTTTATTATAGTGGCAGAACTTTTCAATTTGTATATTTGCATTCACTTTTTAAAATATATTTATTATCTGTTTTATAGTCCTGTCTGTAATTCTGTTGCACTGTAGAAGCTCTATCACGAAAACAAATTCCTCGTATGTGTGAACATACCTGGCAATAAAGCTCTTTCTGATTTTGAAGTATATTTTTGGACAGGCCTTGTCAAAAGTCAGCGGGCACTTTCACTTATAAAAAATACAGCACTTAAATTATTTCATTTTTAACAATAAATTAAATTACACAGTGGATTTATATCAAAAGTTGATAATGATATAAAACATACTACACTTTGATGGTAAAAAATAAGCTTTTAAGTGATGGCTTTTATTTGTTTCAGTATTCAAACATTAAATATTGAATCCATCAAGTTAAATAAAAACGAATATAAAACAACACATAGCAGGATATAAAGCATATAAAGGACTATTATATTTAGCAAAATGCTGCTCTTTTTATCTTTGTATTTTTATGATTTAATTTCTGTTATTTTAATTATTTTTTTCTCTTCATATTTAACTAACGAGCTATAGACACATTCCCGCTTGACGTTTTAGAAAATATTTTGCGCAGATGCCCAGTAAATATTAAAGATAACCGAGAAAAAAAAACACAGAAACATGTTACATGTCCCCAAATGTCCAACTTATTTAATTGAATCGTATAATGGCCTATAGCTAAATGTTGAAAATTGCTCATTTTATTTTTATAAAACATTTGTCAAGACATATTGATTTTTTTTTTTTTAGTAAAAACAATACCGGCATTTAACAATCCATATTTATTTTATTTAAAAATTCCACTACAGACAAAGGATTAACAGATTGTCTAAATAAATAATGAATTACCTTTTCCACTCCTTCAGAAGCTTCACAAATACTGGAGTTCATTACAATTGACGGATTACAGACATCCATCAGCTGAAAACATGAAATCAAATAAAGAAGATCACTATATAATACTCTAATAATGATAGTAGTAGTAAAGAAAATAGTGATGTTATGAATGATGACGAGGCTGACAATACCAAATTCAGATATGATACTATTTTTAGCACCATTCAGTACCATCCACAGTAAAATTCATAAAAAAACTATTTATGTCTTATAGCGACGGGATAAGTTAAATGGAAATCACCAAATAAATGAGTGAGATAAAAGTTTCACAATACCTTCTCTACTTCTGTGACTTCTGACTGGGACACAGTGTTAATTTCAAGAGTGGATGGTTCAACGTCACTAAGAGTCTATAAAACATAAAATAACACATTTGTAGCATTGATAAAGACAATATGTCTATGAAATATTGTTTCAAACCATTTAAAATAATTGACTAATCTTGTTTTATTGATGTAATATACAATGTAATAAACAAGATTAAGATTACAATACTTAATTTCAAATCAATATTTAAATGTTAAGCAAGATAATGTCTATGACCATTTATTGATTACATGCATTTTATAATGTCAGTTGTACAGCGTGTCTCTAACACACACTAATGTAGCAAATGATGTTAGCATTTGTTTTTAAGAGACATGCTAATCTGTTCTTTAAGGATTAACATAAATATTACATGAAGATTTTAGAAAACCTTTATAGATGCTGTGTCTTTTTCAAGTTTCTTTAGGTTCTTCAGGCACTGGTCCTTCTGAGTTATGTTCTGAAAAGAAAAAAAGATGAGAATCAATCTAATCTTGAAAAACATCATTTAAATTAGATAAAGCAAAGTAAAAATTATTATTATAAAATAGGGGTGTGACGAGACGCCTACTCCACAAGACGAGAGGAGACACGAGATTGTGTTCACGAGAACGAGACGAGATGAGATTTTTATACTGTTTTTTGGAAAATTCAATGATGAAATATATGAATGGAAAATAGTCTTTTATTCAACTGAAAAAAAAGAAAAAAAATCACAAAATGCAAAACTTAAAAATGCTTTTTTTGTAATGAATGTTATTTTACTTCTATTTTAATGAATTATATGCCGTAAAGGACATGCAAACACTTTAAAATATTTTGCTTATATGTGAATGGAAAATAGTATTTTTATATATAATTTTAAATATTAGCAGAATATTTGCTAATATATGAATGGAAAATAGATTTTTAATCAACTGATGAAAAATAAAAATCACAAAATGCAAAACAATTTAGGTGCTTTTTTTTTTTATTGGAATGAATGGTATTTTATTTATTTTAATCTTATCTTCTACATCTATTTTACATCTACATCTTTCATGAATTATATGCCATAAAGGACATGCAAACACTGCAAAATATTTAGCTATAAACTCTACATACTGACCTCACAGGAGAAATCAAACTCTTTTCCACAAATTGAGCTTAAAATAATTAATGTAATTTTTGGTACTTGATTTTTCATTTTTTCATTAAAATTTCATTTTTTAATTTGACTCACTCTAAGTTACTGGATGCGACACTGAAGTAAAGACTGATAGGAGGGAGTTGTTGTTTTAATGTAATTTAATACCGCTCACCTCGTCGAATGAAAAGACAGCATCTCCCAGACAGCATAAACGTGTGTTCGGTAATGATGATGTGATGATGAGTCTCGAGAAGTTGTGTTTATGTTTAGAGATGTGACTTTACTGACTCGGTAGGTGCAAGGAATAGTGTCAAACAGCCGTGTGTGTATGTACTGTTACAAAATGCGGCTAAAAGTCCTTCACGATATTAAGTTTGATTACGTCGTTTACTTGTCTGTACTGCACTTCAGTAATGGGACAGAAATGTCTTAATTCCATTTGTGTTTACGACGATTATGACTTTCAGCATATCTAAAGTGCTATTCCATCGCACGGTTTAATGTGCGTGTGGCTGCAGTCCTCTGTTGGACATGGCACTCACAGACCCAACCGAGTGACGCCCAACTCCGAGGCCAGCCTGGGCTGGGTTGCCAGGTGTGTGCAAAGCAACTGATTTGCAGTTCAAATCCAATCCTTCCTCCAATCTTCAGTGTTAATTTCACCCTCACGCTCCATAAATCACGAGACAATTTTTCACCTCGACGAGAAATCTTGTCGCGATTTAATCTCACGAGATCTCGTCATACGAGATCTTGTCACATCCTTATTATAAAATTAAACAAGTTTTACTTTACTTGAGAAGTATTACTGTCAATTAAAAATTACATTTAGAGCATTGAAAACATTAAAGTGTTAAGTGTGGCCACAGTGAGCTGTAAGTTATGAGTATTAAGCTTAATAATCCACATGTATACAGCCCAAAGTTCTGGGAATAACTAGAACCTCATTGACAAGACCTGTCAAACTAACACATTGCGATTCTTTCATCACGACTTTTTACAACAGTCCTCATAACAGGTGTGAATATACACACAGCCTGTCCCCATAAACCAGAGTCCCTATAACAATGGTGTAAATGTACACACAATCTGGCATCAGGAAGATGTTCTTATAATAGTCCTCATAAATTAGGTCTTCATAATGCAGGTGTAAATACACACACAAAAAACTGTCCTCATGACACAAGTGTGCTCATAATGCAGGTGTAAAAATACACACAACCTGTCCTTATTAAACAGGTGTAAAAACACACGATCTAGCATCAGGAACATGTTCTCATGATGATCCTCATAAAACTGGGTCCTCATGCAGGTGTAAAAATACACACACACACTGTCCTCATGACACAAGTGTCCTCATAATGCAAGTGTAAAAATACACACAACCTGTCCTCATTAAACAGGTGTAAAACACACACAATCTAGCATCAGGAACATGTTCTCATGATGATCCTCAAAACTGGGTCCTCATAATGCAGGTGTAAAAATACACACACACACTGTCCTCATGACACAAGTGTCCTCATAATGCAGGTGTAAAAATACACACAAACTGTCCTCATTAAACAGGTGTAAAACAAACACAATCTAGCATCAGGAACATGTTCTCATGATGATCCTCAAAACTGGGTTCTCATAATGCAGGTGTAAAAATACTCACAACCTGTCCTTCTTAAACAGGTGTAAAACACACAGAATCTAGCATTAGGAAGATGTTCTTATGATGATCCTCAAAAACCAAGGTCCTAATGACACAGGTGTAAATATACATACAACCTATTATACTGGAATGAACGCACATGTAAAGCAAAAAGGTCACTAACCTTATCTTGTATACCACATGACCTTTAATAATTTAATCTAAAATCTAATAGTAAGAATGAACTCTGCATTGGTTTTCATACCGTGTTTCGCCATGGGCACTCGGCATCTCCGTAATCATAGGTGATCTCTTCACCAGGGCTGATTCTCCTTAATGCAAATAAGCATAAGTGAGGTTTTCCATCCACACAGATCGTCTTCATCTTGCTATTTGGGTTAATATGGTCATCGTTTACAAATTGCCCAAGAGAGCCGTCATCCCGGGCCGCATCAACACTAAACAAATGACAGACAAAATCAGCACTGAAAACGTAAGGCCAACAGAGATCACGGTGTGATGTAACAATCATTTAACAGTCCTCACCAAAAACTGAGAATATATAACCAATAATTATAGCAAAGTATGTACTCTCAGCTATGGAGTAAATAATCAATGACATGGCCACTGCCACATTCTGAATCATCTGACTTCAACAAATACTTACATCAAACAATTGTACATACCAGAGGAGTTTTCCATTGTAGCGAAACTCGAACATGAAAACCTTAAGTGCATCATGGTAAATTCTTTGCCTCTGCTCAAATTGTTCTTTGCTTATAAGTTCGCCTCTGTATTCCAGCAGGAAATCCCCTTTTTTAAACTCAGTACAGCTGAACACACCTCTGCCTACAGAAAAAAAAGAGTTAAAAATCACCACTGAGAACAACATATAATGATCCTGGGATAAATGTATTAACAAAAGTAACTTTAAAGGAAAAGTTCACCCTCCAAAATAATTAAAAAAAAAAAACTAATTTACTCACCATCAGATGTTAGTTACACAGTGACTTCAAAAGAAATGTATAGAGGAACAGAGATGGCAAAAGTACACACATCCTTTACTTAGGTAGAAGTACAGATACTCATGTTTAAAACGACTCTGGTAAAAGTAGAAGTACTGACTACACTTTTGTACTTCAGTAAAAGTAAAGAAGTATCGTCTGAAAAATGTACAAAAGTAAAAAAGTAAAAAGTATCTGCATCAACCACAGTCCAAAGACAGGCAGTATAAGTGAATAATAATTCAACTACATTTGCAGTAGTTTATAAGTGTGTGTGTGTGAATGTGAAGCGTATCTGCTGCGTAAAACAAATGCTGAAATAACTGACGGTTCATTCTGCTGAGGCAACCCCTGATAAATCAGGGACGAAGCTGAAGGATAGGGAGTGAGATAGGGAACTAGGTAACTAGACCTCACATCCTATTGATACATTAATGTAAAATAAATGACATTTCCAATTTTTTTGTAAAATGTTTGTTGCCAATTTTACGGTAGTAGCCAAGCAGCATCAAACCCTGTAACATAGCCTAACAACATTGCTCAAAAAGTCAGCCCATGTATCATCATCCTGACGCAAACTCACAGTGTTCAGCATGTAGTTTTGCCACCGTTAGATCAAAAACAACAGCTGCCATTCATGTTGATACACTCTGTCTATCTTTATAAATAATGTCTTACATTTTACACTAAATTCTGTCTAAAATATATTGATTTTTTTCACTTGCTAAAATAAATTCTTATCAGACATGACTGCAAACTATTTTTTTCCATTAGGCTAAAGCTGCTTATTCTCTTCAAAGAGCAGCTCTCATATATAACCCACTTTTTCAGTGTGTTTTTTCAGGTATTGTGGTTATTTTATTTAATGAATAAACATTAATTCTGTTACAGTTTTTCTCAGTCACTTTGGTCCATTTCTCAGATCAGAATTGAAATTCTCTAAACCCCTGTTCAATCTTCAGATCATCATTGTGTCACTTGTGCACATCAGAAAGCAGTTTCTCATTATGAACAAGTTGCAAATGCTTTTGTACATCCATGCAAATGATTATGTGCAATTCTCTGATGTTTCCTACATTATCAATTGCTTATGCCATGTTGATCAAAATGTATTATTTTGGTCTCCGTTTAATAGTCTCACTCCCCACAACATTTAATCATTTGTTCATGGCATTTACATGCAAGTTGTCAACAAGTTGTCATAATATTTTTATAATGTCTTACATTTTACACTGAATTCTGTCCAAAATATATTGATTTTTTTTCTTTTGCTAAAATAAATACTTATCATATTTGACTGCAAACTATTTTTTTTTTGCATTAGGCTAAAGCTCTGCAAGAGTAGCTCTCATACTGTATATAAACCGCTATTTCAGTGTGTTTTTCAGGTATTGTGGTCATTTTATTTAACAGATAAACATTAATTCTGTTACAGTTTTTCTCAGTCTTTTGTCCATTTCTCAGATCAGAATTGAAATTCTCAAAACTCCCTGTTCAATCTTCAGATCATCATTGTGTCACTTGTGCACATCAGAAAGCAGTTTCTCTTTATGAACAAGTTGCAAATGCTTTTGTACATCCATGCAAATGCTTATGTGCAATTCTCTGATGTTTCCTACATTATCAATTGCTCATGTCATGTTGATCAACATGTATTATTTTATCTCTTTTGAATAGACTCACCCCCACAACATTTAATCGTTCAAATGCCTGAACAAGTTGTCTTAATATTTAGTCATAATGCATTTTTTACATTTCTCCCAGATGACTATTTTTAATAAAGGTCTAAAAGGAGGTTGTCCTGTTCACATTTTTACTTTAGTTTTTTTTTTTCCCTTTGTGCTATGCGGTGCTCTCTTTTCCTTTCTGTATCAGAATGACATGATCTGGCAACTACAGTACAAACAGCAAAAATATTGCCATAGTTTACACCAGAACAGCCCTCCAGATTACACTGATATTGACAACATGACTGCTGAGTAATTTGAGTCTTATTCATATACAATGAAACAAGGACATGTCATTCTGACGCCACTGACATGTTCACTGACACAGAAATTTAGTTTTGAGGGATGAACTGAAGGATTTTGAGCAGGAGACTGGCTTTTGCAGGTAATTCATGGTGTTTTGCTATTTATACGTGTTGTTTTGAGAAATGCACTTAGGCCTACTGTTTTACAAATTTCAGTTCTGATCTGAGAAATGTGCCAAAATGACTGAGAAAAACTGTAATACATTTATTCTATGCTAAAAGCAACATATACAGGCATGACTACAACCTCCAAAACATGATCGTTTTACACATGATAAATTCAGGATCTTTTGCATTATATTTTTTATTCAAAAATTGCCCAGTATAGTTACCTTTGTTGTTTTAAAATATTTGTTCAAAATTTATAAAAACAGAAAAACAGCACAAATTCAAAATGCAGTATAATCGGAAGTGGACAAAAGGCTTAAGCATTTAAACAGCATGTTTTTGACTGGAATGTGTCTCGTTTACCTGTGTCAGAACGAGCAAAAGGTGTCTTATTACCGTGTAAACAGGGCAGCATCAGTCATGTTAAATTCGCCAGCTCCCTCTGTCACATCTACGTAGTAATCCTAGCCTTTCTCATAATAATCTACATGAACTAGGCCATGTACGGTGCGCGATAGCCTTGAAATAGCCGCGCGCTGCAGCACACAGGCCCGCAATGAGGAAAAATAGAATGATTGCATCAAAAATGCCTTCATATTGCACAATGACAAGAAATAATATAGATCGCGCCACCTGACACATGAAAACGAAAGTAACGACCGTGGTTTAAAAAATGTAAGAAGTACAAAGTACAGATATTTGTGTAAAAATGTAAGAAGTAAAAAGTTATAAAAGTTATAAAAATAAGTAGTGGAGTAAAGTACTGATACCAGAAAAAACTACTTAAGTACAGTAACGAAGTATTTGTAATTCGTTACTTCCATTCTCTGTAAAGGAAATTAAGAAACATACACAAAATCAAACCAGGTAACTCACCTTTAATATCATTAATAAATGTGCACTCAAGCCCATTTCTGTCCTTCCCCAGAAGTGAAAACTGGATGGCCTCCTCCAGTGGCTTGGCCTTTCTCCTTCGCAGTTTCCTTTCAGCCATTATTTGATGTGACTGCTTTAAAAATAAAAATTAGGATTATTATAATAACGTTTGGACTGCATTTGGTAAGCATATTTTTAATAGTAAGCATATTTTTTCTAGTATTAATGTAAGACAATTATTTAACTGGGACAGTATATGTTGTAAAAGTTAAATATGACACATATAGCTGCTGAAACAACTGCCTTTTCATCTTTTTAAAGCGGCTACGACACAATCTGTATTATAAAAAACACTGCAGACATAATATTCACTTTCTTATTATATGCATTATATATTTAGATCGCATGTCTTTGTTTAATAATCTCATTAAACTATCTAAATCTTGTACTATTTATTAGCACTGACATATCAATATACTGTAATGGGTGAAGCACCTCCTATTCACAGACTGTAGTCTATTATGAACCTTAGACTGTTAAATTATATTGCAAATGATAAAAAAGTTTAAAAACAATACGAATCCACGACGCTTGTCCGACGTTTCTGTTGTCATACTATAAATAAAAGCGCGCTAACGCTGTTAGCATCATGAGCTAGCTGCTTTCCAACAGTAAAACGACTCATAAAGCGCCTACAAGGCACAAACAAACAAGCTAAACTATTTAGAAACAGAATAACTTACCTTTCTTATAACAGCTGCCTCGATCAGGTCGAGTGAGAGACGTCTTCTTTTCAAGTGCAGATTCAGCAATTAACCTCACTCTCATTACTGCGGTCACACCACCTGCGCTGAGAGACGGTCACGCTGTCTGTGCTTCAAAATCAGTGCGCGTCTACTCTGTGTTGCGCGGTAGACGCGTGTGTTTAATACGCTGCAGTTTTATAATGTTTCACTTTTATTCCCGTATCAATTCAAATGAGAGATAATCATAAATGGTCACTTTTATTCATGTTTGGATCTATAACAATCATGACTTTGCATGTAAGTTTTCACAGTCTCTCATTACACATCTGATTAGGCCATGTGCAAACAGGTCATAAAAACATTACTAAATAAAAGTAATAATAGTAATAATTATTATTTAAATAACATGCATTTTATAACATATATTTTATAAGCCTAGGCGTTAACTATTAGGTTATATTTACAGTAAAAACTTTTTTTTCTCTATATTAAACTGACAGTTAAGTTACTTTAATACATAATTACATAGTATTTATGGAATATATTTAATTAAAGGATCACTGTGTATTCATATATTTACATAAAGTTGATAAAAGTATCGAAAATAATGTTTAAATAAGTAATAAACTCAATTAGACTCAAATATACTCACTTGCAGTTGCTCAGTAGCGCCGAACTTAAGCCCCGCCCATCGCCGCCATTTTGTTTTCGCGATTTCCCGCCCAAAAAAGCCGAACTAGCCAATCAGAGTCCGCCATTTTACACAAGTGTAAAAAATGCAAATTTTTGATGACGCAGGTGTAGTACCAGGTCCGGGCTACAGGGGCGCAGTCATGAGCTCAGAGGATACACTGTGTAATGTATAATTTCAGATTTTTGTGGTATATAAAGACTTGGCGCCAAACTTTGAGAAAGTGCTTCTGGGACTTAGATAAATGCATCCACAGTGCGGGAATTATAAGGACATGCCCCTTGTCCTTATAAACCCAAATGTCCCTGTGTTGCTGGTGCGTATTCAGGTCAAAAGTCCTTTTAAACCACAAAAACCAACACACACACACACACACACACACACACACACACACACACACACACACACACACACACACACACACACACACACACACACACACACACAGGTTATTTTATTAGGTATACCTGTGTTACATAAATATGTAATCAGCCAATCACGACAGCAGGTCAGTTTTTTTGCAAAACACAACTTTTGATGAAAGAACAGATATATTTATGTAGTTTGAAGTCTGATGTTTGAGAAAATACAAGGGGTCACAAACTTTATTAATTCATTTGCTAAACATTTTTAGTGAACTGTACCTTAAATGTGTCCTTTGTTGTGACACAGCAAAAATTAAGAAAACCATTCTTAATAATGTTCTCATCATGGGCTTCACAGGAGTCTTTTAAAATTACAAATATACTGTAGTCACACAGATGACATGGTTTTCAGTGACAACATATAACAAGTTGTTTTTACAAATACATGGATTCTTTATTTATTTATTTATTTATTTTTTCTTTTTATTTATTTATTTTTTTTACAAAAACTAATTACATTTACTAAAAAAGTTACTTGAAAAATTAGGCCTGTGGTATTATTGAATGACTTTTTACGATTTTCATTTTAATTCACAAAAGCTGCATTGAACTATGCAATCAAATTATATGACAGTTTTGATATTTGAAAAAAAATATAAAACAAACCATAACACAGCATTTGTTATAACAAGACGTCCATGGAAAGCAAAGAAATGTTTAATCATTTACTGCATCTTAAATGATGATAATATTAGTTATATTTATTTTTGTCATTTGCAGCAGTGAAAAAACAGCTTCACGTCAGCAGTCCAAATACAGTCAATATAATAGGCTGAAATTTATTTAGTAGTAATAATATTAATGATAATAATAATAATAATAATAATAATAATAATAATAACAAATGTTATTTGACAATAAAAATCCAGAATGGGAAAGAAAATACTTTAAATGTGGCATGGCTGTTGCTGTCAGTTAGGCTGTTCTGTATTTAGTGAAACTGCTAATGTACTGGGACTTTCATGCAGAACAACCATGAGCTGCGCAATATGACAAAAAAAAATCCAGAATGGGAAAGAAAATACTTTAAATGTGGCATGGCTGTTGCTGTCAGTTAGGCTGTTCTGTATTTAGTGAAACTGCTAATGTACTGGGACTTTCATGCAGAACAACCATGAGCTGCGCAATATGACAAAAAAAAATCCAGAATGGGAAAGAAAATACTTTAAATGTGGCATGGCTGTTGCTGTCAGTTAGGCTGTTCTGTATTTAGTGAAACTGCTAATGTACTGGGACTTTCATGCAGAACAACCATGAGCTGCGCAATATGACAAAAAAAAGTATAATTATCATGATAAATGTTAAATCTCTATTTCTTTAAAGTTTAAATACAGATTATTGCCTCTGACAGGAAGTAAGAAAGAGTTAACTTGTTAAACTTTTTTGTATTATCAAATGATGACAAAAATGTCAACCAAATGAACAATTCACAAATATGAGTTATTTATAATGAGAAATATTAGAAAAACTTCATTCATTCATTCATTTTCTTGTCGGCTTTGTCCCTTGCGGGGTCGCCACAGCGGTATGAACCGCCAACTTATCCAGCACGATTTTACGCAGCGGATGCCCTTCCAGCCGCAACCCATCTCTGGGAACTTCCACACACACATTCACACTCATACACTACGGACAATTTTAGCTTACCCAATTCACCTGTACTGCATGTCTTTGGACTGTGGGGGAAACCGGAGCACCCGGAGAAAACCCACACAAACGCAGGGAGAACATGCAAACTCCACACAGAAACGCCAACTGACCCAGCCCAGCCAAGGTTCGAACCTGCGACCCAGCGACGTTCTTGCTGTGAGGCAACAGCACTACCTACTGCGCCACTGCGTTGCCTAGAAAAACTTCATTTATTCATTTATTTTCTTTGTGGCTTAGTCTATAATCTGGGGTCACCACAGTGGAATGAACCGCCAATTTATGCAGCATATGTTTTTACGCAGCGGATGCCCTTCCAGCTGCAACACATCACTGGGAAATGCCCATAAACTCTCAGTCACACACATACACTACGGACAATTTTGCTTACCCAATTCACCTATACCGCATGTCTTTGGATATGTGTGGAAACCGGAACACCCAGAGGATACCCACGCGAACACGAGAAGAACATGCAAACTCCACACAGAAATGCTAACTGGCCCAGCCAAGGCTCGAACCAGCGACCTTCTTGCTGTGAGGCGAGAGCGATACCCACTGCATGTTATAATGGGTAACATTAAATATTGAACTGTACCCCGACAGTCGGTGTAACCAGTAACACAGTGTACTAAATAAAGTGGCTCTACAGTGGTGTGAAAGAGTGTTTGCCCCTTTACAGGTTTATTAATTTTTGTATGTTTGCAATAAAAAAAAAAATCACTTAAATAGAACCTGCCTGACAAAGTAAACTAGACCAAAAGATCATTAAAAGCTAGACATCATGCTAAGATCCATCCATCCATTCATTCATTCATTTTCTTTTCGGCTTTGTCACTTTATTAATCAGAGGTCGCCACAGCGGAATGAACCGCCAAATTATTCAGCATATTTTTCACGCAGCAGATGCCCTTCCAGCTGCAACCCAGTACTGGGAAACACCCATACAGTCTCATTCACACACATACACCACCCCACATGGAAAGAACCTGTACGAGGATATATGCGATAAAATGAAACCTATATGCACATATATGATAATATATGCTGTATATATATGTGTATATATGCCACATATAGGCAAAATTTAGGTGCATATACAGTTGAAGTCAGAATTATTAGCCCCCTTGAAGATTTTTAAAAAAAAAATTTTTTCAACACATTTCTAATAATGATAGTTTTAATAACTCATTTCTAATGCCTTATTTATTTTCTCTTTGCCATGATGTCAGTAAATAATATTAGACTAGATATTTTTCAAGACACTTCTATACAGCTTAAAGTGACATTTAAAGGCTTAACTAGGATAATTAGGTTACCTGGGCAGGTTAGGGTAATTAGGCAAGTTATTGGGTAACGATGGTTTGTACTGTAGACTATCGAAAAAAAAATTAGCTTAAAGGGGCTAATAATTTTGACCTTAAAATTTACTAGCCGAAATAAAACAAATAAGACTTTCTCCAGAAGAACAAATATTATCAGACATACTGTGAAAATTTCCTTGCTCTGTTAAACATCATTGGGAAAATATTTAAAAAAAAAAATAATAATTAAAAGTGGGGCTAATATTTATGACTTCAACTGTATGTGCATATACAGGCCATATAGATCACCTGTATTGCCCTATATGTACATACAAGATATGTCTCCCATATAGCTCATATTTTCTATTATCAAGTAAATAAGAGCTAACTAAAAAAATGCAAACACCTTATGTATGTGTGAACACTTGGAATTGGTATCACATGTAATTGGCATGTTATGGAATTTAAGAATGGCAAATAAGTGAGAGGAGGTGGAAAGCTATGATGTCTACACATTTTCCTGAAACATTTACAAGGTCAATTTTTTCTTGTATGAAGATAGTGGAAAAGAAAGAAATGTATTATTAAATGGTTTGTCGTTTTTTATTTTGTTTAGTTTTTTTCTGTTCAGTTTTTTTGCCTTATTTTTGTTCTTGTACTATATATTTCTTTCTTGTATTATTTGATTGTTCTTCAGTAAATACATTTTTAAATTTTCATTTATTTATGTTGTCTAGCAGCTATGGATTTTAATAATTTTACTAATATATAGGAAACATATCGGTGAACATATCAGTGAACATATATTTGCATATATGCACATATATGTACTTATATGTCTTTGGACTTGTGGGGGAAACCGGAGCACCCAGAGGAAACTCACGAGAACATGGGCAGAACATGCAAACTCCACACAGAAATGCCAACTGACCCAGACGAGGCTTGAACCAGCCACCTTCTTGCTGTGAGGCAACAGCAACTATATTTCAGCAACTACATGAAGCAACTATATAACAACAGCGACTATATAAAGCAGGGGTGCTCAACCCTATTCCTAGCGATCGACCTTCCTGCAGTTTTCAGTTGCAGCCCTTATCAAACACACCTGCCTGTAATTATCAAGTGCTCCTCACGTTCTAAATAATTGGTTCAGGTGTGTTTGATCAGGGTTGGAGCTGAAATCAGCTGGAAGGTCGATCGCCAGGAACAGGGTTGAGCACCCCTGATATAAAGCAACAATATTTCTAAAAAATTTTTGTCAACCTCTAACAAGCCATGTGTTCTGTTTAAGACTATTAACTATATTTTAAATGTTCCACAAATGGATAGGAGTGATGATTTTGGTGCTCTTTGTGAAAATTTTCTACATTATTTTACTGATAAGGTATTAGAAATTTCCACTAGAATTTCCACTAGGCCTCTGATCATAGCTCCTTATAACCCTTCTGTTTCTGTCCTCTGTTCTGCTGTTTTTGACAAATTTGAGCCAGTGACATTGCTAGCTTTACAGGATATTGTTGGCCATCTGAAGCCCTCAGGTTTACCACTTGATGCCGTCCCTCCACGTCTTGTCAAAGAGGTTTTCTCCACTCTGAGGCCTCCTGGGGCCTGTTTCAGAAAGGAGGTTAAGTGAAAACTCTGAGTATTTTAACCCTGAAATGAGAGAAACTCTGGGTTTTCCGTTTCAAAATGGCAGGTTTGTCAAACTCGAGAAAGCAGGGTAAGTCAAGCCTGTTTCTGAAAGAGAGGTAACTTTAACTCAGAGTCAGTTACCGTGGTAACTTACTCTGTGAACCTAACCTGGTCAGGAGCAGGTTTTATTCTCTAAACTCAGAGTTTCTGTCCGTCTGCTCTCCTTATTTAAAGATGAAGCGGTATTTCTCACATAGACTTACGTTTCCACACATCTATTTTAATGTGCATTTTGGATATGCGCATAAAAAATTGGTTGATGGAAACGCCAAGATGCACATAACTTTTGAAAATAGACATAATAAACATATGCGCATAACTGAGTAGGATAAACTTTTTATTCAATAAGAAAAGATGTGCATAAACTACGATGGAAACACTTTTACTGAACAAATTCCAGTATACGCATTAAAAAGGTTTGTTATAAGAGATCATATGATGATAAAAATGTGTGTGAATGGACAAACCAGCATGTTGAGCACACTGTAAAACATCTGAAATGTTGTTTTGGTCATTCTAAAATGCCTTAACCGTTTCAGTATTATTATATTATTAATTACCTTTAGAGAGTCTGCAGCGTGTCAAGAGCGTCTGTTCTCCGCGTCTCATGCGCGTCTCAAACGCCACCACGCGTTCATTGTGTGTCGGCATTGTCTTCTGAGGCACAAGTCATTTATTAAATAAAGAACATGTTCACGCAGCTTCTTCTACCGCAGTAAATTCAGTTTTTACTGTTGATATTTAGCGACAGTTAATCAGCAAGTGACAATTTTGTTCTCTTTGACTGGTTGGATGGAAACGCTGCTTTACTCGCACACTTTTATGCGATAATCCAGTTTTGCACATAAATTTTATTTGCGTTCAGTCACACAAAGAACAAAGTCGCGTACGAGAATAGCTTGTCCTTTTTAAATAATTAATTAGCTTAAATTCACTGTCCTACTAACTAGATTAATGGGATTATTACTCGTTCTAAAAACAATTTTTTTTGTTCTGCTTACATTGTAAATGTCATATCATCCTCTACCACTCGAACTATAAAAAAGGCAGACACACAAGTGCACTTTTAAATCTATTAAAACTGATCAATGTGTGCAAAAGTGGGAACCTTAAATTAAACATTTCCACTGAACATTAAGCTAAGGTTATATGCATTCTTGTTTTGTCAAATTTGTTGTAGAAATGCGCTAGCCTATTTTATGTAATTTAATGCAATTACATCTGAAATAACTTTTAAAAAATGGCCAATAAACTTAACACATTACATTACTTTTTTATTATACTTAATTATTTAAATACTTTAAATGTAAACTTGTGCATTAACTTGAGCAGCTATGTTTTCCCACGCTAACTGTCTCTGTTTCACTGATGCAATGGTGTTCCTTTTTTAAATATATGCTCATATTTGCTATAACTTTGCATGAGCACATCAAGTTCAGCTGGAGAACTCGTAATATCTGCGCTCAGATCAGCTATTCTGAAACCGAAAACTCTGAGTTTTTAATCTCTCGATAAATCAACTCAGAGTTCAAGTTTAAACTCCGAGTTGATTGAACCTCCTTACTGAAACAGGCCCCTGTTCTTGAGATTGTTAATAGCAGTCTGTTATCAGGTGTAGTCCCAGAAACTTTTAAACATGCAGTAGTCCAACCGCTGATTAAAAAAATGGGTCTGGATTTTTCAGATCCTACAAATTTTAGATCAATTTCAAAACAACCTTTTATTTCAAAAATACTTGAGAAGATAGTATGTAGTCAATTAATGGAATATTTGAATTATCATAATATTCAGGTCTCATTTGAAAGGCCGGATTTTCTGTGTTAGTTGTGATGGTTCCAGGTCTTCATCAGTTTCTCTCTGTTTTGGGGTTCCGCAGGGCTAAATTTTAGGTCCTCTCCTTTTCTCTCTTTATCTTGGATGGCTTTTAACTTTTTACATATTTTTTAAGATTTAATGAAAACAAAACAGAAGTAATGGTTTTTGAAGATACCGTTGGGACTCCTCTATTCCATTTGAGTTCGTTAGCTCAGCATATTAAGCCTACAGTCACAAATTTAGGCATGAAATTTGACTCATATTTTAAATTTGACAATCAGATTAGAGCAGTAGTTAAATCTAGCTTTTTTCAATTAAGACAATTAGCAAAAATAAAGCAATATATACCAAAACAACAGTTTGAGACAGTGATCCATGCTTTTGTGACCACTCGGTTAGAGTACTGTAATGCACTGTATGTGAGGAGTAGCAGGTCAGCTATTGCCCGTTATGACCACATTTCCCCTGTGTTAGCTTTGCTTCATTGACAGCCAGTTCATCAGTTTAAGATTCTTTTATTTGTTTTAAAATCTCTAGTCTTGCCCCACCTTTTCTTGCCCCACCTATAAGCCCATTTGTTCTCTCAGGTCAGCTGATCAGCTTCTCCTGATTGTGCCAAAAACAAAGAGTAAGCTTATGCCGAGTTTAGACAGCATGATTTAAGCCCTGATTTTGACTCGCAGACAGGTTTTGAGAAATCGCAGACAAATGTCTGAAATCACAGGCAAATCAGTGCTCGTTCACGTGAGTGACAATCACACAGTATGAACTATTAAGGACGTGGTATGAGAGAATCACAGATGAGTCGCCAATGCCTGTGAGATATTTGGCATGCTAAATATCTGGAGCTGTCGGCGATTCAAATCATGCCGTCTGAAATGTGTTCTGACTGAAAATAACATCAGCGATCACCTACAGCCAATGAGAGAGCAGCATTCACTAGAACGGGTACCTGCAGGCCAGCGAGAGGCTGCACAGCAAAAATTCCAGTGTTAAATATACAGTGTGATTTTTTTTGGTGTTGTTCAGTGTTAAAACCGGAGTATATTTTAATCCACGAGTGTGAAAGAGCATATATTTAAGAGTTTTTTTTTTTCGGAGTTATACTTTTAACCCAATATGCAGTGTATTTCCCACTAGTGGTGGGAAGTCCAGTTTTTTTACTTTAACCAGTTCTTTCAGACAAACAGTGATCAAACCAATATGTTTTACTTAAACTTGAAACATGTCTTGTTGCATTTTACAATGCAAAGAGTTGAATGTATTGAAATTATTTCTGAAAAAATTAATTAACATTTAATAAATTACAACTATTTTCAACATATTTGATCACTGTTATCTGTCACACACACCAATTGATAATATTGGAAAAAAGGTAATATATTAACACTTTGAAGGGTAACACACACTCCAGTTCGATGTGAGAATAAACTCTTACTGTGTTAAAATGAACTCTGAGAGTAATGTACAAATTTCACTTTTTAGAAAGTGTTATTTTAACTCCAAAATGGAGGGAGTCATATGTACACTCAAGGAGTGTTAAGTTAAACTCAAATTGAGTTCAATGTACACTGATTCTTTTGCTGTGTGGGGAAGAAGTTAAAAGTGCTAATTTTCAGTTTATTTGGACCCAAGAAATGGAGGAAAAACTAGTGGAAATTTTGCAGGAGCACTGTGTCTGTTTGATGTGTCATCTGAGCAATACCTCAACCAGATCAAAACGTAAAAAAAAGTTGAGAAGAGATTGTTAATTCTCTTCAGAAGCCAGGTGAGCAACATAAGTTTCTAAAGCTAAAACCTTTTTTTCCATTATGTAGTTAATAACAAAAGATATACTACGTGACCTTGCGTTGTTTCCATGTTACTTCTTGCGTTTGGTTGGTTGTGAGACGTAGTTTGGACAAAGTTGTCTGTGATTCTTCCTATTTTAAAGTCATGCAGTGTGAACTCTCCTGTCCCCGATCCATCCTACAGTGTAAACACAGCACCGACAAAACGCTAACCCAGATAGTCATGCAGTGTGAAAACATCTGTGACATGACTACTTTGAAAATCATGCAGTCTGAACTCGGCATTAGAGGGAATCGTGCTTTTGCTGTGGCAAGTCCTAGACTTTGGAATGAGTTGCCGCTGCCCATTAGACAGGCCTCTCCCATGTTCTCATTTAAATCAGCTTATAAAACTCATTTGTTTTTGTTGGCATTTGACACTTGATCTTAATAACTGGTTATTTTTAATGTATGTGCTTTTTTAGGTAGTTTAGCTATATTTTATCTTGTATTTTATTTATTTTATAGACTGGTATGCTTATTTTGTCGTATATTTTCTGTACAGGACTTTGGCTCACTTCTGTGTTAGTAAAGTGCTCTATAAATACATTTTGATTTGACTTTGACTTGAAATTCTTCATCAAACAAAGCAATGCACATCAATCACGTTTCATGTTTTCAATTCAATTCATGTTTATTTATATAGCTCTTTTACAATGCAGATTGTGTCAAAGCAGCTTAACATAGAAGTTCTAGTAAATTGAAACTGTGTCTGTGCAGTTTTCAGAGCTGAAGTTCAGTTTAGTTCAGTGTGGTTTTTAATTTTGCATTAAAAAAGGTCATATTTTGGTTTTAGGGGTCTCCAACAACATGCTGATATACGTGCAAGGTCAAAAAACACTGTCATTGTCTTATAATCTGCATTTATTTTTACCTAATTATCCCAGCGACTCCTATTTGAATAGTTCAGTGATTCGTTTGTTCCCAAACCCCTCCTTAGCGCAAAGCTAATATGCGCTGATTGGTCCGATGACCCAGTCTGTTGCAATTGGTCGACTGCGAGACAGAAAGAAAAGCCCACCACAGCGATGAAATAGCAGCCAGAGAGTATATGAGAGCCCAATGCGAAATGCAATAAATGAATGCAGTTAAAGACCAGCATATTGCTCTACTCTTAATCCTAACCCCAAGTAATAACAGCGACACATTCAGTATTAATCCACACAGTGGCAAATGCTGAACTTTTTTGAAAATTGACCGCGCCGCGTGTTTGTACGGCTGATGGTGGCCATAGCAAAGGCAAACAGCAGAGGATCGCCAGTTCAGAAACGCATTTAAATTGGTAAAGAAAGAAGCATGCATCTCGTTTTTAACGTGGTTTTGGACGCAATATGTGAACAGCCCCATACAGACTTAACCTGAGAGATACAGTACAAGCACTGATCTATAATAGATACGTAATTACAAGCCATGCTGAGCGATTACAAGTTACAACACACAATTAAACACATATTTTGCAAACTACACAAAACGAGGCAACAATTTTATGACACTTACATGTTATGATCCGGAGGAAGAAGAAACTGGTCCATATGAACTGTAAAAGTTAATGACAAAGGCCATGTCAAAGTCTGACAAAGTCCCATAGTCTCTGCTGCTCCTTCAATAGCAAACAGCCTGCAAATCCCGTGTTGCAGCGTAGGTTATTGTATCAATAATCAGAAAAGTGACAGAAGCAAACACAGCACATGGTTGGCTATACTGTGGTATTGTTGTGAAAACGACCTTTAATGCTTTATTCCCCGCAGCCAGGGCCGGTGCGTCTATAGAGGCGACCCAGGCAGTAGAATAAAGAGGGCAGCGTCCGCGACATCCTCCCCAGTCCTCACTTTCGTCCGCGACAATCCCCCCCACCGCCCCGGTCCTCGCTGTCGAACAATTCTCTCGTTTTCACTTTCGGTTTGAGGGTGGCCTGATCATCTTTTGCCTAGAGAGCCAGTTCAGTTTGCTCCGAATCTCCATCTGTCTCTGCAGCCGAATCTCCATCTGTCAGTAATCATCATCTTCGCGTCATGATCAGTCCCATGATCCCCCGTGCTCTGCTAGTGTGTGGATGGAAAGCGTGTGCACATTTTAACGGAACTGGAAGTACATATTTGGTGATGTACCGTATCTACGTCGATGCAAACAAGCAAAAAGCATGCACGCATCATCTGCCCAATTCTAAGAGCAAATAAAAAATTTTAAAAACCTTGTAAATATTCATCAATGCTCATCTGAATTACGTTTTCACCCTGGCCCTAGCTTTTCAGAATTTCTCATTTCAGGTTTATCCAACAGATTTCACCCAGGAGTCTCGATCCTCCCTTCTTACAACCTCGCCTGCCCTAACTTGCAATCCGCTAACGCCAAACCCAATATTGTAGACCAATTAATCAAAAAAGATATTGATAACAAATTTATGATTGGTCTGTTCTCCACCCTACCACCACCTCTCGCCTCCCAATTTCTGCATCTCTTTGGCATTAATTGGAGATCAGAAGTAGCCCTAAAATATTCAACATGCTTTCTTAAGCCATATGTTCTCTCTCCAATGTATCTCTCCAATAACTTCAACGTTTCGCACGTCGTACATCTCTTAGATGATTTTCTCATCATATCTCCTTCCAATTTGCCGCCAGCCAAACACTTAGTGATAACTCAAGAAGTCTTCACTAGCCTTGGCGTTCCCCTCGCTAAGTTGAAAATCTCCAGTTCGAGCACTTCCTTAGAATTCTTAGACATCAATCTAGATTCAAAAAACTTCCAAGCATCCCTTCCTATAGAGAAAATTTATCAAAATATCTCTTTATTATCTATATTTATCAAAAAGCAAGAATGTGCTAAACACAAATTGCTGTCTATTCTCAGATACCTTAATTTCGCCATGTGCATCATTCCTCAAGGATGCCTCTTCAACTTGGAGCTTCGGTCCCCGGTCTTGAAGACATTATCAAATTATCCAAATTATCATCCCATAACAAACTCAGCCTTTGGATTTCCTTCCTTAAGCGCTGCAATGGCTGTTTCTATTTACCAACGCCACCCCCTCTGTAGGTTTCGGAAGTTATTACCAGGGTCGCTGGTTTGCTTTCTCCTTCCTCAAGTGCTTGAAATTCCCTCACACCAACAGTCGTCCGCTCTATATGAATTGTACCCCATACACAGCAATATATGGGGACCCAAAACAACTCTAAGGTAGATAATTTCAACACTTTGAAAGTGTCTTATGGGGTCCATTCCCAACAGAGTTAGATCAACACTTTTAAAAGTGTTGGCACATTGACACCAACATTAGGGTTAATTTTAACTCTGGGCAGAGTTAAAAAAATTTAACTATATTTAACACCGCCCGGTGTAATTTATTTTGGTGTCCGCTTCCATATATTGTTATTTTATTCAACTGGCTTGAGTGTAAATATGGTAAAAAGTAAAAAAGACTGTAAATTACAAAAAAAAAAAACTTTATTTGAAAACGTTCACCACTTCAACAATTCATTCAGTTTTTTAAAATGCAACAATATGCCAAATATGCTTTATCATTTTTATTAGTACAGACAGTATCAACAAAATATGTATGACCAGTGTTCGAACAGGCTGTTCCAGTCCTTTGGTCCACACATAGACAGAGCTGGCATATCTACTGATGTTTTGACAATGGAACTTGATGTTTCATCAGAGTAATTTGAAAAAGTTCAATATAGTGTCACTCATAGTTTTCTTCTGAACACATAGTTTTCTTCTGAAATTACATTTTAAACTCAAAAGAACAACTTGGCTTGCAAATCTTTTACTTCTGGTGTTTCCTTGGTCATCAATATCAAAGACAGCAGTCTGAATGAAGGTATAAATGCTGTAAACTTGTATGAAAACAAACTGGACCTAGGAAATCTCAAGCATGTCCTGTGAATGATGTCCTTGGATGTCCATGACGATGTAGTAGCTGCTGATCGCTCGTCTGGTGGTTCCTGATGCAAGGATATAGGGTAGCTGATGCTCATCTAAGGACTCTTCAAGACTCCAGCATGACTGAGAAAAATGTTTGAAAACAAATTGCTATTAAATTTTATGATATATTCAATAGAGCATTTAAAGTAAATATATCATATTCAAGAAATCTAAACCCACCTTTTGAAAATCGACATGAAGATCCACAACTTTACTCTCCCAGCTGCTTGAGGTGACAGGATATGCAAAAGTAGAAAAAAAGACATATATCACTGTTGGAATCTCCAAAAACAATTAGGCTAACCACTATGACTCGAACAGAAAAAACAGGCAGCTGTCTCTCCAGAATCCTCAATTTAACACATTTGGAGCAAAATTTAAAGAGAAGCTTAAAATCTTTTATATTATTTAGTGATGCTGACTTCCCCCAAATATTGGCCACAGTGTAAAAAATATCCTTAAGCAAACAGTTTTCTGTATTTTGTGATTTCTGTTAAATTCCATATTGTGATCTTGATCTTTTCTCCAACAATTATTGACTTTAAACAGTTACTTTTAATGACATTTTTAATAGTCTGAAGGGAAACTTTGCAATAAACTGCATTTCACGGTTATGGATCTGTCTGTTTCTCTTGTATGTGTGTGTGTGGGTGTGAGTGTGTTTGTTTGGGTGTACCTTTACCGCGTGGCTGTATGTGTTTACATGTCGTCAGCTGACCGGTCACGTGCCTTGCTGTTGCTCAGCATCACTCAGCTGTTAATCAATGAACCACAGGTGCAGCGCATTACTGCGCCTTTATCTGTTCAGTGTTTGTATCTCGTGTTGTCAGTTTGTTGTTGTTCACGTCTGTGTCTGTTCCTGTTAGGCTTTTCCCGCTGAATCCGCTGGTGGTGAGTGATCATAGAGACTGTTGCTTTTGGACTTGTCAGCACGGCTTGGTTTCATTGAAGTATTGTTCCCGCTGTTTGCACTGATGACAATCACAAGATATTCATTTTGAATTGCTGCTCTGAAGAACTGCTACCGCTGTTTGGCATGGTTGATGTTCATGAGAGATTCCCCTCTGGATCTGTTGCTCTGAAGAACTTTATTATCGCTGTTAAGCGTTGTCGCTTTCCTTGAGAGATGCATCATTGCTCTACCCTTTCCCTCGATATCTGGTGATATCCAGACCAGCTATTATTTCCTGTTATCCCTGTTTAATAAATCAACTTGCATTCACTTGCATTTGGGTCTCTTGCGTTTGTGTGACAGAACGAACTGACCATTATGGACCCAGCAAATGTTTCGGAGATCCAGGACCTTTTATCACACAGCTCTGCCTGTCTAGATCAACAAGACAAGCAAATGATGGTCACCAGTCAGGCCATTCAGGCTTTGGTCACACAAGTGTCCGAGCTCACCATTCAGGTACAAAGACTAAGTTCGGGACAAAGCTCCGCGGCTGTTTTACAAGCTCCTCCCACCATGCCACTCATAAATCCTGCACCAGAGGAGAGCTCCCGAACCATTGAACCGTGACTCCCACCACCAGCATGTTATTCAGGTGGCTCTCAGTCTTGTCGATCATTTTTAGCAAAATGTTCACTTTATATTACTTTACAGCCCTCGTCATTTCCCACCGAGGAGAGTAAAGTGGCGTTTGTCGTCAACCTACTGTCTGGCAAAGCGGCACTATGGGGTACCACTGTCTCGGAGCGAAAACTTCCCTGTTGCGCCTCTTTTAAGTCATTCTCTGATGAACCTAAAACAGTTTTTGATCAAGCAGTCTCCGGTAGAGAGGTGGCTCGGAAACTCGCTGAACTTAGACAAAACGATCTGAGTGTTGCTGAATTCTCCATCGATTTCCACACTCTAGCAGCAGAGTGTAAATGGAATGTTGAAGCACAGTGGGATATGTTTTTTCATGGACTAGCGGATTATATAAAGGATGAGATTTACGCAATGGATTTACCGAAGACCTTAGATGCAGGACAAGCAGACAATATTTTTTTTTTATGAAAAAGAAGGATGGTTCCCTTCGTCCCTGCATTGACTATCGAGGGCTGAACAACATCACGGTTAAGAATACTTATCCTTTGCCGTTGATGTCTTCAGCCTTTGAACGTCTGCAGGGGGCGAACTTTTTCACAAAACTAGATCTCCGCAATGCTTATCATTTGGTGCGCATAAGAGCGGGGGATGAATGGAAAACGGCGTTTAACACCCCCAGAGGGCACTTTGAGTATTGCGTTCTTCCCTTCGGCCTTTCCAACGCTCCGGCTGTTTTCCAAGCACTCGACAATGACGTGCTGAGAGATATGATAGATCAGTTTATCTATGTTTACCTGGATGACATACTGATATTTTCTCACTCTCTCCAGGAACATGTTCAGCACGTCAGCTTTAGCGGTTGTTAGAGAATGATCTTTATGTCAAGGCGGAGAAATGCGTTTTTCATGCACAGTCTGTTCCTTTTTTAGGGCATATCGTATCGGTCGAGGAGATGCGCATGGATCCAGAAAAGATTCAGGCTGTGGTAAATTGGCCAACTCCAGATTTCCGTAAGGCCCTGCAGAGGTTTCTGGGCTTTGCCAATTTCTACCGGCGATTTATTTGCAATTTCGGCCAGCTCGCCGCACCTCTGACCGCCTTGACCTCTTCCAAAACGCCGTTCAGGTGGTCTAGTGCGGCCGAAGCTGCGTTTTCCAAACTGAAAGGTTGCTTCGTTTCAGCCCCCATCCTTATAGCCCCTGATCCCTCCCGGCAGTTTGTGGTGGAAGTCAACGCGTCAGAGGTTGGGGTCGGAGCCATCCTGTCCCAGTGCTCCTCCTCAGATGGCGTCATTGGTTAGAAGGGTCGGGGGTCCCTTTTATTGTTTGGACCGATCAGAAGAATCTTGAGTACATCAGATCTGCCAAAAGATTAAACTCTAGGCAGGCTCGGTGGGCATTATTTTTTGGACAATTTAATTTTACTATCTCCTATTGACCAGGTTCTAAGAACTGGTTTCTAAATTTTGAAGAGAGTTTTCTCTTTCTTTCGTCTGGGTTACTCATCCTCAGAGTAACGGTCAGACCGAGAGAGCCAATCAGGATCTTGAACGCACATTGCGATGTTTGCTTTCTCAGAATACCGCCTCCTGGAGCCAGCAGCTCACATGGGTTGAGTACGCACATAACTCATTACCAGTGTCAGCTATGGGCCTCACTCCGTTTTAGTGTAGTTTAGGTTACCAGCCACCAATTTTTCCCAGTCTGGAATCTGAAGCCGCGGTCCCCTCCGCTCACGCCTTTGTTCAGAGGTGCCGTCGCACCTGGAGCAGGGCCAGACAGACCCTCCTCCAGGTGGGTGCGCGCACCAAGGCTAAAGCCGACCGCCACCGGTCTAAACCTCCCGTTTACATTGTCGGCCAAAAAGTGTGGCTTTCTTCTAAGAACATTCCTCTTCGCACCGTTTGTGATAAACTGGCTCCTAAATTTATTGGCCCATTTATTGTCACTAAAATCATTAGTCCTGTGGCAATCTGCCTTAAATTACCTCCAGCGTTCAGGAGAGTTCATCCCATATTTCATGTATCTAAAGTCAAACCCGTTTTTCATACGGCCATTAATCCGCATACTCAGCTGTTAATCAATGAACCACAGGTGCAGCGCGTTACTGCGCCTTTATCTGTTCAGTGTTTGTTTCTACCGCTGTTTGGCATGGTTGATATTCATGAGAGATTCCCCTCTGGATCTGTTGCTCTGAAGAACTTTATTACCGCTGTTAAGCGTTGTCGCTTTCCTTGAGAGATGCATCATTGCTCTACCCCTTCCCTCGATACCTGGTGATATCCAGACCAGCTACTATTTCCTGTTATCCCTGTTTAATAAATCAACTTGCATTCACTTGCATTTGGGTCTCTTGCGTTTGTGTGACACTGCATGAACATTTTCTGTCTGTTTATGGACTTAATTCTCTCTATATTATTTCTTACACAATATAATATTTAAAACTACAAAAACGTCAACAAAGACAAATAAAAATTTCAACATAAATTATTGACCAAGTGGAGATCAATGCTGCAATTTGTACACAATTAGTAACAGTGAATAAACAAAAATAAACATGAATTATGAATTACGGAAACTGTTAATTCACATATTTTTTGTTTTTGCAACCAGTGTGTTTGTGTGCGTGTATGTGTGTTTCTTTACCAGATTCAACTTGTCAGGCTCTACCAGAAGTCTAGCAGATGTTTCAGGTCCAAATAGAATCTAAAATATTAGGATACGCAGAAGGGGAAAAGTGCAAAGCAAAGAGCAGAACATTATTTAAGTAACAGTTCCCCAACAATACAAAATTTATCACCTTCATGTCATTTGTTATTCTCTAATGCTCTAATACCCTTTCAGCTTATTGTGAAATAAATATAGAACTTTATCAAACATACCTTCATTATTATCACCACAAATGACCAAAAAGGTGTGCTTGGTCATTCCACCAACTGTGGAAATACACCATCTCAACCAGTCTCTACTCAGCCATCGTCACAGTCAGGGTCTTGTATTATTGTATGGAGAACTGTGGCTGTTAAAAAAAAACAAAACATTAGTATCTAACACATATGGATAACATTCTGATTTTTTTTTAAAGAGAAGAACATCACAAAGTATGCCTCACATATCTTCACATATCTTTTGATTCAGGTGTTGATTATTGATAATAATTCTGCAAATCAAACCTGTAAATAATACAATAAATAATAAGTTTTATCAAAATGACAAACAATTTCACAGTGTTTAGATGCATTTGTTAGCTAACTATTCAAAGTCAACAAATGAGCCAATAAAATATTAATTTATATAAATAAACAACACATGGTGACATGTATTCCATAAAATGCAATATTATCTGGAAGTATTGCATAGGCAGATGCAGGGGGCTTCCCTTGCTAGTTTTGGTACTAAAATACAGAAAGTGTCAATTTTATTTTATAGGTGAAATTTTTAGTTTATTAAAACGCAAAAAAAACGGTCATTTGAACATACTGACGTGCATTTAATGATTAAAATAATGTTAATAACTGTCAATATGAAATTGTATTCAGTAAGCAACCACAAATGATCTGCCAAAATTCACAACTACTGCAGTATTTTTGAATAATTGAACTACAAATGCATGAATAACTATACTTCTGGGCAAAAGTTAACTTTATAAAAAATTTAAGTTGATTTGATCACCATATATGCTTCAGCAACTCTCCAAAGCGATGGGTCATTAGGGGCTGCTAAAATATGAATCAGTTGATTAATTTTACAGACAGGTGGCTGTTTACAACGCACTAAATGCCTTTAACGAAACGGAAATGTTGTGTACATGCAAAGTTTAGCCTATAGTTTTAAGCACAACATCATGCGGGAGAAAAAGGTTGACTAAGATGTTCCTGACAACAGAACTAGCCTAACTTACTAACGTTAAATGTCTAAGAAAGTGCAAACGCGGTCATTTAAACACATTAACGTTCCAACTTTAATAGTTGTCAACACTTAATATAATTCAAGCGTACATTATCACACAAGTCTATGAACTATTAACTTTACATGGACGGCCATGAAGCGGGCCGCGGTAACCAAATTAGCGTACACGAATAACAAACAATCATATTTCTAGTCAAGAAGCCTTTTACAAGTAAGCATATGATGATTTACTTACCAAATATGTTTCAGAAACTCTCCAAAGCTCAGGGAAACCGTCCTGTGGTGCCGTTATCCGAGCAGAGGAGGCGGCTCCGGGGATTCCCTCGCTAGTTTCGGGCGCTATACAAATAAAAGGAGAAGTGTCGATTTTTCATTTTTAATGCACAAAATGTGACAGAATTGTGTTGAACATTTACATTTAATGTTTTTATGCACTATGTATGCGTGAGCATATAGAAAAACATTCTTGAAAAGAAGTCAATAGCAATGCAGTTAAGTTAGATACACAAACGACCATAAATGAACCACAGAAGTTTAAAATTGTCACTCTATTCTAAAGTTATTAACTTAACAATATATTTACAACATTATTTCCTTGGAAAAAGTCAGTAAAATGCCAACATTGAGGTAGTTTGACTCACCAGTTGCTGTTCTAAAACTCTGATGGAAAACGGCATCTGGAAAATTCTTCAGTGACTGGGCCTGCATGAATTCCCGGATGTTGGAAATAACACCACCAAGTGTTGGATAGATAACTCCTTGATTTCGCACTCCATCAAATCAGTTCTAACTCTTATTATATTCATTTATCAAAATCTAACTCTAAAATGTCAACACTTTACTCTGAAATGCTTCAACACAGAGAATTTAACTCTGATGAATTTGCTGTGTGGTAGCCGCTACCATTTTGTGGGGAGATGAATTGTCTGCTTCTAGAATTCTCATTTATTGTGACAAAGAAAGCCAATTTTATTAATGCAATGCGTTAATAAAAGGTGCTCCCATTCTATTGTGCTTATGCCCCTTCTTCGCCGTTTAGTTTGGACCTCAGCCAACTGAGCAAAACTATTTACCATAACTGCCAAACAAGTACCAGGTTTTAAGATCAAATTGCGGACTCTCTGTCTCTTTTCAGAAATTCTGGCAGCAGGCCCCGGAAGTGGAACCTCATCCAATACCTATACCTCCATATTCAGAGATGATATTCCCAGAAATCACCCTATGCACAACCTCGACCAAACATCCATTTCCATTTCCATCCATTACTACAAGCCATTGCCCCTAGAACCCTACTATCATATCTCACAGCATGGAATACATTAAAACATTTTCATACCCTTTGCAATACACAAACCAGCCTTCTTATTAAAAGCATCCAAAAAGCCCACCCCTTCCTCCCTGACTCCGGGCTCCCCATCACTTAGAATATCCTTTCTCAATGCATTTCCACTCTCCACAAAAGTTACCTATCCATACATAGAGACCGCACCCCTGATGCCATGTTTACACTCTCTTTTTCAGGTTTTCTTACATGCTCCGAAATCAACATAACTTCAATCCTAGCATCCACCCCACCATCTCGGATCTAGCCTTGGTTGATAGCAAATAAAGACCCTAGGAAGGTGGTCTTTGGATGCCTTCAAAACTTAAATTCATCTCAGCCAAAGCCACCTCAAAGAAGTCCAAGATATCCTCACCAGCTAACACCCTCAGTCCAGCACCTAAGTGAGAAGGTTTGACCCAGTCACGTCAAACTTTCAAGGGCGAGGGCATGACCCAGCCATGTCATACACTCAAGGGTGAGAGCACGACTAGCTCTGACTCCCACAGGAGTGTTACCCAGAGTTTTGACTCCCACAGGAGTCATCTCACCACCCCTCCCAGCCCTAGCTGAAAAAAAAAACTTAAATACACGTATATAAATATACAGGGTGGGCCATTTATATGGATACACCTTAATAAATTACATAGACAATTGCCTTCAGATGACCCCAAAGATAAAAGTCTAAGGGGGTCAGATCAGAAGACCTTGGGGGCCATTCAACTGGCCCACAACGACCAATCCACTTTTCAGGAAACTGTATTCAGGAAACCATTCCCATTTTATTAAGGTGTATCCATATGAATGGCCCACCCTGTATGTTTATATATAGTGCTGTCACTCCCCAGCTCTAGCTCCCACAGGAAGTGAACAGTCACTACTTGTAGCGATGCTACTGCCCACACTGTTAATGTGATAAAATCACTTTGGCCAGAGGAATCTGTTGGTGCCCCGAATGTCATAATATATCATTCAAAATGAAAGGGTCTGTTTTTGTTTCTGTACACTAACGATAACGACAAAAACCATTTGCTTTTATAAAATAAAGAAAGGCTAGGTTACATACCTTCAGATGCTTCCTCAGGTTCGACATTGAAGCCTTTGATGTCAAAAGTATTTTAACAGCTGGCAAACAAGTTTAGCACTTCTCAGATTTCAGGTTGAAATTATTTTTAAATTTCCAGCAATGAAATGCATTTTTTTATCACTCGCCATGATGGCAGCTCTTATACTGGTTTAGTAGCCACCTAATGCTTTCAGCGGCAGAGAGCATTAACGTAACTGGTAGACATGGTGCGCCACAATCAAACCGGAAAACTAATCAAAAGCAGGCAAAGCAACAGATTTAGATGTAACCCCATTTGTAATTATTAACATTTTCAAAAGTAACTGTAATTTAGTTGCACATTTTTTCTTAGTAACTGTAATGAATTACTGTTACTTTTATTTTGTAATTAAATTATGTAACACCGTTACATGTAACTAGTTACTCCCCAACACTGCTAATCAGCATTTTGATATGCCACACCTGTAAGGTGGATGGCTTATCTTGTCAAAGAAAAAGTGCTCACTAACACATAGACAGATATGTGAACAATATTTTAGAGAAATAATACTTTTATGTATATAGAAAAAGTTTAGGAACTTTGAATTGATCTCATGAAAAATGGGAACAAAAAATGTTGCGTTCATTTTTTTGAGTGTATGTCATTTGCTCAACAAATCCAATTAATGGCTAGTTTGCATGATCTTAAACAATTGAACATCTCATTTGTACATTTGTAAGTATTCTTACACATGATTTATATGAATTCATAAAAAATGTCACCATCTAGCCTCAACCCAGCACTGAGGGTTGTACTGGGAAACACCACACACTCTCCCATTCAAACAAGCTATTTATTATTTTTATTAAATCCAACTCACCTATAGCACATGTCTTCGGACTGTGAGGGAAACCAGAGCACCTAGAGGAATCCCACGCAGACACAGGGAGAACTCCACACAAAAAGGCTTCTTGGTTCAGCCAGGACTCGTACCAGCATACTTCTTGCTTTGAGGCAGCCATGCTAATCACTTAGCCACCGGGCTGCTTTTTCATATTGCTAGTGAAAATTAAAGTTATTATTTACAGTAGGAGCTATATAAAGAGACATGTTTGACTATGCATTTGTGCATGTGTATGTAGGTATTTGTTTTCATATACACAACATCTTGCTTTGTATACAAACATCATTCTTTATTTTTTGTACTTGTATGTGTGTTTGTGGCAGTTATCTTTGCTGGTAGTAAAGCTAGGGCGAAAGCAATGAGCTGTGGGGGGAGTGCAGGTGTGTGTGGCTCTTGTGGAAGTGTCAGCTGCTGCATTCATTGACAGTGTCAATGCACCCGCCGCCCCGGGAGCGCCAGCAGGCTCGCAAAGACAGACAGCATGAATTAATCCCAGGAGAGTGTGCGTGACAGTTTGACAGTGCTGTGAATTGAAAAGGAGGAGGCGCTAGGAATCGGGAAGCAACAGCATTTGTCAAATCATAATTAAATGATGAATCACTGTTGTGTTCTTCGGGACCCCAAACCCCTCTCGGAGATACATAATATAATAAAGAAAAGAAAGCACAGAGTACATCATAAAGGATTTTTTTTTTCATAGAAATTTAAGAAATATTTTTCTTTATCTTGTACCAGTTGGTTATTAAATTAAATACAATGGAATATAATTAAATAAATTATATTCTACAGACTGGGATACTAGCAAGCAAGCAAGCCTCACAGCAAGAAGGTCACTGGTTCGAGTCCCAGCTGGGGCAATTGGCATTTCTGTGTGGAGTTTGAATGTTCTCCCGTGTTTGCGAGGGTTTCCTCCTGGTGCTCTGGTTTCCCCCACAGTCCAAACACATACAGCATTGTTTTAATAAATGACTGTCAACATGAATTGAATAAACTAAATTGGCCGTAGAGTATGTGTGTGAATGAGTGTGGATAGATGTTTCCCAGTACTGGGTTGCAGCTGGACAAGCATCCGCTGGGTAAAACATATGCTGAATAAGTTGGCGGTTCATTCTGCTGTGGCGACCCCTGATGAATAAAGTGACTATAAGCCGAAGGAAAATGAATGAATGAGACTGCCATAAACTGACAAAATCTATTGTAGTTATATGAGTTTCAAGTCTCAAATTCCGAAACTAGTTTGTCACAAACAAGATCATGGTTTGAGAGGACAGTTCAAAATTTGTATTATATACTTATAATATATACAAATATACATTATGTTTTGTTTATGTTTATATCTAAAATTTTCTAAATATCTAAAACAAATATTAATTGGATAAGATAACTGATTATCAGGCAGCACACTCCTGGTTGATCAGAGCACCTGGAGGAAACCCACACGAACATGGGGAGAACATGCAAACTCCACACAACCTGGACTCGAACCAGTGACCTTATTGCTGTGAGGTGACAGTGATAACCACTGTGCCACCCCAGACTTCTATTTATGCAGCATTTTTAAAATAAATGACTGTCAACATGCATCATGGCTTTGAACACAAACTCAAATCATTATGATTCCTGAACTATTTTGGTTTAAATTCAAATAGCTTAAATCATAAAAATGATAATAATAAAACAAAACACACTTCTAAACCTTCTGTTGTAATATCAGCAATTAGATTGCATAAGAATTACCATTACATTTGTTGAGCCCTAAAAATACAAAGCCAGCATCTTAAATGAGTGAAAGCCATGAAACCCATTTATGTTCATGCTTTTAAAATCTGTATTTAAGCCAACCATGAATGTGAATCACATGATACAAAACATCAACAACAAAAATCATTTTCAAGGAACACATAAAAGTGATAATAAGGAATAAGGAAAATAATAAAGAATAAGGAAATGCCTTAGCACAAGGAAAGTAAGTTAATTTTTTTAAGCAGGGGAGACCCGGAGGTGCAGTGGGTAGCACGATCGCCTCACAGCAAGAAGGTCGCTGGTTCGAGCCTCAACTGTGTCAGTTGACACATGTGGTATAGGTGAATTGGGTATACTAAAATTGACCGTAGTGTATGAGTGTGTATGGATGTTTCCCAGTGATGGGTTGCAGCTGGAAGGGCATTTGCTGCGTAAAACATATGCTGGATAAGTTGGCTGTTCATTCCGCTGTGGCGAATCTAGATTAATAAAGGAATTAAGCTTAAAACTAAATGAATGAATGAGGACAAGCAGGTTAGTTTTATTTCTTACAACAGAGCAGCAGGAAAGTGCATTTCACAGACAAACATGAATTCCATTTAAGTATCAAACAATGAACAGGCAAGAGCAAAAAACTTATCAGTCAAAGCTTTCTACAAATTCAGATGATAGTAATGAGCACTGAAACTGAGGAAAGTAAAAGTGAAATAAAAAAAATCTTTCATCATTGCCTTCCCTAAGCCAAACACTTGTGCTAGATTGGTGCGCCACTGCCAAGGACTATCCAACCATTCTGGAGGACCATGTGTGCCCAATGCTTCAAACATTGTATCCTGAAGGTGGTGCTGTGTATCAGGATGATAATACATCATAATACAGGGCAAAACTTGTGACAGAGTGGTTTTAATGAACATGAAAGTGAAGTTGAACATCTACATGGCCTGCACAGTCACCGGATTTAAATATTATTGAGCCACTTTTGGGGTGTTTTGGAGGAGCAAGTCAGGAAACGTTTTCCTTCACCAGCATCATTTTGTGACATGGCCACTATTGTGCAAGATAAATGGCTCAAAATCCCTCTGGCCACTGTGCGGGACATGTATCTGTCATTACCAAGATAAATTGATGCTGTATTGGCTGCAATATATATATATATACAGTTGAAGTCAGAATTAATAGCCCCCCTGTTTATTTTTTTCCCCAATTTCTGTTAAACGGAGGGAAGATTTTTTTTAACACATTTCTAAACATAATAGTTTTCAAGAGTTCACACTTAGCTGATGATTGATTATAAGCAATTTTGGCGTGCTGTCCCGGGAGAGAGCCCTGAGCTCAAAGGTCCCTGAGCCCCGGGCTCCCCCCCCCGTTGCAGGGCGAGAGGGGAGCCCTGAGCTCAGGTAGATCTCGAGGACTCCCCCATCGAGGTGATTGAAGATCAGATAGTGCAACTCTTTAGCTAGGTAGATACTAGAATAGGGAGCAAGTCTATGAGTTGATTTAGGCAATGATCTAGGTTGCATGTTTTGCGTGGGAGGAAACCGGAGAACCCAGGGGAAACCCACGTGAGCACGGGGAGAACGTGCAAACTCCACACAGAAATGCCTGCTGGTTTGGTAAAGCCTAGAACCATAGACATTCTTGCTGTGAGGCGACAGCGCTAAGCACTGGGCCACCGTGTCACCCGTCTAGAAAAGAGGAGGAGTAGGGTAGGATGGAGGGGGGGGGGGGGGGGGGGGGGGGGGGGGGGGTTCTTCAAATCGAAGATGACTGTGATAAGAAATCCTGGCTCTTTATAGTGAGTCAGGGATCGTCTGATTGGACAATCATGAGTGGTTAATGTGTAACCAGCTGTGTTCAATCATAATCACATGCTCCTCTCGAAATTAGTTTATAACTAAACTTATTAACTCATCTCTAATAACTGATTTATTTTATCTTTGCCATGATGACAGTAAATAATATTTTACTAGATATTTTTCAAGACACTTCTATACAGCTTAAAGTGACATTTAAAGGCTTAACTAGGTTAATTAGGTTAACTAGGTAGGTTAGGGTAATTAGACATATTATTGTATAACAATGGTTTGTGCTGTAGACTATCGAAAAAAAATATAGCTAATAATATTGACCTTAAAATGTGAAAATGTCCTTGCTCTGTTAAAAATAATTTGGGAAATATTTAAAAAAGAAAAAAATTAAAGGGGGGCTAATAATTCTGACTTCAACTGTATATGTGTGTGTGTGCGTGTGTGTGTGTGTGTGTGTGTGTGTGTGTGTGTGTGTTTTTGTGTGTGTTCAAAAATTCTCTGCATGTTGGTCACCTGATTGTTGAGAAATGATGAGCCTTATTAAGAAGAATGCAAAAGTACCTGTAAGTAGAAAGCTCAAAAAGTTCTGTCAGGCAATTGAATCACTTTGAGGTCCTTGAGGGGTAGATTCTGGTGGAAGATTGGATTTTAACACGACACCACCAGCATCTTGGTGCTTTATTATTTTACTCTGACAGTGGAACCTGCCTTCCACTCCACTGCGTTCCTGCTGACGAATCCCTCAAGGATGGGCAGGGTGAAGCTCAGATGAATGCAATCGCAGCCTGCTAGATGTGTGTTCTGGAGCGCATGTTAATTCACTATACCGCTCACCAGAAGCTGAAAGATTATAATATTATAATATTATATAATATTATTGCACACTGAAATATAGCATGCTACATTAAATAGTATCAAATAGAGCACAACAATGTACATTGACTATTTTAAGTTTAATTAGATCTTGTCCAGTAGCATATAGTCTTGCATAGCCAAACATTAGATTGACGATTGAAGGTCTGGGAACTTTAGCCACTTTGAATGGTTAAGGTCTGGCCTTGCTCCTATATGTAAGCCTAAGCCTGGTTTATCCTTCACTTTCATCAATTGGTTAAGTTTGTTCCTCGCCACTGGCTTGCTTGGTTTGGGACTAGTCGAGCTGTGAATCAGTGGAGTTGCACTGAACTGAACTAAACTGAACTGAAGCAGTTTCAGTTATGTTAAGCTGATTTGACACAATCTACATTGTAAAAGCGCTTTAGGAATAAAGGTGAATTGAAAAATTGATAATGACTGACAGGTTAACCATTCATTCATTCATTCATTCATTTTCTTGTCGGCTTTGTCCCTTGCGGGGTCGCCACAGTGGAATGAACCACCAACTTATCCAGCACGATTTTACGCAGCGGATGCCCTTCCAGCCGCAACCCATCTCTGGGAATTTCCACACACACACATTCACACTCATACACTACGGACAATTTAGCTTACCCAATTCACCTGTACTGCATGTCTTTGGACTGTGGGGGAAACTGGAGCACCCAGAGGAAACCCACACGAACGCAGGGAGAACATTCAAACTCCACACAGAAATGCCAACTGACCCAGCCCAGCCGAGGTTCGAACCTGCGACCCAGCGACGTTCTTGCTGTGAGGCAACAGCACTACCTACTGCGCCACTGCGTTGCCACAGGTTAACCAACCAATCATATTTAATTTTGTGCTGTCTCATGTTTAGGGGTGTGGAAAGTCCACAGAATAACACATATTCATCTATGTAAACACACAAAAACAACATTAACATTATAGCAGACACTGTAATAGGTTTTACAATAGGTTTTTTACTGCCATTTGAAAACAAACAAAGTATAAGCATCACATCAATATATAAGAATCACATATAAGCATAAAAAAACAAGAATGTTGAAGCATTTATGCAGTGAATATTGCATACTTTTATTATTCCACCATTTAAGTCAAATTAATAAATGCTTATTATCACAAAGTTATTCTCACAATAACAGATAAATGTGCAGGCAGTAAATCAAACAAATGTCTCAGAAGACATTTTTACTAAAACACCCAGAAATTTAAACAAGAGTACTGGGTAACGCTTTCTTTTACAACCCGCAATGTACTGCGTAGGTACAGTGAAATAACAGTGTACTTTTCTGTACGTATAGTATAAGTATAATGAACGTATGTGTGCGTATAAGGGAACAAACTGTAATGCTTGGATAGTAAGGGGGTAACAACCAGATATTCAACACGGAAACTACAGAGAAAGTATATTGAATTTACGGTGTACTTTTCTATAAATTGCAAAGGAACAAACCATAATGTTTGGGTAATAAGGGGGTAACAATAGGATATTTAACACGCAAAGAACCGCATAAGTATATTGACTTTACGATGTACTTTTCTTTAAGTATTGTATACATGTAAAGAATGATGCAAGGGTGGTGACAACCTAATGCAACCTGCAAATGTATATGCACCTGCATAAGTACATTAATAATAGTACCCTTATTTAGGGTTTTATATGGGGTGTTTAATGAATAAAAGGTTTACAACCTGTAAAATTATGAAACCTTATTCTATACTGTATGTATTGTAAATCTGCAATTCAATATAAAAACATATTTCCATACACAACTTACCTTATGAATGTTTACTCGTTGTGGGGACTTAACGATGCAGACACCAATAACTGAGTTGACACCTGTGATCAGAATCACCTTGATCGAGAGCCATTTTGGTCTCTGACCAAAATCAGAAGGTCAGGCCACATTTGTTGCAGTACAGAGCAGGAAGCTGAAGCCTTGCGGCTATGGGCCTCATGACTGGTTCATCATCAGTTAAGTGTCATCGGACCCACTATCCTGATCAAGTTAACTCAAGACGAATGGGTAACTGATCACGGGAACACATTTCTTAACAAAGAACTTGTGTTTGACCTCAGGAAATGGGGTTTTCAACCCCCATGCAAGACAGAGAATTGACTGACTTTGGCCAAAACAGAGAATCAAAATCCTCTCTGAATTTTATAAACTCTAACCAAACATTAAAGTTCATCAGATCATCCTCAAAACGATGATAGCGGACTTTTAATGAAATGTCATGGTGTTGCTCTTGTATGACTCCTGAATCCTGTATATGTTAAGAATGCATTAATCATGGGTAACCATTATGCTTTGAGTTATCACAAACGTACCATTATGTGTATGTTATTTGAGATGAATGAGTGAAACTCTTTCCCTTTCTTTCATTCCCTTTTAATTATAGATATGTAAAATGTATTATGTTCATATTATATGTATGCTTAATACTATATGTCTAAGCACCATGGCTCATGTGAGTGAGTCACGCCAAAGTTGCATGTGCTAACATGGGACTGCAACGCAGATCCACGGACAATGCCTTATTGATCCAGCTCTATTAGTGGTCGGAAACATTGGTGGTTAAAACCCATCACCCTAAACATTCTCCAAGCAGCAAGTGGAGCGAGCAGAGTCTGAGCAAGCAGAGCAGAGTACAGTCGTCCAGTCCAACAGAGTTGCACCAGCAGCAGCTGTTAAGAAGTGGAGATGCTCCACTTCCAGGACAACTCTTCTCCAGGCCCAGTCCAGCCGGTTTACTCTTCTTTCTTTTCTTTCCAGCGAGAGTCTAGTTAAGTTAAGTTGCGTCGCGAAACCTGTCAACACGACAACAGTTTGGCCGTCTCCAACTTAAACTACCGGACTTCACTTCATCACCAGCCTCAAAGACATCCCTACAACAACCAAACCAACCACCAGTGAACTCATGTGGGAATCCAGCTCCACAGAGGGACTTCCCCACATCACTACGGAACGCAAGAACATCTCCAGATCCATTGCTGAACTGGTGTATGATCTGCTAGTCATGTTAAATGATAGATAACCCTGTCTAAGAAACAGTAAAGGTTGAATTGATTATTTGGTTCGCTTGGTTAGGTTTTACATCTTGAGGTTTTACATCACATCTCTCCTAAACTCTTCTTTCCTTCTCTGCAACCAGTATGAATGCATGTGTGTATGTGTGTTTTTGTTATTTTTGTTTCTAGTCAATAAAGTCTCTTTTGTATTGAAAGGAAAGTGGCCTGTGCATACTTATGAATCTAATGCCTTATACCTAGATCTTGTTACCCTGCTTAAATATTAAAGTGTTTTACTTTAGTTCGAATAGCAATATTCATTTTTGAGTCAACAGCCCTGTCTGTTCAAATGAGCGCTGGACGTGTCGTTTGTTCAGTTCAAGAGAGTTGATTCTTTTGGAGCCGCTTTAAGTTCTGTTATATTCCCTTTGAGCTAATTCAAAGTTAACGCACTACATAATTGTGTATTACGTGTGCGAGGCCCTACATCCTCAATCTCACCACAGCCAGCAATGTCTCAACATCACTATCAACAAATAACTTTGCTTGATATAGACCTACCGTGAGGGTTCAATGCGAATTAAAACACATTACATCTTTACTGCTGTTTGCAGAGGGGGGACCAACTGTTGCATTTCAGTGAATGTATAGCTGTTTTATAGAAAATTTAGTAATTTGGTCTTTAATCAATTAAAACTGCTGCTGTAGTTCCCCTTCGGGAGGGGAACTTCAATGCTATGTGGAAAAACTTCCACTATGGGGATTTCGTCAGAATCCAATCATCTGAAAGAGTATAAAAACGGGCCAATGAAATGCCAATGAGTTGGCAGCGTCAGCGTGCACAGCTGTCTTGAATGACAATCAGTCTGGCATAAAAGGCTAGCATGTGCTCAGCAACGCTATCCTTTTCGCTTTCAGAGCCTTTCACGAGCTTCTGAGAGAGTCTATGAGGGTATCTCCAACCTGTGTCTACAGAGAGAGATCGAGAAGCAGCTTCTCCCGGTCCAGAGCGTGTATACGCAGTGGCAGATGGTCGAGCTGGGTTGTTCTCCCTTGCCTGGCGTATTTTGGGTCCGGTCCTCCAAGAGCGGTATGTATATAGGAAGCAAGTTTCCTAAAAGAGCAACACGGTTGTGCAGCGCGTCTTTTTCAAGACGTCGCTCCGACCGTGCGTTTCTGGTTGCGGTGGTTTCCTGTCCCCGGATGATGGGCACGAGCACTGCGTTTCATGTCTGGGGGTCCAGCATGTTGATGCGGTGCTCGCGGGCAGTGCATGCCATCATTGTGATGTCATGTCTGCTGCGCAGTTAAGATCGCGGCTCGCTCTTGCAAAAGAGCGACCCACCCCAGTTGTCCCCCGCACTGCGGTTGGCACTCGGGCAGATCTGAGGGTTTCAGTGGGAGTAAATCCGCCGCCCTCGGGCTCGCGGACCTCTCGCTCCTCCACGCGCTCCATCCAAGCTTCAGGTGAGAGAAGCGCTCCATCCTCGGGTGGTCGCCCTCTCACTTGATGACACCGAGGATCAGATGTCCATCGCTGCATCGGAGGATGGGCTGTCATTGTCTGATGAGGATGCGAACCCGCTCGCTCCCTCCCTCCGGGGTGGAGAGCACGGTGTTGGCATCTAAAAAGCAGACATGATGGCCGTGCTTTCCCGGGCTGTTTCGGCCGTGGGTCTGGTGATGGTTTATCCCCCAGCTCCGCGGCCGGACCGACTAGATGGGTGTTATGTGGAGGATATAAGAAGGCAAGACCTTCTAAGCCTTCCGTCCCCTTCTTCCCGGAAAGTGCGCAGTAAGCTCACGCAGTCTTGGAGGGCACTTTTTTCTGCCCGATCTGCGTGCGCTTTCATCCTCACCATCCTTGGAGGGTTGGTTGTCATTGTCTGATGAGGATTCGAACCTGCTCTCTTCCTCCGGGATGATGGGCGTGGCGTCGAATCCAGAAGCAGACTTTGCAGCCGTGCTTCCCAGGCTGTTTCGGCCGTGGGTCTGGAGATGGTTTATCCCCCAGCCCCGCGGACGGACCGACTAGAGGGGTGTGATGTGGAGGAGATAAAGGAGGCAAGACCTTCTAAGCCTCCACGTCCCCTTCTTCCTGGATGTGCACAGGAAGCCCACGCAGTGCGCTGCGTGCGCCTCCGCCCTCACCATGCATGCTACGGCCACCTACCAGCGCTCCCTAGCGCAGGCGCTGGCCCAGCTGCGCGGGGATGGTTCCGACCCAGGACTGAGCATGAGCTCCGCACAGCTATCGACTGAAGTCGGCTGTGTGTGCCCCAGGGAAGGACGATGGTCACATTAGTGGCCCAGGAACGCCACCACGGGCTAAACCTGGTGATCTGTGTGATGCTGACAAAGTTCGCTTTCTTAGCTCACCCATATCCCAGGCTGGCCTGTTCGGCGACACCGTCAGTGAATTCGCCCAGGAATTCACGCCGGTGAGCGAGCAGTCGGAGGCGATGGGTAATACCATCTCTCGGCGGGATCGTAAAACCGCTCCTCCCCGCCGAGCCATCCACATCCACTGCTTCACGCCGAGAGCGCCCGCCTGCGGCTTTGCTCGGTCGCCCCCGCCTGCGCCTCTGGCCAAGCGGCTGCGCCGAGCATCTCGCAGGCAACCAGCGCTCCCCGCCCCAGGGCGCCGCTAAGTTCGGTAAACGAACCGCGAAGCGTCCCTGAGACGGGCCATCTGGAGAGGAGGAAATTTGCTCTTTCCCCGCTGGAGGGCGGGGCTCTTCTTCTAAACAGCGTTAAAAAACGCTATCAAACCTCAGAGAAAGAGCATTTTTTCCCTTCCCCGGATGTGACAGCCCGAACACTGCCAGTCTGGGACGCTATGCTTTCCAGCTCGCAGGATCGGTGCACTTCGCCAGTGGCTCGCGGAGCGAGAGAGAACGGTCTCCTTTCTCTCCCCCTCCCAGCCCCACCTCCGGAGTACGGGTGCGAGACAAGAGCGAAGCTCTTGCCTCCTGCTCTCCTGTGGGACCCCAGTGCTTCCCGGTTGAGCCCACCCACTCCGCGCTGCCCCACCGCTGGTACGTCAGCGATCGTGCGGACGAAGCCACTTGCGAGGGCTCTGCCTGCCTGGTTAGCGCGGGCCAGCCCGTCGCAATGGCTCATCCGCGCGATCAGACTCGGCTACGCGATTCAGTTCGCGAAACGGCCTCCCAAGTTCACGGGTGTGTATTTCACCAGGGTCAGCCCTGCGTCCGCCCCTGTCTTGCGAGAGGAGATTGCTGTCCTCCTGGCGAAGGATGCAATCGAACCGGTCCCTCCAGCCGGGATGGAGAGCGGGTTTACAGCCCGCACTTCATCGTACCCAAAAAGAGCGGTGGGCTACGGCCAATCCTTGATCTGCGCTTTTTGAACCGCTGGCTTCACAAGCTGCCGTTCAGAAAGCTTACGCAGAAGCGCACCCTCCGGAGCGTTCGTCCTCGGGATTGGTCTGCAGCAGTAGACCTGAAGGACGCGTACTTTCTCCATACTTCCACGCCACCGTCAGTTTCCTGCGGTTTGCGTCTGAAGTCGAGTCTGGCGGTACAAGTCCTCCCCTTTTGGCTCTCTCTGTCTCCGCGGGTTTTCACCAAGCTCGCGGAGGGTGCCCCAGCTTCGGCTTGCGGGCATCCGCATACTCAATTATTTCAAGCGACTGGCTGATTTCAGCGCGCTCGCGGGATTAATTGATTACGCACAGAGACAGGGTGTTTCGGCACTTCGACCAATTGGGGTTTCAGGTCAACCGAGAAAAGAGCAGCCTCGCCCCCGTGCAGAGCAACTCTTTTCTCGGGTTGGAGCTGGACTCGATCACCATGACGGCGCGCCTCCCCCGAGAGCGCGCCGGGCTGATGCTGGCCTGTCTGAGAGAGTTCGACAGGAAAATGTGGTCCCACTGATATTATTTCAGAGGCTCCTGGAGCATATGACATCCGCAGCCGCGGTCTTGCCGCTCGGATGCTCCATATGAGACCACTTCAGCATTTGCTTCACGATCGGGTCCCTAGACGCGCATGGCACGCGAGCGCGCACCGGGTGACTGTCACTCCGCTGTGTCGCCGCGCCCTCAGCCTCTGGATGGACCCTGTGTTCTACAGGCCCGCGGGCCTCTAGAACAAGCGTCCAGGCATGTCGTCGTTTGACGGATGCTTCCAGTTCACGCTGGGGGGCCGTGTGTTGCGGGCATGCAGCTGTGGTTCCGTGGTAGGAAACTGGTTGCATTGGCATCTTAACTGCCTGGAGCTGTTGGCAGTGTATCTCACGCTGCACCGTTTTTTACCGGTGTTAGAAGGGAAACACGTGCTGGTCAGGACGAACAGCATGGTGGCGATGGTGTATATCAACCGCAAGGGAGATATTCGCTGTCGCCGCATGTCTCAGCTCGCTCGCCGTCTGCTCCCCCGGAGTCATACGCGGCAATCGCTGCATTCCATTTTTCCCCGCCGAGCTCAACCGTGCAGCCGCTGCGCTCTCACGGCAGTTCGCCTGGGAGAATGGAGGCTCCACCCCCGACTGTCCAGCTGTTATGGGTGCGTTCTGCACACTGGCTACACAGCTGGCCCCGGGGCGTGCGTAATACGCATTTCTCCAGTGAGCCTACTCGCACAGATGCTGTGTAAAGTCAGGGAGGACGAGGAACAGGTCTATGCATTGCGCCTCTCAGGCCCAATCAAACCTGTATTCTAGCTCTCTCCTCGTGATGGCCCCTCCCTGGCATGTCCCATGGAAGAAACTTCTTTTTTGGGGACAGGCACCATTTGGCACCCGCGCCCAGTTCTATGGACATCACGTGTGGCCCATAGATGGAGCTCGGAGGACTTAGGTGACCTACCGTTAGGTGGTTAACACCATCACTCAGGCCTAGAGCACCCTCTATGAGGCATGCCTATGCCCTGATGTGGAGTCTATTCGCTGTGTGGTGTACTTCTCTCCGAGAAGGAAACCCCAAACATGCCAGATCAGTGTGATGCTATCCTCCTTCAGTTGGCTGGAGCCAAGGCTGTCCCCTCCGCACTGAGGGGTTGGCGTGGCGATCATCCCCGCTCTGAGGATGCGGCGATGGCGGCGCGCTGGGAAAGCATCGCCTCATCATCCAGTCCCCAGAGGCGCGAGACGTAGATATATATCCTGTCCCCTCTCTTACCCATTTGAAGATCTCTCTTAGGAGAGGTCTGCTCGATCACTCGACTCAGTATCTATATGATTTCTGTCCAGGTAGACAGCTCTGCTGGTCGCGTTGGCATCGGTCAAATGGGCGGGTATCTGGAGGCATTTTGGGTCAGCGAAATGTGCCAGCGTTTTGGGCCGGCCCACTCTCACGTTTACCTGAGACCCCGGCCCACCTAGGTGCCCTAGGTTCCTACAGCACTCGTCTAGACTATGTAGTGAACCTGCAAGCGCTGCCCACGGAGGAGGCAGACCCAGCCCCTTTATTGCGGTGTCCTGTTCGCGCTTGCGTATTATAACGGACCGTACTCAGAGCTTAGATCCTCTGAGCAGCTCTTATATGTTACGGTGATTGGCAGATGGGAAGTGCCATATCTAAACAGAGGTTGGCCCACTGAACAGTGAATGCCATCTCCCTCGCTCATCGAGCTAGGGCGAGCCGTGTCCCCCACTCGGAGCGCGCTCCACTCGGAGCGCGCATCCTTTTGGGCGTTAGCACGCGGCGCCTCTCTAACAGACATTGTAGAGCTGCGGGCTGGGCGACACCTGAGCATTTGTGAGATTTATCTTCGAGTGAACTGATTTCCTCACGAGCGGTGAATGAGGAAATTCGGTTAGGTGTTGTAAAACGCTTGCTGCGCCTTTCTCTCTAATACAGAGATACGTGCGCTTTTCTCGCTTTGTCAGTTGAGTTCCCCACTCGGCGAACCCTGCAGAGTTCCTCCGAGGCCCCCAGCATCTGACTCAGCGGAGGAGTCAAATGTTGGCCCATTACGTTGTAGGTATGCCCGCTGGTCATCCCGCGTTCTGGGTATAGGTGCCTGCTATGTGCGATCCCCGCTGGCGATCCCATACGCTCACTCAGCCACGATGTAGTCCCCCCTCCTAGGCGGGCTCGTGTCTTCCCTCCCCGCTAACCACCTCTTCATATGTGCACTCCCCCTTCTCAGGGCTAGTCCATATGCTATTTTGCCACCAGGTCTCCCCCTCCGGGCAGCAGGTGGCCTCCGCAGCGTCCTCCCTATCGGGACTGAACGCTTTCCCAACGTACTGTCGTATTTAAAAATTCCTAGAAACTACTAGGTGTATTTTACGACTCCCCGAAAAGTATATCTAAACCAGAAAAGGTAAGTAGGGTAAGTAAGGGCCAGGGGACACGTTGGAGGACTGTGTCTCCAGCGATGCAGGTGCGCTCGTACTACTGCGTGGCGCGCCCCTCACTGGAGACATGGTAAGGTTCTTTCGTTGTGGCGCTTTCCATAAATTTCCCCATAGTGGAAGTTTTTCCACATAGCATTGAAGTTCCCCTCCCGAAGGGGAACGCTCAGGTTACTAAAGTAACCCTCGTTCCCGAGGGGGGGAACGGAAATGCTATGTTCCTTCGCCACAATGATTGTCCCTTAGCTGTTGAGTGTGAAAGCCTCTTCAGCTAGAAAAGGATAGCGTTGCTGAGCACATGCTAGCCTTTTATGCCAGACTGATTGTCATTCAAGACAGCTGTGCACGCTGACGCTGCCAACTCATTGGCATTTCATTGGCCCGTTTTTATACTCTTTCAGATGATTGGATTCTGACGAAATCCCCATAGTGGAAGTTTTTCCACATAGCATTTCCGTTCCCCCCCTCGGGGAACGAGGGTTACTTTAGTAACCTGAGCGTTCTCTCTGTTCTTAGTGTTCAAGTATACACTAGTGTGTTGAACTTTATCTTCTTCCCTCCTTGTTCCCTGTAGTTAAAGGGTAAATACAATATTTGTTCCCCCCTTCTTCCCTGTACCTAAAGGGTAAATACAGCATTTGTGGGTTGTAAATTAAAGTGAAGCATTGTTCCCCCCTTGTTCCCTGTAGTTACACAGTAAATACAGCATTTGCGGGTTGTAAATTAAAGTGAAGCATGTAATCTCCTGTTCCCTGTAGATTACAGGGTAAAATCTTGAAGGTAGTGAAACAAATATACAAACACACAATTTATTTCTTTACTTTGTTTATTTAATAAATAGACATTTTAAAACACTTCATCTTAATCAAACATTGTCTCGTCGATCATTGCCTATACTCATTCATTCATTCATTCATTCATTCATTCATTTTCTTTTCAGCTTAGTCCATTTATTAATCCACAGCGGAATGAACTTCCAACTTATCCAGCATATGTTTTACGCAGCGGATGCCCTTCCAGCTGCAACCCATCACTGGGAAACATCCATACACACTCATTCACACACATACACTACGGACAATTTTAGCTTACCCAATGTCACCACATGTTTTTGGACTTGTGGGGAAACCGGATCACCCAGAGGAAACCCACGCTAACATGGGGAGAACATGCAAACTCCACACAGAAATGCCAACTGGCCCAGCCAAGGCTCGAACCAGCGACCTTCTTGCTGTGAGGCGATTGTGCTACCCACCACCATGCTGCTTTGTCTATACTTAAACAACAAAATACGTTATTTCCTTCCCCCTTTTTCTTGCATCTCTTGCTTGGCTTCTTTTTTCTTCTCTTCTTCTTCTCAGCTTCCACTGAGGACTCTGATGGTGAGTGGCTGATGGAATCCCATGGGTCTTGCTGCTCTGCATTTTATATAAAAAATATATACAGACATAAAGGCTTTTAGTAAGCTATATGTTTTTCTTTTGCTGTTTAATATGTGTGTGTGTTGGTTGTCCAACACTAAACATTTACAGATATCATATGGACACTATAAATTATTATCAAACAGAACATCCTCAGAAATTATATACATTACTATCAAACAAAACTACTATCATCAGATCATATGGGAAATTGTGATAATTTATAGTGATAATAATTAAAGCGCAGAGGAAAAAGGTTTAAATATACAGTTGGCTACTGTGCAAAAGTCTTACAAATAATTTGGGGGGTGGGGGGATGGGGGGGTTTAAAGTCGATTATTTCTATATTTTTCTGTTGCATGTCAGTTTGAAATATCAATTTACATTTCCAAACATTATTTTTGTCATTAGCTGTAATTATAGAGGGAGAATATTGTCTGCACACTGAGTCTGACATCATCCAGTCTGTCTGGAATGACATGAAGAAACTGAGACAAACGAAATCCAAAAGACCTTTGGCAACATCTCTAAGATGTACAAAAAAAAAACTATGTAAACGACAGTAAACATTGGTAAATATTTGCTGCTGGCCGTTTAGATTCGGGCATGAACTAACGTTAAAGTACACAGCACAACGTTTTGCTAAAACAAATAAAATAAAATAAATATAATCTGGTTAATGCACAATTTCTAATGGTAATAGTGGCCTCCATTTACTAACAATGATTTACTCACATGTGTTACATGGTGACGAAACGGAGCAATTCCAAACGTCCCAAAAGTTTGAGCAAAACCTCGTGGCACTCCAGTTTGATTTGGATCTTTAGAGGCTCCTTGATTCACAACTTGTTTGAATCAACAAATCTGTAGGCGTGTACCTGAAGTGATAAAATACCGCGAGAAGGATTCAAATGCATACGCAGATGTCTGCTGTTCTCGCGATACTTTGATGTCACACTGATCGGTCTGTTGACGAATCGATTCAACTCCATTGCCAGATTTTCCTGTTCACGGCAGTACAAGGACGGCAGTCGAGGTAAATAAAACAAGTATTTTTATGAGATTATGTTCATAGAAGTGTTTTTTTTTTTTTGTTTCTATCTGATGTTTGTTCCTATTTTTTAACCATTGGATCCTTTTCATACTGTTATGATGTGTTTAACGATCATCAGCATCTGAAATCCCTGAGTTTTAATATGATTTTTTATAAATAACATTTATTTGTATTTACGTATGTATTAGATAATGTTTGCATAAAATTACATATGCGAGGTGTTTAAAATAGTGTCTATGGACAGGACAGTAAATTAGATGTTATTCTCTCTTCTTGCTACAGTTATCAGTTACACACAATTTTTTTTTCTTCTTGTAAATGTCGAGATAACACCATTGTGAAGTTTTTATTTTATTCGAGCAAAGATTGTAAAAAAAAATGTGTTGTACTTTCCGATTCACTGCGTTTGCTGCTGAGAAACTCGGAAATGTGAAAAGGGTCCATAACAGTACATCATCAACCATATTATGTAATCTATTACTTTATTAAGGACTAATGATGGGCTAAGACATGTACTTAATCAAAAACTAACCTTAGGGGTAGTTCACCCAAACGTTAAATTTACTTACCATTTACTAAGTAACAGAATTTAAATATATACTGAACTGCAAACAATCTTTACTTTAAAGTCTATAATGTCTGCACGTATATTTAAACTTTTTCCCTCTGCGCTTTTAATTATTATCACTATAAATTATCACAATCTCCCATATAATCTGATGATAATAGTTTTGCTTGATAGTAATGTATAGTGTCCATATGGTATCTGTAAATGTTTAGTGTGTGGAATTGTTGGACAACCAACACACACACATATTAAACAGCAAAAGAAACACATATAGCTTACTAAAAGTTTTTACTGGCAACGCAGTGGCGCAGTGGGCAGTGCTGTTGCCTCACAGCAAGAAGGTCGCTGGTTCAAGGCTGGATCAGTTGGCGTTTCTGTGTGGAGTTTGCATGTTCTCCCTGCGTTCGCGTGGGTTTCCTCCAGGTGCTCCAGTTTCCCCCACAGTCCAAAGACATGCGGTGTAGTGTACGAGTGTGAATGAGTGTGTGTGTGGATGTTTCCCAGGGTTGGGTTGCAGCTGGAAGGGCATCCGCTGCGTAAAAATGTGCTGGATAAGTTGGCGGTTCATTATGCTGTGGCGACCCCAGATTAATAAAGGGACTAAGCCGAAAAGAAAATTAATGAATGAATGAATGTTGTGTTACCATAGCAACTACAGTATTACCACAACAGATTACTTTATTTATTAAGACTTTATTTTAGTTGCCTTGATAAAATGGGATTGATAGTGACATTTATGTTAAGAGTGAATAGTACAGTAGGCTTAAGTTTTTCCTTATTTTTTATCACAGTTACATTTATTTCTGCTTGCGTTAGTTATTGTTTAAATGTTTTTTATTTGATTAGTATGGTGCACCTTTAGGATGTTTATAAAAATGTTTTTAAAATAAAATTTATTCTTTACATCCAACGTCTATTCCAGGGGCGCCTTTTTGTAAACTCTAGCCACCCCTGTGGCCACCCCAATATGATTTTGCTGTTGACATTATTCATTTAAATGTACTTATGTAAAAGGACAATATTTCAATAAATAAATAAATAAATAGCAGCCACTAAATTATTGTGGATTGATTGGCGCCACTGACGTAGCTGATTCACTTCCCCACCCCCCTCCCCGATCGTTGTTGACAGCACGCACACACCTTCAATATAGACAGCAATGGCAATTTATTATTTACCCTAAGGTACATCAATAGAAAAAGCTGTTTTAATAATAATGTGGCTCAGAAAGGAATATGGATAAATGATATGATTAGAGTCTGTATAGTGAGTGTGTGCATACAGTTGCAATCAGAATTATTCAACCCCCTGAATTATTAGCCCCCCTGTTTATTTTTTTCCCCAATTTCTGTTTAACGGAGAGAAGATTTTTTCAACACATTTGTAAACATAATAGTTTTAATAACTCATTTGTAATAACTGATTTATTTTATCTTTGCCATGATGACAGTAAATAATATTTTACTAGATATTTTTCAAGACACTTCTATACAGTTTAAAGTGGCATTTAAAGGCTTAACTAGGTTAATTAGGTTAACTAGGCAGGTTAGGGTAATTAGGCAAGTTATTGTATAATGATGGTTTGTTCTGTAGACTATCGAAAAAAAATATAGCTTAAAGGGACTAATAATTTTGACCTTAAAATGGGTTTTAAAAAATTTAAAACTGCTTTTATTCTAGCCAAAATAAAACAAATAAGACTTTCTCCAGAAGAAAAAAACATTATCAGACACACTGTGAAAATTTCCTTGCTCTGTTAAACATGATTTGGGAAATATTTAAAAAAGAAAAAAAATTCAAAGGGGGTTCAATAATTCTGATTGCAACTGTATATAGTATTGCCTTTTGTTCATTTGCTTGTTTTATTAATTAATTCATTATTCTTCATTAATTTCAGACACGGCATATACCGTATGCTGTACAATAAAAGTATGTGAAAACAACTGAAAAGTTACTTGTATATATGAAACTTGTTTAAAAACTAAATGTTATTTATTTTACTGAATTTGAATTTCTTGATTTTTTGGGGGAATAAATTGCAATGTTTCAAGAGTAATTAATTAAATGAATTAAAACCACATTATTTCATTTACCAGAAACAAAAATATAACATTACACTGAATTCATTAATATTTTTTGTGTGCCATCCCAAGATTTGGTGCGGCCACTTCTAGCCACCCCTAAGAAAATTTTCTGGGGGTGCCACTGGTCTATTCTCTGTGTCTTAAAGTGTTTGAAACTGGAAATATGTTATCATATAACACAGCCAAAAATTTTATGGTTTATTAGATTAAAAATGTAATATGTAAGTCTATTTTAGTATATTGGTTGTTAATAAACTGCACCAATATAAATCATATCGAAAAGCGAAGAGGGAACACAAGACACAAATTGTGAGTTTGCATATAATCTCTCAGAGCGCTCAAGAAAAATTGTGCGTGAGCAGTGCATATTTGAGAGAGTGACAAAATTTGCGCACGAGCAGAGTATATTTGAGAGCTCACAAGCAGTTTTGTCTACAAATAGAGGAAATCGGTGCACGAGCATCACACAAGAGAGCGTAGAGACAGTTCTTCAATGTTATGTGAAGAAAACAACGTTATTGTTTGTATGAAGTAGCCTACTTCATTGAGAATATGTGCCACCATTTTACATTGCTGCTAGACAGATTTGCATCTTAATCTCTTCAACACACACGAGATTCCATTGACAAAATAACAATTTCACTCAATATTACTTTGCAGCATACAGGAGTTGTTGGTCTACTGCTGCCTCATTGAGGTCGTTTATGTAATTTTGGTTAATCACAAGTTGATCACTGAAGACATAACATAGCACAACTAAAACTAATGAATTAGACAGCAGTAGACCTGCAAATTCTGTGTGATGTGAGGCAAAATGGACTCTATTGTGGTGGAACTCGTTCTTGTGCAATATGCTGTAGAGACGAGACGCAGCACTGTTCAGCACTTTTTCAGAAAATTACATTTGTATTTTATTGTATCTGAGCAATGTTCTTTCATAAAAAAGGTTTGTTTAATAAATACAGATCTTACAACCATACATAATCTGTATACATTTTATTTTTCTGTTAAAAAGACTCGAAAGTCAAACCGTAGGACTTTGGACTTGACTTGAGACTTGTTGGCCTTGACTTGGGACTTGACTCGGGACTTGCCTGTCTTGACTCGGGACTTGACTCGGGACTTGAGGGCAATGAATTGAGACTTACTTGTGACTTGCCAAACAATGACTTGGTCCCACCTCTGGAAGAGACAATGTTTGATTAAGATGAAGTGTTTTAAAATGTCTATTTATTAAATAAAGGTTACAAAATAAAGAAATATATTGTGTGTTTGTATATTTGTTTTACTAACTTCACTAAGATTTTACCCTGTATACTACAGGGAACAGGAGGGGAACAAATGTTGTATTTACCTTAACTACAGGGAACAAGGGGGGAACAATGCTTTAATTTACAACTCGCAAATGCTGTATTTACTGTGTAACTACAGGGAACAAGGGGGGAAGAAATACTGTATTTACCCTTTAACTACAGGGCACAAGGAGGGAAGAAGCTAAAGTTTAATACACTAGTGTATACTTGAACACTAAGAACAGAGAAAACTACAGCAGCAGTTTTAATTAATTGAAGACCAAATTTTTCTATAAAACAGCTATACATTCACTGAAATGCAACCGTTGGTCCCCCCCCTCTGCAAACAGCAGTAAAGATGCTAGCCTGTTTTAATTCGCATTGAACCCTCACGGTAGGTCTATATCAAGCAAAGTTATTTGTTGATAGTGATGTTGAGACATTGCTGGCTGTGGTGAGATCGACGAGTAAACATTCATAAGGTAAGTTGTGTATGGAAATATGTTTTTATATTGAATTGCAGATTTACAATACATACAGTATAGAATAAGGTTTCATAATTTTACAGGTTGTAAACCTTTTATTCATTAAACGCCCCACACAAAACCCTAAATAAGGGTACTATTATTAATGTACTTATGCAGGTGCATATACATTTGCAGGTTGCATTAGGTCGTCACCACCCTTGCATCATTCTTTACATGTATACAATACTTAAAGAAAAGTACATCGTAAAGTCAATATACTTACGCGGTTCTTTGCATGTTAAATATCTTATTGTTACCCCCTTATTACCCAAACATTATGGTTTGTTCCTTTGCAATTTATAGAAAAGTACACCGTAAATTCAATATACTTACGCTGTACTTTCCGTGTTGAATATCTGGTTGTCACCCCCTTATTACCAAAGCATTACAGTTTGTTCCCTTATACCTACACATACGTTCATTATACTTATACTATACGTACAGAAAAGTACATCGTTATTTCACTATACTTGCACGTTTTTTTGCGTGTTGAATATCTGGTTGTTACCCCCTTATTATCCAAGCATTACGGTTTGTTCCCTTATACCTGTACATACGTTCATTATACTTATACTATACGTACAGAAAAGTACACCGTTATTTCACTGTATTTACGCGGTACTTTGCGGGTTGTAAAAGAAAGCGTTACCGAGTACTGCATGTAATATACTTCTAGAATGAGCACTGTCATCAATGTTAATGGCACAGCTTTGTTAATCCAATCACACTAGTTTCCTGGCAGACTCGTTAAGATTTCTGCACACATGACTCCTGGAAATCCAGTATTTAAACAAATCAGAGGATGACTGCAGAACAGAAAATTGCGCAATGCATCAGACCTTTAGCCACAGGTCTGTGTGCAGTGCTTGGCATGACGTCTGAGGTTTAGACTAAGTAGCGGGTTTAACTTTGTGTGTAATATATTTCAGAAGTTCACCAATGCCCAGCACGAAATTGTTACTAAACTTACAATCTAGTCTCTATAGTAGTCAACATTTTATGTGGATCAAAATTTTTTTGTTTATAACTTATTTAAAAAAATTATATTTAATAAAAAATTATATAATAAAATATAACGTATTTATAATTATCAATTATGGGGAACATATTTGATCATTGACAGCCTCTACAAGGATGATAAACCATGTAAGGTCATCACTGAAAATGCTGGAGAGGCACAGAATCCAATTTGCTTGAAGTCCAGTGTAAAGTTTACACAGTCTGTGATGATCTGGGGGTGCCATGACATCTGCTGGAGTGGGTCCACTGTGCTTTATCAAGTCCAAAGTCAATGCAGCATCTATCAGGAGATTTTTAAAGCACTTTATGCTTCCTTCTGCTGATTAACTTTTTAGAGATGCAGATTTCCTTCTGCAGCAGGACTTCACAACTACCCACAGTGTCAAAAAAGATTAATAATTAAATAATTAAAACCTTAATTAAAGGGCCACGAAACCCCCTGTCTAAGCAGGGTGTTTTCACACCTCTGTTTTGAATAAAGTCAGGAAAGTTGGGCGTGTCCAACTCTGGGAGTGTGGGAGTGTCGGGGGAGGGAAAGAGGATAAGATTTTGCATAGAAGGGAGTTAACATTTGGGCACGCGCTAAGTTTGACAGGAAAAACAAACACACAGAGGCTGATTTGATACGGCGAATAAGAGAAAAAAATCCTCTGCATTTCTCTGTAACTTATGTACTCGGTAGGTAGCGTCAGAAAGCCGTGTGTGTATAGACTATCCTGTCACAAATTGCAGCGAAAATCCTGCACGACGGAAATAGTTTGTGTTTACATGTTTACACTCGGAGAGCAGCATTTAAACAAAGGGCAGTCTACAGCAAACACTTACCAAATCTGTAGACAGACAATCAAACTGGAGCTGTGTCTTTTTATTAAAAGTAGACGAGCGGCAAATCCGGATTTCACCATTTCCAGATGAGAAAAAAATGTTCCTTACAAACGCGTTTCTGTCGCGTGTCGCGTGCACTGTAATCCACACGTGAGTCCAGCTGCTCTCTCATAAAGGGAAAATGAAAACAAAACCTTCGTTGCAACACACTAATAACACCTACGAATTTTGTCTTGAAATTCTTGTACTTTCACTTGTTTTGGCAACACAAAGTGGCGTCTCTCTGCCGTCTGAACAGTGTAAACTGGTAAACAGTCTCCGGAGCTATCATGCATAATAATGAAGTTTCACGTCATACACAATAAAGCGCGCTAATTGGTTTGAAGCACGTCTTTCTCATGAATTAATACTGCACACTCAGATACGTCAGAACGTCCTAGAAAAGACAGACAGCCACTCTCCAGCTGGATTTACACCCAAGTATCTCATGGCCGTGACGCAGCTTCAAAAATTTGTTTCAAACCGGAAGAACGAATTTGCTCAAAATAACGCAAAAACAACCAATTTTCACTTTTTAGTGCAATATATGTGTCCTAATAGTGTTTATAGCAGCGTGGGACACATATATGACTGTCAACAGCTCAAAAAATGTGTTTTGGTGTTTCGTGACCCTTTAAACACACCTGAATAAGCTATTGGAGGTCTTATTCCGCTGTCACACTGGAGTTTGAGCATGTGAAATTCTGTTGTATGGCACTGCAAAAAGGTGTGGGATTAAACAAGATGATTAGACATTAAAAGGGCGAGCGGTTGGTCCATATTTTAGAGAGGTCATGTTTTGAACTTCGACTGGTTTCATGCATTCATGTGGTACGATTTTGCAGATCAGAGTTCACTAAGCTTGATCTTTGCAATGCAGCGACATGCAAAACTTGTCGCATGAGCTTGCGTTTCTGGTCTGTCGCATTCGGATGCATATAAGTCTATGGGGCGAAAAGTGCAGTGGGATCGCAGCTTTACTGTGCTTGCTACTAACTTCCATACAGGAGTGTTAAAGCAAGTTGGAGCTAAACTGTGGGTATACAGTTGAAGTCAGAATTATTAGCCCCCGTTTTAATTTTTTTTTCTTTTTTAAATATTTCCCAAATGATGATTAACAGAGCATGGACATTTTCACAGTATGTCTGATAATATTTTTTCTTCTGGAGAAAGTCATTTGTTTTATTTAGGCTAGAATAAAAGCAGTTCTTAATTTTTTAAACACCATTTTAAGGACAAAATTATTAGCCCCTTTAAACTATTTTTTTTTTCCGATAATCTACAGAACAAACCACTGTTATACAATAACTTGCCTAATTACCCTAACCTGCCTAGTTAACCTAATTAACCTAGTGAAGCCTTTAAATGTCACTTTAAGCTATATAGAAATGTCTTGAAAAAATATCTAGTAAAATATTATTTACTGTCATCATGGCAAAGATAAAATAAATCAGTTATTAGAAATGAGTTAATAAAACTATTATGTTTAGAAATGTGTTGAAAAAATCTTTTTTCCGTTAAACAGAAATTAGGGAAAAAATAAACAAGGGGGCTAATAATTCAGGGGGACTATTAATACTGACTTCAACTGTATATTGGGTATGGTCTATAGCAGGGGTCTGAGGGCTGGTGTGCTGCAGATTTTAACTCCAACCTTAATCAATCACAACTGAACAAGTTAATCAAGGTCTTACCAGGTATATAGCAGTGGTTCCAAACATTGCGACTGCATATGAAATCGCCTATTACTCTGTAGGTGAATTTGAATTTAAATGTACTACTCAGCTGTTAGAAAGTACGTTCTATACAGTATGAATGTTAGTAGTATGAATGCAACTCAGATATACTACATCCGCCATGTTGTCCTCATCATGTGACCTACCCATGTTGGTTGGGTTGCTTCACTCCTATTCATGGATTCTCTCGCGATGCAACATGGGATAGCATAGCGTTCATCTGATGCGCACTTCAGAATCTCACCGGAAGTAGTAGGTCATCCGGGTACTTTGACATACTGTTTTTCATATTCTATGAATTTGGACATACTACTTGGCTCACATACTGTTTTTGACATACTATCGAAGTATGCGATTTTGGATGCAGCTTGCATGTTTTGGATGTCTACTTAGTCAACAAGTCTACTTAGCAAACACTTCAGAACCTGAAATTGTTGTGTAAGGAGCAGACATAAAAAAATGTGCAGGGGCTCCAAGAACATGGTTGAGAACCCCTGTATAAAGAGCACCTTGTAGGGCTAAGCAGTATATCATGTTTTAGATATTGATATATTTTTCATTAAAATTGATATGAGTGTATATACAGTACTTTATAAAACTAATAATAAGTGACCACCTGGATTTAGACCAGGGGTTCTAATCTTTTTCATTTTTGGGGTCCACCTCCTTCTACAATAAATTTTTGAAAGCCACCTGTCTGACATTTTTATCTTAAACTGTTGGTCTAGAGAAAATGCTTATTTTAAACATTTGCTTGTTACCAAAAAAAATTGTTTTGCCTACTATTATTCTCATATTTTTCTTGTATGTATATATATATATATATATATATATATATATATATATATATATATATATATATATATATATATATATATATATATGAAGGGACTCGCGGATCAAAACCAGTTCGAATCAGGCTTGGAATTTTGAGCGCAAATTGCTTCATTCGCTCCAGGGCTTCTAACAGTAGGGTAACAGGGGAGCAAGTCATTAACTCTCTTTCCCCCAATACTCTGGCCCGAATGGACAGCGATGCGGCCGCAATTTTGGTTAATTGTTAACCCACTAGACAAAGGAGGCTTTTAAAAGACCTCCATCACGAGACTTTTGGATGACCGATCATGTGTTCGCCCACGAGACATTCTAATTTCAGCCAGATGGACAGAATTTACTGACAAAGAGATCTCTAGAAATTAATGAATGACAATTCTTATAAATGTTATAACCAAGGCAAAATTTGATATTTTGAATGACATTTATAGGTATTGATGTGCTGTGTTTATTCCAACCAACCAGGTTCATAATGTGTGTTTTTTACCCCTAAAACAGGCTAAAATTATCTGTATGTGTCTGAAATGCTTCATGTTTGTATTTAAACAAAACCTCTCTTAATTTGCAATACATTGGTGAAAAGGAGAATTTTGTAATACGAACCATATTCCTCTTGTAACATTTGATGTCAGATAGTTACAATCTTACCAGAGATTTTACTACGTGAAGTCTCTTGCAGTTGGCTAATGATTAAACCTGATTACACTGGTACGGGGCGTGGCCCCGCCCTTCATCTAGTCGGTCATTGGATGACTGTCTTAGAGGGATGGATCAATACATGTCCCTTAAAGCCCACTGCAACCCTGAATCTACGCCCTTTAGCATCCAGCCGGTTAACGCCCGCGGTGCTTCGCCCCCGGTTGCCTGCCACGCGATCGGGTCACCACAAACTCTTCATCCAAGCCTCTTAAGTTTCGGACCGCTGAGACTTCCGCGATCTGACTCTCTACGGAGTCCGTTACCCTGGTCACCCAGGACAAACGAGCTCCACTCACGCTCGAGTGAATCCCAGCGACGTCACAGAGAAGCCACACTTGAGCACCACGTGTTTCCTCAGGCCATCTCGGCGAGGGAAAATCCAATCAAGAAGACTTCAACAACTCGTGCAAGTAACACGAATAACTGTTGTCTCTATCTGATCTGGTGCATATGATTTTAAGCAGTTAAAGATGAGTCAATTCTCTGCTTCTGTGGTTTCTCAGGTGATTCTAAGATCTAGTACGAAATACTAGATGGTTTGGGACTGTTTGTCAACTCATTTTGCATCCTCTGAACTGCCTGTGTGTGTGTGTGTGTGTGTGTGTGTGTGTATGTGTGTGTGTGTAAACGTTTGTTTGTTTGTTTGTTGTTTTGATTATTTTGTAGATTAGCCTCGTGTATCGAATAGTGTAGCTCAATAAATCTTTGTTCTCCTTTGTAAGAACTGTGTTCTTGTTTATGTGCTTCTAAGTCTTTGCCTCAAGCTGTAGATCGTGTTACCTTGCTGAAAAGTTAACCATATTCTGTGTTATGATATTACCGGTGGCCACAAGAATAATATAGACCAGATTGGTAAAATGTGATGTCTCTATTTGCGGGACACACTTCAGATAAAGTTTGAATCTTTGATCTGATTCAATCCGACTCAATTGAATTGAGTCGAATCAATGATTCGAATCTTCAAGATCCGAGTCATTGATATGAGCTAATAATTCCTAAATCGATTTTATAACGTAGATTGATTTCTTACATATATATAGGGTTTGGACTATGATACGCCTGGTTTTAGTCTGGTTTACTGGTCACAGTAATTCATTAGTATGGTGTATGGGGATTGCGATTCATTTGCTTCTCTTTTCTGTAGCATTTGTTAAAATATACGTCAGATAACTCTTTTATACAGTCAATCGTAAAGCTCTTTGTAATTTTGTTTTGTGCATTTTGTTGCAGCATTCACTTAGAAAACCAATGTTTCCACTATGTCTTTTGCTACTTAGTGGACAGAGCCTCAAGTTGGAGCTAAACTCTGCATGATACTGGGAAGATAAGAAACATCTGACCAAACAATACAGATTTGTTTACAAGCAGATTGTCTCAATGACATGCCACATTGAAGCAGCAATTCAAACAAAAGGAGCACCAACTAATAATTAGGTGTATAAATTATCATACCTCGGAAAATGTCTATTTTTATGGATCTATAAGAAGTTTTAAGTCGTAACCATCATAAAAAATCAACATATTTTTCTTTATGTGCAATAGACTATAACAAAGTTTTTTTTAATGAAATTGCCTAAATAAACAATAGCAATGAGTCTAATTGGCAAACAATCTGAGAGTGGATTTAAGTCAGTGCATTGTCAGTGTTAGAATGGGAACAGCTGCAGATATATTAGTGAAAGGACAAACTGTGATGGCACAGCACCTCCGAAATGTGCACAGCATCTCGGCACAGCACCTTTAGTCTTAGAAAAGGCATGCATTCTGGGTTGTTCATAGGCCACTATAGTAAGTATACTTCAAAAGTGGCGTACTAAAAGCCCAAATTATGACCTGACACCCACGACTGTGTCATCCACAGCTCAGAAAAGGGGAGTGGAGACTGTTGAGCATTGTTCACAGAGACTGCAGGGCCACAGTGCAACAAACCATCAGCAGTGACCAGGGCGCAGAACAATGTTCGAGTGCAGATATGGCGATAAATAGCAGTAGTCCTATTGTCACCTAAGTAAATCAATGCTTTGTGGCTGCTGGCCAAGGTGGTTCTACCCATTTTTATGTGGATGGTCAGTGTTATAGCCCAGTGATTTTGCATTATAACAAAAAGTCATGGCAAAATTTTTTTTTGGTACTTAATTTACTGTTGTAACAATGTTCATAGAGTGTGTGTGAGGAAGAAGGCAAGGTCGGTGAATCAGGTAAGAAACAAAGAGATTTATTTTTCTCAACTTTGAAAAAACACAAAATTTTTAGGGATATTTGGCTTCCCTCTCAGGTATCCACAGGCAGTTCTTAAATACCGTCTCTCTGGCCCAATTACTGTAAAGAAAACGGGTGTTAATAATAATCTTAATTAGACCTACTTTCAGCCGCCGGTTTAATTACTTAGTCTCCCTTCGTGCGGGCCATTTGATCACGCCCCCTTGTGACATAACCCCACCGTCCATCTCAGGTTGGGCAGCCGTCTGCCCTGGAGAGCAAGTCGGCCACAGCCATCTGCGTGCCCGGCCTGTGGATCACCTTAAATTTAAGCGGCTGTAAAGCTAGATACCAACGGGTGATCCGTGCGTTGGTATCCATCATATGGTGGAGCCATTGGAGGGGAGCATGATCAGAACAGAGGGCGAATTCTCGCCCCAGAAGGTAGTAGTGGAGGGTGAGGATGGCCCCCTTGATTGCCAGGTAGTCTTTCTCAATAGCCTCTCTCTTTGAGAGCTTACTGCTAATGTACAGCACCGGCTGCTCCTCTCCCCTCACCTTCTGAGACAAGACAAGTCGATGTCTGATCCACCTTTCTGTAAAATGAAAGGGAGAGCAAAATTAGGAGCATGCAATAACGGCCCCCCTGCAGAGTGCCGCCTTAACCTGGGTGAGCAGGTGGAGACTTATCAATTTGGGGATGCACCTGTCTATAACCTAAGTGGAAGCCCAAATACCTCACCTCCACTCACCCAATCGCACACTTCTTCAGGTTGGCCGTGAGCCCAGCACGCCTCAGCATTGTCAGCACTGCCCTGAGATGTTGTAAATGTCGCTGCCAATCATTACTGAATATGATAATGTCATCAAGATAAGCAGCGGCGTATGTAGAGTACTGGCAGAGGATTTTATCCACCAAATGCTGAAACGTCAAACAACCCGAACAGAAATGTAACGAATTGGTGTAATCTGAAACACATAGTGAAGGCAGTGTTTTCTTTGAATAAAGACATTAACGGGGTCTGCCAATATCCTTTTGTTAGATCCAATGTCAAATAAATGCGAACGGCATCTAAGCGGTTGAGCAGCTCATCAATCTCTGGCATTGGATATGCGTCAAATTTTGACACTGAATTTAATTTGCGGTAATTCACACAGAACCGGACCGAGCCATTTGTTTTAGGGACTAAGACAATCGGGCTGGCCCAGTCGCTGTGGGACTCTTCTACTACCCCCCAACGTCCTTCCAGGCTAATATCCACACCCATGCACCGCCAGCACGCCGGCCCAGACCTCCCAGCTACACCCCCTGAGTGAGTAGACCTGCCCAATTAGGACCGAGAGAGGGAGAGAACTGGAAAGGATACTGCTAGTGAGCGTGACTCCGCTCCGCTATCTCTACCTCCACCCCAGCAGACTGGATACCGCAGCTGCTGGGCACCGCGTCTTCGCATGCTGGCAAACCTCCTCCTGGGCGCCGGTCAGGGTGGACCGGGTGGTTTGGATCTAGGTGTCGGGAGAGCGGGAGAAAAAGGAGTTACTCGCTGAGAGACTTGAGAGAGAGGCTGCCACCGTTTCACCGACCCTGGAACACACCAACAGATGATCCGCAGCTAACTGGATGGCCTCCTCGAGCATCGCCAATCTGTGGCACTGGACGGGAGGGAAGGCAGGTGATGAATTGTTCCAGCACCACAGTGTTGATGACCACCTCGACGCTCTGACCATCAGGCACTAACCATCTGCGGCAAGTGTCCCGAAGCTGCTGAGTAAACTCGTCTTGTGGACCCATCGGCTGATGGAAGGGTGGGCAACAGATGTCTCTGTGGTACAAATCTCCTGGTCAAGCAGCTTCTGTAACAGCTTGCAGTCTTCTTCTTGAGCCTCCATGGTCACCTGAAACCTCTTCTTTTGTTCATTACAAAGTTCCAGGAGTGCCTGATGTTGTTCAGCATGGGGGGCTGCAAGTGTCTGGATGACTTCTGCAAATGGGCTGGAGGATGTTGTTGACATGTTGGCTGCTGTGTCTCTTCTTCATCCTGGGTTTCGGCACCAGTGTAACAATGTTCATAGAGTGTGGGTGAGGAAGAAGGCAAGGTCTGCAAATCAGGTAAGAAACAAAGGGATTTTTTTTGTCAACCTTAAAAATAACACAAAATTCATAGGGGTATTTGGCTTGCCTCTCAGGTCTCCTGAGCATCCCACAGGCAGCTCCTAAATACTGTTTCTCCGGCCCAATTACTGAAAAGAAAACAGGTGTTGATAATAATCTTGACCTATTTTCAGCCGCCAGTTTCTTTACTCGCTCTCCCTTCTTGCAGGCCGTTCGGTCACACCCCCCTCATGACAACAGTAATAAATTATTCAGGTAAAAAAATTCTGTTTGACTGATGTAATTTGGAATGATAAGAAAAGTTAATTGTCACTTTATTTTGATCGCCCCTATTCCACATTTTGTTGACTATAAGTTACATTGCAACTGCATGCCAACTAATTCTCATTCTAGTATCTGTATACTCTGATTAATATCTGCTGACACTGCTCCACCAACAGACATTTAACTGGCTGTAAGAAACTTTGCAAGTATATGTCTGTTTACACCAGTGGTTCTCAATTCCAGTCCTCCCACCCCTGCACATTTTGTATGTCTTCTTTACTTAACACACCTGATTCAGATCATCAGCTCATTAACAGAGAGATCCATCAACTGATCCTTGTGTGTCAAATTATAGAGACATACAAAATGTGCAGGGCGGAAGGGCACAAGGACCGAAATTGAGAACCACTGGCTTACACTAATCCAAACCCTAAGCACAACCTAAAAGTCTACTTATACTCTAATGAGAATTAGTTTACATGTAGTATCAAAATGGGCCATCAAAATAAAGTGATACAACGTTAATTTAATTCTAGTAAAAAATTGAAGGCAGCAAGAATTGTTTTTCTCTGCATATAAATACACACATGCTTGCACATTTTTGCACATATTTACATATAAAATAACAAAGGAAAGCTTTCATATTTGTACCATTTAAACCCACTTGAAACATGTCATAGCTTCTACAATAGGGGTGCTCAACCCTATTCCTGGAGATCGACCGTCCTGCAGTTTTCAGTTGCAGCCCATATCAAACACACCTGCCTGTAATTATCAAGTGCTTCTCATGTTCTAATTAATTGGTTCAGGTGTGTTTGATCAGGGTAGGAGCTGAAGTCAGCAGGAAGGTCGATCTCCAGGAGCAGGGTTGAGCACCCCTGTCCTATAACAATATTAAGTTGTCAAAAAATTGCTGCTTCAGCACCAAACATTCATTAATTTATTCATTCATTTTCTTCCACAGCGGAATGAACCACCAATTTATCCACCATATGTTTTACACAACAGATGCCCTTCTAGCTGCAAACCATTACTGGGAAACACCCATACACTCTGATTCACACACATACACTACGGACAATTTAGCTTACCCAATTCACCTATAGCGCATGTCTTTGGACTGTGGGGGAAATCGGAGCACCCGGAGGAAACCCATGCAAACAAGGGGAGAACATGCAAACTCTTCACAGAAATGCCAACTGACCTAGCCGAGGCTCGAACCAGCGACCTTCTTGTTGTGAGGCTAGAGTGCTACCCACTGTGCCACCATGCTTATGATTCAAAACAGCTGGTATCGCATTAGCTCAGTATATTTGCACCAATCAGATGAATACTGACACATTATAAATTACCAGAGCTTTCTACTCCAGTCATCTTCGCCTTGAAGACCGCTACGTCCTCATTGCCCTCTCAACGCAGACTAAGCTACAACCAACAACCGACTACCAACAACCAACAAACAACAACCAACCGACCAACCAGCCTACCAGTCAACCAGCATACCAGCCTAACACCCTACCATCCAACCTACCTACATACCAACACATCAGCCACCAGCTTACCCAAAATGGAAAACAACAACAACAATAACACCAGCAACAACCTGGAAAACAACCCAGAACACAACCCACAGGACCACCCCGCTCAGCCTGAGACCCGGGGGGCTTCTCATCCTTTCTCAGCCCCGTGAGGCTCCATACACAAGCCCTAGGCCTCTACTAGAGGCCGAAGAATGACCCGCTCCACTTTCGCTCGCCTCCACCAAACAAGATCCCCATCTCCCTCTGCACCAAGACAACAAATTAATTCACCTACCTCACCATATGCATCAGCCACCTCCTTCATCCACCCAACAAAAAGGATCACAGTTACAGAACTTCGGAAACACCTATCAGACCTTGACATCCACGCTCCACGTCACACTTCTTACTCTACACAAGGGAAAAGAAAAGACAAAAGACGCTAGACCATGCCCCCAGGAATCCCAGGCTTTTCAAATTACGTCACCCAACACCAACCAACAGGACTCTAACCAAACGGACTACATTTTCCACCCTTGTCTTCCCCAACCCTTCTCTACCTCTCTGTCCTGGCCTCCAGCCCCCCTTTGCAGCTCTCCAAACAGTCCCAATCTTCCTTCAACTTCAGCTACCCACTTCCTTCCTCCTAACTCTATTTCTCCAGCCCTCCCCCAAACCCAAGCTCTTACCCTCCCTCCTCAACCCGCTTCATGTCCCATTCCTTATCAGTCTATAACTACCCAACCTAACCTTTTTCCCTCTTCTTCACTCTCCCTGCTTCCAGTGGCTCAGACCCTACCCAGCATGCACCCTTACCTGCACCAGCTTCCGCCTCATGTTCTCCATTCACCCTTTCGACAGTCACGCCCATCCCGCCACCACATAACGCTCTAGCTCTGGAACCCACCCAAGTCTCACATGCTGCAAGAAACCATATCCTCTCAGAAATTTCATCTATTGGCTCCAGAAGCGGACCCTCATCCAACACAAGTAACTCCTTACTCAGAAATGATATTGCTATAAACCACCCTTTACATAACCTCAGCCTAATTTCCATATCTCTCATATTACAAGCAATAGTCCCCAGAACCCTCGAATCATACCTCACAGCATGGAAAACCTTCAAACACTTCCGTACACTGTACAAAGCATTTTTTCCCGATTTTTCCCTCTTTACAATCACCTCATTCATATCTCACCTGCACATTTCCAAGAACATACAAGCCAGCACCATTAGAAGCTACTTAAGCGGGATCCAATTTTTCCATAAACTAATTCACGGTCTTCCTTCAGATGCCATATCTAACTCCCAAACCACACTTCTCATCAAAGACATTCAGAAATCCCACCCCACCCCCCAGATTCTAGACTCCCCATCACACTCAACATCCTCTCCAAATGTATACACACACTACACAACACTACACAACACTTTCAAACCCTCCTAGCATTCTTACAGCTGAGGAAATCCCAAGATCCCAATCCTTCCTCCCCACTTTTTACTGACAACGCTAACCATCCAGTAACTCGTTTTTGGTTCCAAAAACACCTAAAACAAATATTACGCTTATCTGGCTTTCCCCCTGAATCATTCTCCAGCCATTCCCTCAGAATTGGAGCCGCCACTACAGCTGCCCACAACAGGCTTTCCCAAAACCAAATCCAGGCCCTCGGCCGCTGGTCCTCGGATGCATTCAAAACATACATCCGACTCAGCAGACATCACCTCAAGGAAACCCAGCTGTCTCTCACTAGACAACATCCACCAACCAGAGTACAAGGGCATGAGCACGACTCTGCCATTTCCTCTTCCTTCCCCTCCTTCTAGCGTCGAGTTTCTCCGCTACTTTTCTATCATTTCTTGCATCAAGTTACTCTTCTAACCCCCTTTTCTTCCAGCCCTGGATTTCCCCCACTATTCTTCTCCTTCAAATAATTTTTTCCAGCATCGAGTTTCTCTGCTGCTTTCCTTCCTTCCAGCATCAAGTTCCTCCACTACTTTCCTTCCACTCCACCTTTTCTTTTAGTAAATTCGGCTCTAACTACTCCCTCTCTGTTCTTTTCTTAGCGAGAGCTATACTCTGCTTCCACCATCACTCTCACTCATACTCATTCACAGCTCTATCTCCCACGGAGGCCCAAGAGCTTAGACTCCCACAGAGTCACGGCAAGCCCATTCCCTGGCCACCCCCTTACTCATCACGCTTCCAGCAAGAGCCCCCCCCCCCCCCTCCGACTCCCGCAGGTATCAATTACCCCAGCCCACCCAGGCCATTAGTGAAAACTTACCTTTCGCTCCTTTCTGCGTTGAGTTTCTCTTTCTTACTTCCTACCCTCAAGTTTCTCCAGTGAGCACCTCCTTCCCTTCCTTCAAGCGTCAATTACTTCCGCTCTTTCCTCCCCCCCCCCTTCTCCAGTCCCCCCCCCCATCTCCAACTCCCTTCCCCCTTCCAGTGTCGAGTTACTCTGCTACTTATCTTTTTTCAGTGTCGAGTTGTTCTGCTACTCCACCTTTTTTCTAGCTTTGAGTATTCCGCTACTCTTTTCTTCTTTCGCATAAGTCCTCACTCCCCAAGCTCTGACTCCCCCGGAGTCTCTCCGAGCTCGGGCTCCCCCAGAGTCCCGCCCAGTCCACCTCCCACAGGAGTCTCCCACCACCCCCTCCCTTTCCCAGACTCCTGTAGGAGGCCAAACTTACAGCTCTAACACCTACAGAGTCGCCCCCAAAGCTCTGACTCCCCCGGAGTCAAACATTACCCCACCCCGGTCGATACATATCTCCATATCTCTTTCTTTACTTTTTCCAGCGTCAAGTTTCTCTGCATCTCCTGTTCTCTCCTTCCTAGCGTTGAATTCCTCCGCACCGTCTTCCCTTCCTTTCAGCGTTGAATGCTTCCGCTCTTTCCTCCACACCTCACTCTTCCAGCTTCTCTCCCCCTCCCACCTCTAAATCCCTACCCCCTTTCCAGCGTCAAGTTACTGCGCTACTTCTCATTTTTCAGCGTCGAGTTATTCCACTATTTTTTTCCTTCCTTCTAGCATTGAGTTCCTCCTCTACTCCTCCCTATTTTCGCATAGGCCATTACTCCTCAACTTGGACTCCCACGGAGTCTCCCCGAGTTCGACTTCCATGGAGTCATGCACCCCCCCACTTCACCCCCTCTCCTGCAGGAGACCTCACCACCCAAAAAACCTACCCCGACTCTGGCAGGAGCCGGCCCACTCCCGCTCCGACCCCCGCAGGAGCATCCCTTGCATCCAACTCCCCCGGAGTTAACCACAGCCCCCCAAGCCCAATACTCAGGCTCTTCCAAAAGCCTGCTTCCAAGAGAGCCTCTCTTCCTTCTCCACCTTCAATTTTATATCCAGCAGCCAGATATAGCATTGATCCTTACCTTATCGGGGGGGTTCTTCAACACGCGTCTGCATTTTGGGGAGTTCTCGAGACCTACCTGAGTTCAAACTCTCCTCTCGCCCTTCAAACGAGAGGGAGACCCGGGCTCAAGAATATTCTAAGCTCAGGGCTCTCTCCAGGGACAGCATGCCAAACACGCTTTATTATCAATCATCAGCCAAGTGTGATCTCTTAAAGTGTGGTTTATTTATAAACTAATTTCGAGAGTATCACATGCTTGTGATTGAACACAGCTGGTACCGCATTAGCTCTGTATATTTTTTACCAATCAAATGAATACTGACACATTGTAAATTACCAGAGCTTTCTACTCCAGTCATCTTCATCTTGAAGAATCCCCCCTTCCACCCCTACTCTTCCCCTTGTCTGATAGGGTGGCACGGTGGCCCAGTGAGTAGCACTGTTGCCTCCCAGCAAGAATGCCGCTGGTTCGACCCCCTCAGAGCCAGTGTGCATTTCTGTGCAGCTTGCACGTTCTCCCCATGTTTTGCGTGGGTTTTCCCCAAGTTCTCCGGTTTCCTCCCACCCCCCACCGTCCATACACCATAAGTAAACTACTTCAAAATAGCATCCTAAGGCAACACTTAGTCAGATATATCTCAGCAGTTCACAAGTAGTGGAGTTCTTGAGACCTACCTGGGCTCAAACTCTCCTCTTGCTCTTCAAACAGGAGGGAGCCCCGGGCTCAAGGATATTCTGTCCCAGGACAGCATGCCAAACACGCTTTATTATTAATCATCAGCTAAGTGTGAACTCTTGAAACATTTTTAATCAAATTATACATTTGTTTATACATATTTTTTGCAATCACAGGAATACATCACATTTTCAAATGCATTAAAATGTAGTTCTAAACTGGAATAATATTCCACAACATTACTTTTAAGTGCATATCTGATAAAATAAATGAAGCTATGGTGAGAATAAGAAACCAAGACACCAAACTTCTTAATAGCATACCTCCTTCCTCCCCAAAAGTTTACAATTCTTCACAAAATACTGTGATACCAGAGAACTGTTTCATCAAACTATAATAGATCATTTCATTAAACTCCTTACACATTTGATTTCTACCTCAGAGGAATCAAACCACCAACCACAAAACTACCAGGCCATGTGTAGTCAACCATAAAACAGTTTTCTGTAATTGAAGCCACCTAATGCAGATTAGAACGTGTAAGAGGGAAAATGGCTGAGCGAGATTGCTAAAGCAGGCAGACGGGGAGAGGTAGAGCCAGCATAGATGTGTTGTCATTTTCTGTGCAAGGAAATGGGCGATGTGTGCGTGGATATAGGGGGTGGGGGTGATGTTAAGTGTTCTCAGTGTGAAGTCAAGCCCTCCTCCACAGATTGCTGTCTTGCTCTCACCACTCGTCCCTTTGAGGTAATTACTCTTTCACCTGGACAAGCTAATCAGTGAAGGCGTGCCCTGCATCAGCACCCAGCAGCCTCAGCGCCCTCAACAAACACATCTGACACACATACACACACTGCCTACAGAAAATCCAAAGGTAGAGGTAGTGCTCAAATATACACTGTGACATTTCATTAACACAGAATCATTCATTATCTTATCAATTTGATAATGCAGGATTTGAGCAATCAAATATTGTCTAGAATTTTTCAGTTTCTTGCATCATATAAGAATTACCAGCGCTTTTCTGCTGCTCACCTTCGATGCAGAGGACAAATGAATAGAAACAAACATGTTTTGCGTATGGACACACACACACACACACATAGAGCCCTGTCAGGGGGCTGTGTGGTTAATCTTTATGCACTCTGTGACCTCCTCACTGCCAACCCTGCTAAATATATTATTCCCGTGGGGCTTTCAGTGCTGCTTGGTGTCAGAAATCAATATGTATGAGCCGTGTAGATGGGAATTTCTAATAGATCTCCACGGCCCTGCGCTACTCTTCAATATCTGCCTCGGACTATTAGTGCCGGCTCAGTGGCAGTGAAATAACCGAGATAATCTGTTAAGGTTCCGCTCTTAAGGTGGAACTGCTTTAACAGGTTTACTGGTGTTTTTTTTTCAGCAGAAATAACTAAACAGTCATATTTTTCAGGAGCAGGGGGGTTTTAATGTGGCATTATATAAGATGTGAATTTGCAGGTGTTGTTTTTATACAATGTTTGGAATGATTGCTTTACATAACATAATGTGTACAGTAATTATGTTAAGAATTCTTGAATGTCTCAAATTTTAGAAGAATAAAATGAGAAAAGTGCTTGCTTAAAAAACTGCTTGTTTTTGCATATCAGTATGTGTGTGTGTGTGTGTGTGTGTGTGTATATGTGTTATCTGTGGTGTTGTCAGGAAGGGATATGGGTCAGAGTGCTAATTGATCATATTCCTAATGTGATGATTTGCTGCAGCACTTAACTGCAGTGCATGGCTTCTCCACTGGAAAAAAAGACATAGAGCTTCAAGCAGCAGGAGACTGAATGGGGGAGGGTGTGATTTGAATGGAAGAGAGAGACGGAAGAGAGGGGAAGACTGACTCAGACAGCGTGAGGTCTCAAGGGAGAGAGAGACGCTGAAATTATTTCATGGTCATGGGCTTTTTCTCCCTCTCCCATCTCACATGCAGGACCTGCAAATACAATCTACAGCCATATATCTGCTGTCTTTTTCACAAAGGTGATCTCCTCAGTACTGTGTGCTACCGGCCAAAGCCGCAGACAAGGAAACTCACTATCCATCATCAGTAATTATATTAGATTAGAGGTATAATGAGGTAGGGGGAAGCCTCCCTTAAGGAAAATGTTCCGTTTCTGGTCCCAGAGTGTATAAAGATGAATTTCTATTTTTATTTTTACTGAATAATAATGGGGATTGACTGACTGAATGACTGAATTAACACAAACATACATACATACATACATACATACATACATACGTACGTACGTACATACATACATACATACATACATACATACATACATACATACATACATACATACGTGATTTCTGTTTCCAAAAATAAATCCAAGATAAATAAAAAAAATTAATGAATTAGTTTTGAATAATACAACAAATTGTATCAAGTATGTATATTTAGGGACCAGGGGCACATTTATGCACAGACAGGGGCTGCAGCCCAGGGGCTCACTACTGCTACTACTAATACTACAGCTATTACTACTACTACTACTAAAAATAATATTAATAATAATAATTGTATTTCTGTGTTTTGCCTATTTTTAAATTAAATAATGCATATACATTTAATGACAGTTAAAAAGATTTTAGTTTACTGTTTGTATCTATATGACCTTAAGGCTTGTATTTAATTTTTGATAGTTTATTTGTTGGTGGATGTAGTAAGATATTTAAGTAAACTCTTTTTTGATTATAAATACTTACTTTAGTAGACAAAGGTCCATTTCTTACAAATTTACAAACATGTTGGCTTTCATTGTATCTCATAATCTTACAACAACCTAAATGTCTGTCTATTTAAAAAAGTCAATAGTGCGTACAGTATCTTTGAGGCCCAATATTATTAGTAATTATACTGTAGCCTATTTGTCCACTTTTTACATTGATGATGCATCTTTATCCAGCATAAAGTCCTTTTGTTTTCTCTTATGGTTATTGACTGATTGTATGATTGATTGTTTAATTGATATACTGAAATGGGTTCTTTTATCTGAACGACATATTTCTAAGGGCAAAGTTTGATTGATTTGATTGATGCAAATAGTGCTTAAAGGGTCACGAAACACCAAAACACATTTTTTGAGCTGTTGACAGTCATATATGTGTCCCACGCTGCTATAAACACTATTAGGACACATATATTGCACTAAAAAGTGAAAATTGGTTGTTTTTGCGTTATTTTGAGCAAATTCGTTCTTCCGGTTTGAAACAAATTTTTGAAGCTGCGTCATTGCCATGAGATACTTGGGTGTAAATCCAGCTGGAGAGTGGCTGTCTGTCTTTTCTAGGACGTTCTGACGTATCTGAGTGTGCAGTATTAATTCATGAGAAAGACGTGCTTCAAACCAATTAGCGCGCTCTATTGTGTATGACGTGAAACTTTATTAATATGCATGATAGCTCCGGAGACTGTTTACCAGTTTACACTGTTCAGACGGCAGAGAGACGCCACTTTGTGTTGCCAAAACAAGTGAAAGTACAAGAATTTCAAGACAAAATTCGTAGGTGTTATTAGTGTGTTGCAACGAAGGTTTTGTTTTCATTTTCCCTTTATGAGAGAGCAGCTGGACTCACGTGTGGATTACAGTGCACGCGACTCGCGACAGAAACGCGTTTGTAAGGAACATTTTTTTCTCATCTGGAAATGGTGAAATCCGGATTTGCCGCTCGTCTACTTTTAATAAAAAGACACAGCTCCAGTTTGATTGTCTGTCTACAGATTTGGTAAGTGTTTGCAGTGGACTGCCCTTTGTTTAAATGCTGCTCTCCAAGTGTAAACATGTAAACACAAACTATTTCCGTCGTGCAGGATTTTCGCTGCAATTTGTGACAGGATAGTCTATACACACACGGCTTTCTGGCGCTACCTACCGAGTACATAAGTTACAGAGAAATGCGGAGGATTTTTTTTCTCTTATTCGCCGTATCAAATCAGCCTCTGTGTGTTTGTTTTTCCTGTCAAACACTGCGCGTGCCCAAATGTTAACTCCCTTCTATGCAAAATCTTATCCTCTTTCCCTCCCCCGACCCTCCCACACTCCCAGAGCTGGACACGCCCAACTTTCCTGACTTTTTTCAAAACAGAGGTGTGAAAACACCCTGCTGAGACAGGGGGTTTCGTGGCCCTTTAAGGATATGTCACTGCTCTTCCATATATCATTGGAGGAATACTGTCTAATTCACTGCAATTAAAAAATGACACGACACTAGTACACTGGTTATGATTAGATTGATGTTGATGTAATTAGGGTTGGCCATTGTAGAAATCCAGCCAGATTTTGAGATTAATTTAGACATGCTCCCTCTTTATATACAGTTTGCCTACCACTTTGGGGTAACTGTGATATTTTCACATGTCAAAAAGGAGCAAATCAGGCTTGCCATTTGTTTAAAATTGCTGTATGTAAGTTTTTGACTTTTCGTTTGCAGTTTACATAGATTATTATTTAGAATAATATATATAATCATATTATATTATTAAAAAACATGCTAAGTTAACATTCTAGTTTTTCTGAAAAACAATAATAAAATCATTTCCCTTTCAGGTCAGGAACTTCGTGTTCAACAATCTGAACAATCACTCTGAAGAGTAAAGCTGCGGTCACACTGCACATTTTGCCTCATAGACTTCCTTTCATATACATGTGAATACGACAGACTGGAAACGCAAGCTCCTGTGAGAAACTTCACAGTTCGCTTCATTGCAAAGTTCAAGCTTGTTGAACTCTGCCCTGCGAAGTCACATCATGTGATTGTGTGAGACCAATAGAAGACCAAAACATGGCCTTTCTGTACAGAAATTTAACATATGGACCAATCACTCGCTTATTTTAATGTCTAATCAACTTGTTCAATCCCGCCTCTTTTTACAGCATCGTATGACAGAATGTTGCATGCTCAAACTCTAGTGTGACCGCGGCATAAGATGAAGTGCCAATGAATGCCTATGAGTTGGCAAGTGCAGCTCCTCACAGGTGTGTCTGCTTATAATCAGCTGAGTGTATAGCTCGCACCTGAAGGAGTGCAAGCCAGACTTTTATGCTTCAGAAGCCTCATGCAGCTGAAGAGATACCTTCAGCTAAGCTAAATTCTTCAGAAAAATCAAGTGCGGGTGACAACGCAGACAGAAGTCCAAACAAAGAGCATGGCTGTCTAAAGCATTAATTCCTCTGTCTAAAGCATTAACCTGCACCAGAAAACATTGGGTGAAGTCTGGACTTTTTAGCACCGGATGTGCACAGAGTCTCTCTGAGTATTCCACGCCTGCTCACAGTTCATACGACTGGATTTTTGTCCCTTTGGTTAGGTCGGTTAAGGGTGCTGCTATTGATAGCTATTGCTATTGACAGGGATGAAGCATCGGTACCAGCCCACAAGTCCTAGGAAGGAATGTATCTCCATCTTGGTCCTAGGTCTCTGGCTCCTCCGAATAGCTTTGACTTTGTCTACCTGTGGTCTGAGTCCTCCGTTACCCTGTCTGTATCCCAGGTAGGTTGTCTCTTCATTGCCCCATTCACACTTTGCCACGCTTAAGGACAGACCCGCCACTTGGATCTTCTCCAAGGTCTGCCTTAGATGCTGCAAGTGATCCACCCATGTGTGACTATAAATCACAAGTTCATCTAGGTAAGCAGCTGCAAAGACTTTCCTGGAGAAATTTGTCCATCAGACGCTGGAAGGTTGCAGGTGTCCCATGTAATCCGAACGGGAGAACAGTAAACTGGTACAAGCCAAGAGATTTTCTGATAGCAGTCAGTGGTCTTGAAGAAGGATGAAGGGGCACCTGCCAGTATCCTTTACACAAGTCTAGTGTAGTGATGAAGCGGGCCTGTCCTATCCTCTCCAACAAGTCGTAAATCCGTAGGTTTGTCAACTCTTCTTCACAGGGTGATGTATCTCGTATGTGACCAGACCCATCTTCTTTGTGACTTCGTAGGGCCCCTGCCACTTCGCAAGAAGTTTGTTAGTTGAGGTAGGTGTGTCTGCTTATAATCAGCTGAGTGTATAGCTCGCACCTGAAGGAGAGCAAGCCAGACTATTATGCTTCAGAAGCCTCATGTAGCTGAAGAGATACCTTCTGCTAAGCTGAATTCTTCAGAGAAATCAAGTGCGGATGACAACGCAGACGGAAGTCCAAACAAAGAGCATGGCTGCGTCCAAAACCGCCTACTACTCATTAGGTATTGCATTTGAATTTAAACGTACTAGTCTGTTGTAAGAAAAGTATGTTCTATACAGTATGAATGTCAGTAGTATGAACGGAACTTGGACGTACTACATCCGCTATTTTCTTAGGATCATGTGTCCTACCCAGTTGTGTCACTTTACTCCCATTCATGAATTCTTTTGCGGGGAATCATGGAATCTCAGGGGTCTTCAGAATCTCACTGGAAGTAGTAAGTCATCCGGTACTTCTCGCATACATTTCGAATTCTATGAATTTGGACATACTACTTGGCTCGCATACTGATTTTAGCATACTATACAGTATGGAAGCCCATGTTTCTGGATGCGGTAGTTTCCTGTCTCTGGATGATGGGCATGAGCACTGCATCACATGTCTGGTGATCCAGCATGTTAAAGTGGTGCATGGGCAAAGCTCATGCTCTAACCATGAAAGCATGTCTATTGTGCAGCTAGGATTGGGGCTTGCTCTTGCAAGGGTCTGAGGATCACAGTGGGGGCCAATCCATCATTTCCTTGGTGGCCAATGGGTACAAGGCTATTCCCCGGGTGAAGAGTGCTATTGTGATCAACCTTTGTCCGCAAGGTGCCGCTATCTAAAGGAATAAGCTGAGACTTCTGTCTAAGGCATGTAGGTTTTCTGCATCTCTCACGGCCAGAGCTTACACTGCCATGGGCCAGGCTGCATCTGCCCTGCACGCTATGGCCACATACTGAATGGAGGTGAACGCACTGTGACCGACAATGCTTTCATGTCTACCAAGTTTGTCGGTTGGTTGACTGTATGAGTGGTGGTGGGGTTTGTGGTGGGAAAAGAATTTCCCCTGTGGATACCGCATGGGGTGCTAGCATAGAGAGCTCCATCTGCAGACTACCAGCCTCCATGGGTGTGGCCAGCATTGGCCCTTAAAGTCGGATCCCAGACCCGGCCTTCTTCCTTTCACTATCCTCTTCCGGGTGGCCATCTCACTTCTGACACCAAAATGTGATTTAGTGAACCCAGAGTGAACCCACTACGAGGCGTGAGGCCTGACACCACAAATGAACCCAAAAAATAATGGGAAAAAATCCAAAAACAATGGCCTGACCTGGAAGTGTAAAAAAAGGTGGTATTTATTTACAAGGATGTGAAAAATATAGTCCAGTGCAATATATATATATTATATATATATATATATATATATATATATATATATATATATATATATATATATATATATATATACTGTGTCCAAAAAATCCCAAAAATGTATGTACAAAAAAATAAATATATACAAAAATACAAAGTGTCAAAGCAACAAATAAAATACATAGACAAATATATACAACACAAAACAAAGAAAAATAAAAAAGTAACCACTGTATACTCGTATCCACTTACTAAAAAGGAATTGCTCACTGCTCTGCCACAGCATGCTCCCTCGCCAGGTAAACTGACCCCGGGCTGAAGTCTGGTGTCTCGCTTTATGTGTCAGACTCCGCCCATCATTTGGCAGAAGCCATGTTCAGATAAGTACATAAACATACTCTTCTTTAACCTTCACCTTATCAGCATCTCTTTAAACATTAAACATTCACATCTGCTTAACAGACAATAAAAATATATATAACATTAAAGACAACAATGCTGGTTGTGCTCACACAAAACACAAATAGTACGGTTGGACGTTCAGTGCGCAGACCGCTGTTGCGTGGCTTCTGACGCCATACTTTCACTCGGCTCGGCCGGTCATGAGCTGAGGTCCAAACCCCCTCGTACCCCCAAAAAATGGTGGGTTACAATCAATGCTAGATCTGCACATTATGAACCGATATGTGCACAGAATGCTCTTCAAGATGCTTATGCAGCAACGCATCTTCTGATGCGTCCACTCTAGGGGTTGGTTTACAGCTATAGACTTGAAGAACGCCTACTTCCATGTCTCGATTCTCCCTTGCCACAGACTGTTTCTTCGGTTTGTGATCAGTCTTGGGATCAGTTAATTTTGCACAGGGACATGGTGCTCCAGCACCTTGACCAGTTGGGACTTCGGGTCAACTGGGGAAAGAGAAAGCTCTCTCCCATGCAGAGTCTCGGGATGGAGCCGCCTCTCTAATACACATCTGTAGAGCTTCAGCCACAGGGAACAATGGTTACATCAGTACAGAGTAACAGACAGTAACATAGACAGGGCTTGACATTAACTTTTTTGATCACCAGCCACTGTGGCTAGTAGTTTTCCAACATTACTAGCCCCTCGCCATTTTCACTAGCCACAATTTTGTTGTAGGGAAAATATATTTTATACACATAAATATGACTCTGACATGCTAAAATTACGTGATTTAGATTTTGCGTTATCGCCACATGCCTCATTCATTTAACTTTTTGTGTCCTGTATGAGCTTGTTAAATGTTCATGAGCAAATGGGTCATGGTTTCATAGTATTACAATTAGTTTTTATTTCACATAATTTTCAGAGCTCAAAATTAAGGATTTACCAAATTTATCTCTGACCACACCAAACATAAATTAATTATTTCTTAGCCACACATTTTAAATGTGTCAAAACAAGCAAAAATAGCCGTTTTTATTTAACTTTTTATTTAACAAAACATATGCACAGTAATCTGTCCAAAGGACCCAGATCACCAGTTTACTACACATAAATGGGGAGTAATCTCCCATTAAAGCAATGTTATTGTAAAAAATGATAATTAAACCACATTACGCAAAAGAAAGTAGGTAGCCTAATAAACATCGTGTGATAATGAAAGGATCACACGGTTAACGTTAGACCCATTAATAACCTGTTTAAATAATGGTTAAAGTGAAAGCAACCGGTGCTGCTTACAAAAATACAAATCTGGAGCTCTTGAAAGCAGCAAGACTGTGGGTGCATGTTCATCACTTTTTGTCTAGTCTATTTGAAAGAGAACCGATCACATCAGCTGTGTTTCTAGACACAGTTGCTTCACGCAAGGAAACGGGAGCGCGCACGCGTTTTAAACAGTCGCGCGCATCACCTCAGCTGTTAGCGCGAGTGATCATCCTCTCATTCGGTATTCATCTGCTTTTTTATTGCTCACGCGAACGCAATTATTTTTGTCAGTTGTGTTGCTTCTCAATTCTAAGATCACCTTTGCATGCATATTGGACCATCCTTATTGTCGAACCCTGCTTTTATGAATTATTATCCGGGAAAATAATTTTCAACCAGCCAAAGTGGCTAGTGGGAGTGTCTGTCTTACCCGCCACCACTGAAATCTACCCGCATTTGACGGGTGTTAATTTAAAGCCCTGAACATAGATGTTATTATCCTTTGAAAATGCACATTCCATGTCAGAATGTCTGTCTTTGTTTTGCTTTGTGTAACCCACTCACTATTAGTTTATCTAAATATATTTCACCACCCCAGATTGCCTTGATGGAAAACAATGTATCTAATTTCAGTTTTTCTCAATATATACAGGCACTGTGAAATGAGACCCAAATTCATGAGGTGTTTTTTTTTTTTTTTTTTAATTCGTAAGCAATACAAATATCAAACGGCTTTAATACAATAGCAAAACAATGGATGATCGGCTTATAATCAATCATGCTCATTCCAATCTAGGAAACTGTGTATGCATCAAGTCAGAAGAAAGAGGCTGGATGAAAAAAAAAACCCTCTCCAATATTTTGAATTTGGACTTCAACACCTAGTTCAACCACTAGGTGTCAAAAATACATGCTGCACCTTTACGTGCATCAAAGCTTTCAGTTTCTACTAGTAAATAAATGTCTTAAAAGGACCACACACTGGTTGTTGTGGAATGTGTACTTAAAAAAATCATACTCAAAGTTTGAGTAAAAAAGTAAAAATGAGTGTTGCACTGTGAAAATAATTCCATCTTATAGCCTGAAAATAATAAAAAAAAGTACCTTAAGGCTGATGCATTTACATGCGGAGTGAAATCTGTCTAATATCTGTAAAATTTCTCGCACATAGCAAGCACTTTTGGGCCATATCTGGCTAAAATGCAACACTTTCGGCTTAGTTTCAGCATCAGAGAGAAGATAATCGGCTAAAGCTGTGCCAAATCTACAAAAGCCTTCTGGTTTACTGGCAAACTTTTCTCTATGTATTGGTCCCGGCTTGAAGCTGCTGTATGCATGGCAGGTTTGTAGTTGTAGTTGTTTGTATCTAATTCTGATCATTTTTTTGCAGTGACAGGTCTGCTTTTGGTTTAGTTCTGTGTATCCACCTTTGACTCTAGCTCATAATGTCACAAACGAGCCAGTCTGATGCCCTGATGACATAAACAAAATGTAGGAGGTAGAATTGTGATCAGGTGTTTAAAAACTCCCTCTCCCAACTACAAAGGAGCATTCGCTCATTGAAAAGCTGGTTAAATATTTTGCTTGTGTTTAAAATGTTTGATTATTAGTTGCAGTTATCAGAATGTTTGCAGGGTAAAGCTGTGGTCACACTGCACTTTTCTCCCCATAGACTTCCATTCATATGCACGAGAATGCATCAGACTGGAAACACAAGGTCGTGCGTCAAGTTTTGCAGATCACTGCATTGTAAAGTTCAAGCTTGGTGAACTCTGACCTGCGAAACCGCATCACTTGACTGCATGAGACCAGTCGAGGATCAAAACATGACCTCTTTAGACAGAAATTTAAAATATGGAGCAATTGCTTGCTTTTTTTTAATGTCTAATCATCTTGTTTAATCCCGCCCCTTTTCGCAGCGCCGTACGACAGAATTTCGCACACACAAACTTTAGTGTGACTGCAGCTTTAAAGAGGCATAAATTACTTTTGGTGGTATATTGGTAACATTCATTTGCTGAGTAAAATTCTGAAATGGTGTACACATCTGTTAATCATAAACCTATTTCTGAGCTTGTGATGAGGAGTTTTATTATGTGTAGGTGGTCTAGGCGGTTGTATTTGTTATGGCAAAATATCACAGCTAATATTCTAATGTTACATTGAAAAAAAGCATCTAAAATTCAAATGCAAAAAGTTTCTAAAATCCAATCTTACTGCATCGTCAAGAAATATTTATTTGATATTATTGTTTGACATGTGACACATTGATTGTTTAAATGAACTCCAGTCCCACTTGTATATTGTCACGCTGATGAAGTCAAGGATCTATCTGTCTAATAGTGCCTGTAACAGATCTTACACGAGGACTAAGCCAGATCTGTCTAATAGTATCTGATTGCAGACTTTAATATGCAAGCTAAGACACACAATCTCAGACATGCAATCTCAGACACAATGCACTCAATGGAGTTAGCGACGTCACTGTGAAGGATAGGGTTAGGGTGTGCACATTAAAAGCATTGCATGCAGCTCAGCTTGCATCTTGCATTTTTTTTGTGCCTATTGTCAGTGGCGGTTCTAAGGGGGGGATGTTGGCCTTTGCCCCCCTAAATTTCAATAATATCACGCATATTTTTGTGTCAAAACACCACGGAGAAGCGAGATCAGCCATCGGTGGCAGACTGCGGAGATATGACTGAGGCCAGTGTTGCCAGATGTAGCTGACTGATTCCAGCCCAAAAACTATCCAAAACCCGCCGAAATGCACATACATGCATGCAATCGAAGTCAAAACTGCCAAAGTCGAAGTCAATCTGGCAACACTGACTGAAGCCTCTCTACGCTCTCGGTGTTGCACGCACTTGCTCTCTCTGTCAGTGACGGTGCTGCGTGCATCAGTTTCCCGCATTCATCAAAAGTTAAGCCCCAAATTGACACAGGTAATAAAAAGATTCAGTCATGTTCATGTTGTGAAAAACTATCAAAATGTCCACTGTTGATTATGTTAGACTGCTTTTTTCAAAAGCGATTTTAACACTTTTAATATAGGAAGTGCTCGGCTATGCAGAGGTTATAATTAATCAGAAATTGACTGTACATAGTTTTACGTTAAGAAATGCAGTCTTAAATATACAAAAAGTCGGCAAATACCGGAGAAAAGATGTGTAACACAATGATTAAATTTAGTTTTCAGTCACGCTCATGTAAATGTGGCGGAGTGGTAAGTTGGGAGAAAATTAATACTAAATTGAAGCTGACTACGCCACCCTGAACACAGGGAATTTAACACAGGTTCTTGGTGTAAGGAACAGGCATGAGACGTGAATACCAAAAATACAAAACTTTATTTTCCTTAATTATCAAATATAAAAATCTCTTTAAAATTTGTCACCAGCAGTAGTTGCACAATCACATCAGAACAGACAAGGACAATGGGGAGTTAGAGGCTTACCAATGGCAGGTAAACTAGTTACGTAGCACCAACTCCATAAAAATACAAATGAGCTTACCGCAAGTGCACCACACACACGCACACAAGCATACGTGAGCACACAACACACACACTGCACTCAGTGTCGTATCCCACCACCGCACGAGGGACAACTAGTGGCCTGCCTGGAAGCCTCGACTACAATACAAAAGAAACAATAACAATTGTCCAAACATAATTTTCACACACACAAAATAAAAATACAACAATCACGTTCACAAAAATCTCCTTAGAGAAAGATGAGTAACTCAATATTATTGATAATAATAATAATAATAATAATAATAATAAACCCAATCTAACTTATGAAAGCAAAAGAATAAACTTCCCACATGAAGCTCAAATAAAGAAACAAAAACAATGAATTAAGCACAAATGAAGACAAACAAGCACGATCAACACAGACAAAACGCACACACACACACACACAAACGTATCAGCTGCTACACAGCTACTCCCGTGTCAAACGTATCAGCTGCTACACAGCTACTCCCGTGTTGATACTCAATTTGACTGAATCCGAGTGTAAAGTTCAAGGTAAATGTCGTCAGTGATTCACAGCGCAATAGTTGGAGTCTTCACAAAGTTCACACATTCATCCGACATCAATAAAGGAAAGCAAGCAGCAAAATAAATCAAACAGACTTCAAAAGCAGCAGTATCACAATTGTTGCTCCACCGGACGCTTCAACAGGTCGCCCACACTCAGTTATCCTTCCTAAAAGGATAACAAGATGTTAAAAATTGATAGCCGATCGGCGCACAGTTATTTAAAATCGTACATACCTTTAGCTTGCGAACCACTTTGTAAACGTGCAGTCACGGGCGCCTTAAAGGTTTAATAAGCCCAGGTATAAAGAACGATCCTGCTGGGGTGACAGTGACAACAACAAGCCACAGCCAATCTTATGCCCAGGCGCTAGAAAACCAAATACAGCTAGTCAAGTACAGCTACATAACCCCGATGCGAAAGAGAAAAGCAAAACAATGTCTACCTGTAGGAACGGAAGGGGCAGAGGCGGACCCAGCGGGACTCCGGTAGTGACGCACAAGCGGTGCTTCAATACAAACACACACACACGAATCCTCCCTTATATACACACCCAAGAGTTATATGATTGGATAATATAAATTACTCGCGATGACCCCACGTGACCCCACTACATAAAGGTATAATATTCAACTCGTTTAGTTTTGCCTTCATTCATTTTTGTTTTCAGTTGTGACATCAAGCACAAGTCTTCAAACACATGATTATTTACAACACGTTTTAAACAATAGTTTAATTTCTAATAACTACTTTTTTATCTGTTTCATGGTGACAGTCAGTGCATAATATTTTAGTTCTTTTGCAAGATTTTGCAAGTTGTATTCAGACAAAGTCCCTTTAAGTATTCTGTAGTTTTTGATTCAGATTAAAGTGTAATTTACAGACTTGTTAACTAGGAAAGTTAGAATAATTAGTCAAGTTATTGTATAACTGGTTTGTTGTGTAGACAGTCAAAAAAAATACAGTAAATGTTTCTTAAGGGGGCTAATAATACTGACCTTAAAATTGTTTTAAAAAAAATTTAAAAACTGCTTTTATTCAAGAAATAAACTAAAGAAAGAAGACTTATTATGACTCCAGAATTTTTTTGTTTGTTTTATTGGGAATACTGTCAAAATCTTCTTGGTTTGTTAAAGATCACTTGGAAAATATTATTTTAAGTTAACGGGAGGGCAAAAAAGTCCTTCAACTGCGTCTGTTAAAGTTGACAGGTGCAAAAAAGTTTACTTGTGACTCACTGGCTTCAGAATTCCCTTCCCTGCCTGAGATTGGTTTAGAGACAACAACCCTCAAGACTGTGCACTACTGTGCTCTTTCCAAGGCCACTTTCACCTCCTGCTTGGTCCAGTCTCTCCCAGCCCAGTTTCCCAGCCTGTTGCCATGAGCTGCCATCTGGGGCTCTCCTGCACTACTCACTGTCATCATCCCGTTGGACTGTTTATATTAGTCTCATCCCTGTTTCCACTGTCTGTCAATTAACCCCCCACCCCCCACACCCCCTTAGCTCTCTCTGCATTTAGTCCTCCTTCCAGAACCATGACAAACACATTCAGTTGGTATAATGAGGGCCAGTTAAGAAGCATGAAAAACAGTAAAAGCATAAAGTTACAAGTATTTAATATTAAGCAGATCTAGAGTCTGGATGAAATATCAGCCTAATAATTCAAACTCATTTGTAAGAAGGTATAGATAATACCTAATGTATCCATTAATGAGACAGAGTCTGGCACAATGGTGTGGCTAAAGATGGTCAGCATCTTCCTCTGTAACTGCTGTTCCTCTGAGCTCGTGTTTTGTATGAATGAAACCTTCACTATTTTCAACGTGGATGCACACTTTCCTTCACATTTTAAATGTCTACTCTTGGGTGTTGGGTGTCATATGGGTCTTTAGTTTTCCAGTTAGGAAAGTGGTAATTCTGAATTTTTTGTTTAATAAAAAACGATTTTATGTCTAATCTTGTCTCAGATGCAACAACTGTTTAAATTTTCTGTTTATTCGATTGTTCATTTTGCAGTTTGAAAGAAAAGTTAAGAGGGTAACTGCATTAATCTATGTTCATGTAATGGCTGTATGTAAAAGTGATGCTATTTTAGTTGAGGAAATGGATTACATAAAACAATAATACAATAAAACGGGCCAATGAGTTAGCAGCATCAGCGTGCACAGCTGGCGTCAATTATAATCAATCTTGTATAAAAATGCCGCTCGTGCCATGCTGAGGCATCCTTTTCGCTTTCAGAACCTTTCACGAAGCTTCTGAGAGAGTCTTATGAGGGTTTCTCTGACTGTGATCTACAGAAAGAGAGAGAGAGAGAACGAAAAAGCAGCCGGCTTCTCCCGGTCAAGAGTGTGTGACACGTGGTGGCAGATGGTGGGTTTCTCCCTGGCGCCTGGCGTTTTTTGCGTCCGGTCCTCCAGAGCGGTTTGTATTGTTGCAAGTTTGCTAAAAGAGCAACACGGTCATGCAGCGCTTCTTTTTCAAGATGTCATTCCGACATTTCTGGATGTGGTGGTTCCCTGTCCCCTGATAATGGGCACGAGCACTGCGTTGCATGTCTGGGGTCCAGCATGTCAATACGGTGCTCACGGGCAGTGCATGTCGTCACTGTGATGGCATGTCTGTTGCACAGTTAAGATCGCGGCTCGCTCTTGCAAAAGGGCGACACATCCCAGTTGTGGCAGATCTGTGGGTTATAGTGGGAGTAAATCCGCCGCCCTCGGGCTTGCGGACCTCTCACTCCTCCACGCGCTCCATCCAAGCTTCAAGCGAGAGAAGCGCTCTGTCCTCCCGCATAGTCGCCCTCTCACTCGATGACACAGAGGACCAGATGTCCATCATTGCATCGGAGGGTGGGCTATCATTGTCCGACGAGGATGCAAACCCACTCCCTCCTTCCAGGGTGGTGAGCGCGGCACCGGATCCAGAAGCAGACATGTTGGCCATGCTTTCCCGGGCTGCTTCGGCCGTGGGTCTGGAGATGGTTCATCCCCCAGCCCCCCGGCTGGACCGACTAGATCGGTGCTACGTGGAGGATACTAATAAGACCAGACCTTCTAAGCCTCCCATCTTCTACTTCCCGGAAGTGCACAGTAGGCTCACGCAGTCTTGGAAGGCACCTTTCTCTGCCCGATCTGCGTGCTCCTCCGCCCTCACCACTTGATGGTGCTGATGGTGTCTCCACCACTCTGGCTGCTGAAGGTGCAGCAGCCAGGGGGTACAAGACGGTTCCCCAGATTTAGCATGCCATTGTGGTGCCTCTTCCTGGTGGGGTCAACCTCGTCTCCCGTACAAAGCGTGCAGGTTATCTGCCTCTCTCGAGGCCAGAGCCTACACAGCCACAGACCAGGCTGCTTTCACCTTGCATGCTATGGTCACCAAGACCTGCTCTGCTGCCCCAGCTTGCGCCTCCGGCCAAGCGGCAGCGCCAAGTACCCAGCAGGCGTCCAGTAAGGACTCCAGGGCACCATTAAATCCGGCGCCCTAAGTCCATTAAGTCCGGTAAATGGATTGCAAAGTTTCCTTGCAACGGGCCATCTGGAGAAGAGGGAACTTGCTCTTTCCCCGGTGGAGGGCCGGGCTCTACATCATCTAACATCAACGGCATTTTTCAACGCAACCAAAACCTCAAATAAAGAGCATTTTTTCCCTTCCCCGCATGTGACAATCTTTCATCTCCTGCTCTTTAGTGGGACCCCAGCGCTCCCCGGTTGAGCCCTCCCACTCTGCGCTGCCCCACTGCTGGTATGTCAACAATCGTGCCAATGATGCCACTTGCGAGGGCTCTGCCAGCCTGGTTAGCGCAGGCCAACTCGGCTACGCGTTTCAATTCGCAAAACGGCCTCCCAAGTTCACAGGCGTGTATTTCACCAGGGTCAGCCCTGTGTCCACCCCTGTCTTGCAAGAGGAGGTTGCTGTCCTCCTGGTGAAAGATGCAAACGAGCCGGTCCCTCCATACTTCATCGTACCCAAAAAGGCCGGTCCTACTCAATCCTAATTCTGTGCATTTTAAACTGCTGCCTTCACAGGCTGCTGTTCAGAATGCTTACGCAGAAGTGCATCATCCGATGCATTCATTCTCGCGATTGGTTTGCAGCAAAAGACCTGAAGGACGCGTACTTTAACATCTTCATACTTTCACGTCACCGTCAGTTTCTGCGATTTCTGTGTTTGAAGGTCGAGTCTGGCAGTACAAAGTCCTCCCCTTCGGGCTCTGTCACCAAGCTCGCAAAGGAAACCCTAGAGCCCCTTCGGCTCGCGGGCATCCGCATACTCAATTATCTCGACGACTGGCTGATTTTAGCCCACTCGCGGAAGCAATTGATTATGCACAGAGACAAGGTGCTTCAGCATCTCGACCTGTTGCGGCTTCAGGTCAACTGAGAGAAAAGCAAGCCCGCCCCTATGCAAAGCATCTCTTTTTTGCGATTGGAGCTGGACTCGGTCACCAGTCCTGTTTGTGCTTTGCGAATTTATGTGGACCGCACTCAGAACTTTAGATCCTCTGAGCAGCTCTTTGTCTGTTACAGTGGTCAGCAGAACGGAAGTGCCGTATCTAAACAGAGGTTGGCCCACTGGATAGTGGATGCCATCTCCCTTGCTTATCAGAGCCAGGGCGAGCCATGTCACCCAGGGGTAAGAGCGCACTCCACTCCTGAGCGTGGCATACTTTTGGGCGTTAGCACGCGGCGCCTCTCTAACAGACATCTGTAGGGCTGCGGCCTGGGCGACAACTAATACATTTGCAAGATTTTACAATCTGCGAGTGGAGCCGGTTTCCTCTAGGCTGCTGGGAAACCCTGGTGAATGAGGAAATTCAGTTGGGTATTGTAACACACTTGCCACGCCTTTCTCTCAAACACAGAGATACATGCTCTTTTTCGCTTTGTCAGTTGAGTTCTCCACTTGGCAAACTCTGCAGAGTGTCTCAGAGGCCCCCAGCATCTGACTCAGCGGAGGAGTCAGGTGTTGGCCCGTTACATTGTTGGCACGCCCACTGGCGATCACATATGCTCACTAAGCCACGATGTAGCCCCCCCCCTCTTAGGCGGGCTTGTGTCTTCCCTCCCCGCTAACCATCCTCTCATATGAGTACTCCCCCTCCTCAGGGCTAGTCCATATGTTTTCTTGCCACCGGGTCTCCCCATTAGGGCAGCAGGTGGCCTCCGCAACATCCTCCCTATCGGGACTGCACGCTTTACCAACGTACTGTCTTATTTAAAAAATTCCTAGAATTTACCTAGGTGTATAATATATCTAAACCAGGAACAGGTAAGTAAGGGCCAGGGGACACGTTGGAAAACTGCGCCTCTGATGATGCATGTGCGCTCATGCTGGAGCTTGGCATAACCTCTCACCAGACATGTGGTAAGGATCAATCGTTGTGGCATTCTCTATAGATTTTCCAATAGTGGAAGTTTTCCACTGAGGGGTGTGTGTGTGTGTGTGTGTGTGTGTGTGGAAATGCTATGTTTCTTCGCCACAGCGATTGCCCCTTAGCTGTTAGCTGTAAAAGGCTCTTTCAGCTAGAAAAGGATGCCTCAGCTTATCACGAGTGACGTTTTTATACAAGATTGATTGTAATTGACGGCAGCTGTGCACGCTGACGCTGCCAACTCATTGGCATTGGCCCGTTTTATTACTCTTTCAGATGATTGGATTCTGACGAAATCCCCATAGTGGAAGTTTTTCACATGGCATTTCTGCCCTGACCCTCCTCCACCCCCCCACCCCCTCGGGGAACGAGGGTTACTTTAGTAACTGAAGCGTTTTAATTTTAAATGATAATCAAGATAATACCAAATGACTAGTCTTCTATACTAAATTTCATTAAGAAAAAAAAAGCTGCCTACATTGCAAAAGATGCAGTGATAAACCATAGATGTGCACTCCCATTTAAAAACTCTGAACATTTAAAATGGGACTGATCTGTTATGTGGTGCCATGCTCTGTTACTTGCTTTCAACGTAAACAGAGCATCAACATTTAATTGGTAGAGTAATAAGATTAATTCAGAAAAGGTTTGGCAATTCATTAAGTTATATTCCTTTTTAATGATAATTCAAAATGTAATAATTGTGTGGCAGAGAAATCAGGATATGCAAATACTGTCACCACTAATTGGTGCTTAGTGACAGATTGCTTTAAAGCATATTCATTTAATAGCTTTCAATTTAGGAGCAAAAATGAAAAATAAAAAGCTTGATTGCAAACACAGACAATGCAACATTAATGATTTCTATAGAATGGCCAGATTTATATTCAGTACTTCAGATAATGGTGTACAACCATTAATGCTACAGTTTTTTCTACATGTTTGTTGCCATAATACAATTTACCTTAATATTATACAAATAATCTCAAAAGTGAACAAAAAAACAACATATAAGCAAATAGAAAGTAATAGTAAGCAAATAGAAAGTGCCTCTATTTATCGAAACTTCAAAAGTGATGAAAACCAGGAGCAGTCGTTCAAACTGAAAGCAGCGTCAGTGCTAATGACAAAGAAAAGAAGCGTCATTTGGAGATTTTTCACTCTATACTAAATAATAGTGCAGTTAAATTTGGCATTTATTATGAAGTATTAGGTTTTGGGGAGTTTGCTATATATGATTTGATGGCAAAAGGTGTTTGACATTGCCCACCTATCATCTGGTATACTACCTCTGCATATATACTTGTTTGATTTTTTATTTTAGAGCTTTCTCACTAACAAATAACACTGACAAATTCCATCCATCCATCCATTCATCAGCTTTCTGTGCAGAACTTTGGCTTTTACAGTATCCTGATTTCCATGAAAGATTTGCATGGAACTTTTTTTTAAAATGTCCATACAAAGCAATTGCGAAATGACATTGTTTCTATTAACAATGATACACATTTGAAACACTTTGAAAAAATGTTGGCATTTTACATGATTTCACAGCCACAATTTTACTCTGGATAGCTCATATTCGACATGCCTACATGTTATAGTTTATTTCCAGAAATAAAGGTACTGCAGCTGTCAGTAGGGCAGTTCCTTTTCAAAAGTATACATATTACAGTTTTTCTTAGTCGCTTTGGTACAATTCTAATTCATACAAATAGCAAAACACCATAGATTACCTACAAAAGCCAGTCTCTTGCTCAAAATCCTTAGTTCATCTCTCAAAAATAAAAACCTGCGTCAATGAATATGTCAGTACAATCAGAATATAAGACAGTCAAATTACTTAGTCATGTTTTTTATATAGTGTTCTCTGAAGGGATGCTCTGATGTAAACTATGGCTACAATTTAGATTACAAATATATTACAATGTTTTGGCTTCACCTTAGTTTATGTGGAAATTTGATTGCAAGATTTACATTTATGCTTTTACTGTTTGTACAGTAGTTTGTTGACAGACCATGTCATTGCCATACAGAAAGGAAAAGACAGCACTGCATTGCACAAAGAAAAACAAAATTAAATGCGAACATATGACAAACTCCTTAGAGAAAAATTGTACATGCAGTGCTGTATGAGTTACAGTGCAGTCTTCTTCCATCTACTAACTTTCCAATCATATATATATATATATATATATATATATATATATATATATATATATATATATATATATATGAACACTTTCTCTCTCCATAAATACACGAAACTCGGTACACCTAACACTGTTGCTGCAACAATGGCTATGTTAATTTTATAATATTGGTAATATGTTGTGTAGCAGTGTTTGCATGCACCAGCTTGGCTCAGTGGCTAAAACAGCTAGTACTCATAATCAGTAGTTCCCCTTTGGGAGGGGAACTTCAATGCTATGTGGAAACTTCCACTATGGGAAATTTCATTCAGAAAGCCAATCATCTGAAAGAGTATGTAAACGGGCCAATGAGATGGCAGCTTCAGCTTGCGCAGCTGATGCTCGTTGCAATTAATTTGGCAATAAGAGCACAGTGCGAGCAAAGCCAAAGCATCATTTTCACTTCAGAGATTTCAACAGCCTTCTGAGAGAGTCGATGAGGGTTCCTCCAGCTGAGTTTCAGACAGAGAGTGAACGAGAGCGATCTCCCGGTCCAGAGTGTGTGACGCAGCGGCAGACGGTCGAGCTGGGTTTCTCCCTTGCCTGGCGTCCTTTGGGTCCGGTCTTCCAGAGCGGTATGTATTGTTGCGAAATTCCTAAAACAGCAACAAGGTCGTGCAGCACGTGTTTTTCAAGACGTCGCTCCGACTGTGCGTTTCTGGATGCGGTGGTTTTCTGTCCTTGGATGATGGGCATGAGCACTACGTTTCATGTCTGGGGGTCCAGCATGTTAATGCGGTGCTCGTGGGCAGTGCATGCCATAACTGCGGTGGCATGTCTGTTGCGCATGTAACCCTTGGCTGTGAAATCTGGAAATAAAACCCGACTACACCACCTAGGTTATTACCCAGGAAAATATGAAGCAGCACTTATTTGATTAACACAAGTTACAATAATATAAAGGACCCTGATGGTACGTTTTTGATTAAAGACAGAGACATGACTTACAAAAAAAATACAAAATTTATTAAGAATTCACACCATGGCATACTCAATATTAAAAACAACTTTTAAAATGGTCTCATCACACTTACCAATTAAATACCCAGGCGTAAAGGGACCGCAATAAATGACGCTAGCATATAGGGGACACTCCACACAGCAAATCAGTGTATAAAAAGGATTAAAGCAAGTGACAGATCAAACCCATACAATTCAACAAACCCCTTTCAATTCAGCAACAACATTACAGCTCATCCGTCCACCTGTGGATAGGCACACAGACTAAAATACTCACAGGAAACTACTGCACAAGTCACAAAACATAATTCACAATGCAGCGTAATGATCAAATTGAATATGGACGTTAGATCAGGATCAAAATACTGTGCACAAAAGTAGTACCACCATAATATTAAATGGAATGTCCATAAAGAGTAAAAATCACAGCCGTAGACAGCAGATGAGACAAATAAAGAAAGGCAGCCGCAAATAAATGATACGAAACAACAGCTAGCACCTTCAGACCGCACCTCCTAAAATGCAAATATAAGACAGATTAAGGATTTAAAAAAAAAAACTTCTATAAAACCTCACAAACAGACTTCTTACCTCCTAGATGAATTTCATAGGCTAGAACAGACTTTGCACACGGCACTCTTCACTTCACGCACACACTTTCCTAATAATAAATTCATACTTTAGACTGTAATTTAAAACGAACGAGAGACTAAAAAGCACACAACTCACCCCGGCTAGAGGAGACTTTTGCGAACGGCACCAGTCACTTTACGCGCACACACTTTCCTAATGATCAAAAGCATTCTTTAGGCAATCACTTAAAACTAACAGAACAACTGAAGCAAACAACTCACCCGATGAAGGCAAACAAGGGACTAAAAGGAAACGGTCTCTGACCACGGAGGCTTCACCAGCACTTGAGAAGATGCATACAATGCTCACACGGATGCCTTTTAAAACGATGAATATGCACGCACTCTCAATAATAAGCCGCACAGGTGTGTGTAATAAAACTGCGTGCTGCATGCTGTAGGTGTATCCTGCCCTTAGTGCGTCACTATGCCTTACTAAAAAATAAAACCTGTCACATTCTACCCCCTAGTTTGAAATCATCGCCCCGACGATATTAACTCCAAGGTCTAAAGAGATTAACAGCACCATTAGTAACAGATACCTGAGAACCCATAATACTCCTCATAATACCCCCCACTGCCTCTGGCAGATGGTAAACACTAGAATGGTAGCCTGCTGTTGCTCGAGTGGTTCGACGCAGAGGTGCTCCTATAGAAATGCTCCTGTCCTCTACGGTCACAGCCACATCACTTGACGCTAGACATGATCTACAGGCTCTGGGGTAACGACCTCACCGGGCGACTTGGAGGCACCTTCAGGACTTTGAAACTGACTGAAAGCATCATTCAAGAAGGATGAGTTGGCATCGGCTGGTACAGCCACTGAGAGAAGGACTTCTTGTGCTGCAGGTACCAGCATCAAAATATCTTCTAGCAACTCATCTTCAGCTTCTACAGACACTTGATCAGACACAGAAAGGGGAGAGTCAGCAGGCTCTGAACTTGGCCTAGGTGGTTCGGCTTGCAATAGGGTGCGATGGAAATGTCGCACCCTCTTCAAGTCTTCAACTGGGGCAATAGTGTAAACTGCCCCACCGGGCATAGGAGCCCGCAACACTCGGTACACCACAGAACTCCAATAATCTTGAATCTTTGCCCGCCCACGCACACAGAGATCCTGCGAATATACACCAACCGACCTGCTTTCAAAGGGTCATCTTGTACCCGCTGATCATGTCGTTCTACGGTCTGCTGCCAGTTTCATTCGACTCTGAGCTCCCTCAAAGGCCACTTTGAGTCTGTCTTGATGGTCACAAATCCACTCATGAACACTACCCTGTGTAGGGGGATGGATTCTTCCCAACAGAAAATCTACGGGCAGTTGTGGCTCTTGTCTAAACATTAAAAAATGTGGTGATTCACCGGTGAACTGGTGAGGAGTGGTATTATAAGAGAAAACCACTTGTGGAAGATATATAGCCCAGTTTTTCTTTTTTGGGGAAGGCAAAGTGCGCAGCAGATAATGCAGCGTGCGATTAAATCGCTCACATTGACCATTGCCCATAGGATGGGCTGGGGTGGTCCGACTTCGTTCAGTGCCATACAGCTCACATAGTTGCTGAATTAGGGTACTTTCGAAGTTCCGCCCTTGATCTGAGTGAATACGACTTGGGATGACAAATTTGTAGAACCACTCATTAACCAGCAACTTGGCCACTGTAGATGCCCTCTGGTCTCGTCTAGGCACTGCCTGGGTATACTTAGAAAACACATCTGTCATTCTCCATTCTCCATTCCATTCTGTGACGGTTCAATCAAGGTGAAATCAATGGCCAGAATTTGGTTAGGTCTTGAAGCTAACAAATGGCCCATGTAGGTCTGAACCCGAGGAAACACGTCCTTAGCAACCGTGCAGTGTTCACATTGTTGACACCATCGCTTCACGTCTTCAGACATACCTGGCCAGAAGCACCGTTGTCTCACCAACTCTGCTGTACGTTCCACTCCCTGATGACCATGCTCATCATGGAGCTGCTGCATAACAGTAGTCCTTAGGGATGCTGGGAGTACAAGTTGAAGAAAGGCCTCGCCACCCTGGGAATGGTGGCACTGATGATACAATACTCCATCCTTCATCTTCAAGCGCTTCCACTGTTTCAGCAGTTTACAGACATCTGTGCTCAGCCCCTGCCGCTCTTCACTTGACGGGTACTTCCCTTTTTTCCAACATTCCAGAAACACCCCAGAACGGAATCTGCTTCCTGTAGACAACACAAATCTGCAGGCGTGTAACTAGGAAAGGCAGTACTGGAGGCCTGTGTACCTTCACTCTGAGGCCTAGTAGAGGCCACACGCAGAAGGGGCTCTGGCAGAGAACTTCCAGGAATCATTCCTTCCAGCACAGGTCCAGCAGGGTACTGCCGTGAAAGTGCGTCAGCATTCCGATTACTACGCCCTGAACGATACTTGATGCTGAAATCAAAAGTGGCTAGTTGGGCAGCCCATCTCTGTTCTAAGGCACCTAGTTTAGCAGTGTGAAGGTAAGTCAGTGGATTATTATCAGTGTATACGGCACATTTATGTCCAAGTAGTTACTTACAAAACTTCTCTGTCATGGCCCACTTAAGGGCCAAGAATTCCAATTTCATGGAACTATAATTGGAGGGATTCCTCTCCGAAGGTCTCAATGCTCCGCTGGCATAGGCCACTGGCCTGACTCTGCCCTTCTGTTTATGTGACAGGACTGCTCCTAGGCCACTGTGACTGGCGTCCACTTCCAAGATGAATGGTAGTGAAAAATCTGCATAAGCCAGCAGAGGGGCACTCACCAACCACTGCTTCAGTAAATCAAAACTCTGTTGACACTCCTCAGTCCAGGCCTCTTTACAGGATTGTGCTGAACTTTTTGGCTTGCGTGCTATCAGCCGAGCAACCAAATGATGGAGTGGGGCAGCCAACTTAGCAAAACCTTCTACAAACCATCGATAATAACTTGCAAACCCCAGAAATGATCGAAGTTCGGAGACTTGACTTGGGAGTGGCCAATTAGCAACTGCTTCTATCTTCTTGGGGTCAGTAGACACACCCATATCAGAATCAAATGTCCCAAATAGCTCACCTCAGGCTGAAAAAAGGAGCACTTCTCAAGTTTAGCCTTCAAGCCTTCTCACTGTAACCGTTTCAGGACTACCTCCAGTCGTTCCAAGTGCTGAATCACTGTAGAAGGGAACACTATAACATCGTTCAAGTACAAGTGCAATGACTGGAAGTGTTGCAAACCGAACATGCGCTCCATTAACCTCTGAAAGGTACTAGGTGTGTTACACAGGCCAAAAGCCATCCTATTCCACTCATATAGCCCAAAAGGCGTACAAAAGGCAGTCTTCATTCTGTCTCTCTCAGCCACTGGGACCTGGTTATAGCCACTGGCAAGGTCCATTGTAGTGAACCACCAAGCACCTGACAGAGAATCCAATGATTCTGTTTGTGGACTACAGCTCAGCATTCAACACCATAGTGCGTGCCAAGCTGGTGGTGAAGCTCCAGGCTCTAGGCCTACACAGATCTCTGTGCAACTGGATCCTGGACTTCCTGTCAAGCAGACGCCAGGTGGTAAGAATGAGCAACATCACCTCATCCACACTGATCCTCAACACTGGTGCTCCACAGGGCTGTGTTCTCAGGCCACTCCTGTACTCCCTGTACACACATGACTGTACATCCAAACACAGCTCCAATGTCATCGTTAAATTTGCTGATGACACAATGGTGGTGGGCCTAATCACCAATAATGATGAGACGGCCTACAGAGAGGAGGTGCACGCTCTGACGCAGTGGTGTCAGGAAAACCACCTCTCACTCAACATCAGCAAAACCAAGGAGCTGGTGGTGGATTTCAGGAGAGAGAAGAAAGAACACACTCCCATCCCCATCAACGGGACACCAGTGGAGAGAGTCAGCACTTTCAAGTTTCTTGGAGTATACATCGCTGAGGATCTGACATGGACTGCCCACACAGACGCAGTGCTGAGGAAGGCACAACAATGCCTCTTCTTCCTCAGGCGTCTCAGGAGGTTTGGAATGAGCCCCCACATCCTCCGCTCATTCTACACCTGCACTGTGGAGAGCATCCTGACTGGCTGCATCACCACCTGGTACGGAAACAGCACCAGCAGCAATCGCAAAGGTCTACATAGGATTGTGCGAACTGCAGGACGCGTAGTAGGAGGTGAGCTTCCCTCCCTCCAGGACATCTATGATGTGACAATAAAAAGTGATTTGATTTGTGATTTGATTCTTTAATTCTTGGCAATGAAAGTGAGTCTTTTCTGGTCTTACTATTAAGTTGTCTATAATCAACACACATTTGTAGGCTACCATCTTTTTTCTTTACCAGGACATTGGGGGATGCATAAGGGCTACTGCTTTCCCTTATAATTTGGGCTTCTAGTAGTTGAATAATATGGGCCTTAACCGCCTCATATTCTGAGGGAGGAATGCGTCTATAACGCTGCTTAACAGGGACCTCATCATTCAAAGGAATGTTGTGTTCAATTAACGTGGTACAGCCCAAATCGGCATCATGTGCTGAAAACACAGAGGAATACTTTGACAGTAAGGCCTTCACCTGACGATGTTCTTCTGGGGTCAATGGAGACAAATCAAGAGAATCGATTTTATCCTGCACAGATCCGACCATTACCTGGGAAGAGACTGTGGCCTGCACGCTCGAAGGGAAATCCTCGACACCTGGGGGTAAACTCACCACAGCTACGGGGGAAATAGCGCCAGGAACAGTTCGTGCATAAAGATTAGCATCAACTACCCCTACATTAATCACTAGGACATGGACCTGCCCACAAGCTACCTTAACAATGGCAGGAAATGCCAAAAGGCCAGCCGCCAACCCTCCACTAGAAGGCTCAAATGCTACAGTTGAACTATCATACTGCTGTGAACAAGTAGCAGGGACAAACTTCATAGTGCCACCAGGCACCTGAACACACCTTCTCCCTCTAACCCGAACTCTAGATGTAACATCTAAAGGGGCATGAGTTTGAATTTGGTGACAAGTCTGTAGGGCTTGCTGCCAGGAATTAGGTGCATGCTGCACTAAGGGGGTCTCAAAAATGGCTGATCCATGTTGTCCAAACAATTCATTGTAACATTCCCGAATAATATTCATACCTAATATACCAGAAACTTGGGTGGTTGTCCCTGGTGGATCTTTAAATATAAGTACCCCACGTTTTGGGATCACCTTACCAAAGACTTCCACATCCAGCTCTAAATAGCCTACATAGGGATTATCTAGGTCGTTGGCTGCCTTAAGCTGCAACCACTGACAAGAGCGCAATTTTTCTACACCCCATGGCTCAAAATTCTGCAAGAAAAAGCTTTCAGTAATGGTAGACACCATTGATCCAGTGTCAAGCAAACAGGGAACTAGCACCCCACCCACACTAAAAGTTACATAGAGGCAAGGAGATAACAAAGGAGCCAATTGGTCCCCTGCAGGAAAAGCAACATCTGAGCCAAAAACATACCATTTTGAACGGTGGCTCCGAAGAACAGAAGGTTCTAGTTTTCCTGAAAACTAACTGCGGGCTGCAACCTTGACGCTACAGGCTGGGGAGGGCATTGAGGCAATGAATGTATTCTAGATGACACATATTGAGAACATTCTCGGGCATAATGGCCAGGCTGTTGGCACTTCCTACAAATCACTACACCCCGATTAACAGCAGTGGTAGAAGAATTAAATTTTCTAGGGGCATTCTGAAGCAAAGTCACATTACGGGTTAGTTGATCAAGCTGCTATTGTTGCTGTTTCAGCATTTCTTTTAGCTCAACTAATTCAGAGCCTGCGGATGCCGTAGACCCATAAACCCCATACTGAACCCCAGAAGAGGTAGAAAAACTGCGGCCCCTCGAACTCCTAGCCATACCCTCCTGTTCCCATCTAATGGGTTCCCCTCTAACATCAAGTAATGTTGCCCCAGGATGTTGACGTACAAACTGTTCAGTTCTGGGCCACCAAGTCTCGCAATTGCTGCATCTCATCCTCCATAATGACAGTCTAAAACAAGACAGAGAGAGGGAAAGTACCAAACAATATACTTGTTCTAGCTGTTGTTTCCAAATTATAACACACAATTCACATAGAATAATAATAATAAAAATAAATAAATAAATAATAATAATAATAAACAACAACAACAATAAAAAATAAAAGTATGAGTCATGTCCTTGCTTTACACCAAATGGACCCTGCCGACTACGCCAAGATTGTTACCCTTGACTGTGAAATCTGGAAATAAAACCCGACTACACCACCTAGGTTATTACCCAGGAAAATATGAAGCAGCACTTATTTGATTAACACAAGTTACAATAATATGAAGGACCCTGCTGGTGCGTTTTGATTAAAGACAGAGACATGACTTACAAAAAAAATTCAAAATTTATTAAGAATTCACACCATGGCATACTCGACATTAAAAACAACTTTTAAAATGATCTCATCACACTTACCAATTAAATACCCAGGCGCAAAGAGACCGCAATAAATGACGCTAGCATATAGGGGACACTCCACACAGCAAATCAGTGTATAAAAAGGATTAAAGCAAGTGACAGATCAAACCCATACAATTCAACAAACCCCCTTCAATTCAACATCAACATTACAGCTCATCCGTCCACCTGTGGATAGGCACACAGACTAAAATTCTCACAGGAAACTACTGCACAAGTCACAAAACATAATTCACAATGCAGCGTAATGATCAAATTGAATATGGACGTTAGATCAGGATCAAAATACTGTGCACAAAAGTAGTACCACCATAATATTAAATGGAATGTCCATAAAGAGTAAAAATCACAGCCGAAGACAGCAGATGAGACAAATAAAGAAAGGCAGCCGCAAATAAGTGATACAAAATAACAGCTAGCACATTCAGACCGCACCTCCTAAAATGCAAATATAAGACAGATTAAGGATTTTAAAAAAAACAAACCCTTCTATAAAACCCCACAAACAGACTTCTTACCTCCTAGATGAATTTCATAGGCTAGAACAGACTTTGCGCAAGGTGCTCGTCACTTCACGCACACACTTTCCTAATAATAAAGGCATTCTTTAGACTATAATTTAAAACGAACGAGAGACTAAAAAGCACACAACTCACCCCAGCTAGAGTAGACTTTTGCGAACATCACCAGTCACTTTACGCGCACACACTTTCCTAATGATCAAAAGCATTCTTTAGACGATCACTTAAAACTAACAGAACAAACGAAGGAAACAACTCACCCGATGAAGGCAAACAAGGGACTAAAAGGAAACGGTCTCTGACCACGGAGGCTTCACCAGCACTTGAGAAGATGCTCACAGGTGCTCACACGGATGCCTTTTAAAATGCTGAATATGCACTCCCAATAATTAGCCGCACAGGTGTGTGTAATAAAACTGCGTGCTGACGCCAGTAGGTGTATCCTGCCCTTAGTGCGTCACTATGCCTTACTAAAAAATAAAACCTGTCACACGCAGTTAAGATCGCGGCTCGCTCTTGCAAAAGGGCTACCCACCTCAGTTGTCCCCCGCTCCTCGGTGGGCACTCGGGTTACAGTGGGAGTAAATCTGCCGCCCTCGGGCTTGCGGACCTCTCGCTCCTCCACGCGCTCCATCCAAGCTTCGAGTGAGAGAAGCGTTCCATCCTAACATGGCCGCCCTCTCACTTGATGACACTGAGGCTTAGATGTCCACCGCTGCATCGGAGGTTGGGCTGTCATGGTCTGATGAAGGATTTCCCCCCCTCCACTCCCTCCCCTTGGGAGCGAGCACGGCGGCCGCCGATCTTGAAACAGACATGATAACCTTGCTTTCCCGGGCTGTTTCGGTTGTGGGTCTGGAAATGGTTAATCCGCCAGCTCCGCGGCCGGACCGACTAGATGGTTGTATGTGGAGAATTAAAAGGCAAGACCTTCTAGCCTCCCATCTCTTTCTTCACGGAAGTGCACAGTGGGCTCATGCAGTCTTGAGGGCACCTTTCTCTGCCTGATCTGCGTGCGCCTCCGCCTCACCACCTTTGATGGTGGAGCAGCCAGGGAGTCGATTCCCCAGATTGAGAGTGCCATCACGGGCCCGCGTGGTGCCTCCTTCTGCTGTAGTCAGCCTCATCTCCCGTCCAAGGCGTGTTGGTCTTCTGCCTCTCTCCTAGCCAGAGCCCACACAGCCGCGGGTCAGGCTGGTCACCTCGTGCTAAACCTGGCAAAAATGTGCGCGGAGTCAACAAAGTTCACTTTCTTGACTCCCCCATATACCAGTCTGGCCTATTCGGTGACACCGTTGGTGGATTCACCCAGGAATTCCCGGCAGTGCAGTCGGATACGATGGACCATCCATCGGCGGGGATGTAAGGCCACTCATCCCTCCCCGCCGGACCATCCACATCCACTGCTTGTCGCTGAGAGCGCCCGTCTACGAGTGCTGCTTCAGCCCTGCCTGCGCCTCGGGCCAGCGGCAGCGCCGAGCACCTCACAGGCAACCACCGCTCCCCGTCCCAGGGTGCCGTTAAGTCCGGTTAACGTACCGCAAAACGCTGATGAGATGAGCCATCCGGAGAAGAGGGAACCTGCTCTCTCCCCGGTGGGGGGCCGGGCTCCTTAGAGAGAGAGCATTTTTTCCTTCCCTGGATGTGATAGCCCGAATACTGCCAGTCTGGGACGTGATGAAAAGCCTTCTAGCTTGCAGGATCGGTGCACTTCGCCAGTGGCTCACGAGGTCACAAGGTTTCTCTCACACCTCCAGCCCTCCCCTCCGGAGTTTAGGTGTAAGGTGAGAGTGAATCTCTCGCCTCCAGCTCTTCCGTGAGACCCCAGCGCTCCCCAGATCAGCACTCGCACTCCACGCTACCCCACTGCTGGTACGTCAGCGATTGTATCGTGAGTCCATTAGCGAGGGCTCTGCCTGCCTGGTTAGCGCGGCCCAGCCCTTCGCGGTGGCTCATATGCGCGATCAGACTCGGCTACGCGATTCAATTCGCGAACGGCCTTCCAAGTTCACGGGGGTGTTTCTCACCAGGGTCAGCCCTGTGCCCGCCCCTATCTTGCGAGAGAAGATTGCTGTCCTCCTGGCGAAGGATGCAATCTAACCGATCCCTCCAGTCGAGATGGAGAGTGGGTTTACAGCCTGTACTTCATCATACCTAAAAGAGCGGTGGGTTATGGCCAATCCTAGATCTGCACGTTTTGAGCCGCTGTCTGCACAAGCTGCCGTTCAAAATGCTTCTGCAGAAGCACATCCTCCCGTGCGTTCATCCTCGGGAATGGTCTGCAGCAATAGACCTGAAGAACGCATACTTCATGTCTCCATACTCCACGCCACCATCAGTTTTCTGCGGTCTGCATTAAGGTTGAGCCTGGCAGTACAAGTCCTCCCTTTCGGGTTCTCTCTGTCTCTGCGGGTCTTCACCAAGCTTGTGCAGGGTGCCCTAGCGCCCCTTCGGCTCGCGGGCATCCGCATACTCTATTATCTCGGCGACTGGCTGATTTTTAGCCCACTCTTGGGAGCAATTGATTATGCACAGAGACAAGGTGCTCCAGCACCTCCACCTATTGGGGTTTCAGGTCAACTGAGAAAAGAGCAAACTCGCCCCCGTACAGAGGATCTCTTTTCTCGGGTTGGAGCTGGTCTTGGTCACCATGACAGCGCGCCTCTCCGGAGAGCGCGCTCAGTTAATGTTGAACTGTCTGAGAGAGTTTGACAGCAAAATAGTGGAATCTTTTAGAGGCTCCTGGGGCATATGGCATCCTCAGCCGCTGTCACGCTGCTCGGATTACTCCATATGAGACCACTTCAGCACTGGCTTCACGATTGAGTCCCCAGACGCGCATGGCACGTGGGCACACACCGGGTGACTGTCACTACGCTGTGTCGCCGCACCCTCAGCCCCTGGAACGATCCCTTGTTCCTACAGGCCTGAGTGCCTCTAGGACAGGTGTCCAGAAATATTGTCATTTTGACAGATGCTTCTAGCACGGGCTGGGGGACCGTGTGTTGCGGGCATGCAGCTGCGGGCCTGTGGAAAGGAACCAAGTTGCATTGGCATATCAATCGCCTAGAGCTGTTGGCAGTGTTCCTCGCTCTCCTCCATTTTTTACCGGTGCTGGAGCAACAACACGTGCTGGTCAGGACGAACAGTATGGCGGCGGTGGTGTATATCAACCGTATGGGGGGTATTCACTCTCGCCGCATTTCTCAGCTCGCTCGCCGTCTGCTCCCCCGGAGTCATATTTGGCAAAATCACTGCATTCCATTTTTCCCCACCAAGCTCAACCATGCAGCCCATTCGCTCTCACGCCAGTTTCACCTGGGAAAATGGAGCCTCCACCCCCGACTGGCCAGCTGTTATGGGCTGCACCTTTCTCTCTCTAACTTAGAGATTCGTGCGCTCTTGCTTGAGTTCCCTACTTGGCGAACCCTGCAAAGTCCACTGGCTACACAGATGGCTCCATTGAGCCTACTCGCACAGATACTGTGTAAAAGTCAGGGAGGTCGAGGAACAGCTCTTGTACTGCACCTCTCTGGCCCAATCGGACCTGCTTCAACTCTCCTCGTGATGGCCCCTCCCTGGCACATCCCCTGGAAACAGGGGACAGGCACCGTTTGTCACCCGCGCCCAGATCTATGCCTCACGTACGGTTCATAGATGGAGCGCAGAGGACTTAGGTGACCTACCAATTAGGTGGTTAACACTGTCACTCAGGCTGAGCATCCTCTATGAGGCATGCCCACGCTCTGAAGTGGAGTCTATTCGCTGTGTGGTTACCTTTTTCCCCGAGAAGGAAACCCCGACAAGCCAGATCAGAGTGATGCTATCCTCCTTTAGTTGACTGGAGCTAAGGCTGTCCCCTCCACTCTGAGGGGTTGGCATTACGATCATCCCCGCTCTAAGGATGCGGCGATGGCGGCGCGCTGGGAAGTATTGTCTCATCATCCAATTCCCAGAGGTGCGAGACATTAATATTAATTCTTCCTGTTTCCCTCTCATAACTACTTGGAGATCTCTCTTAGGAGAGGTCTGCTTGATCACTCGACTCAGTATCTTTAAGATTTCTGTCCAGGTGAACAGCTCTGCTGGTCGTGTTTGCATCGGCCAAATGGATGGGTATCTGGAGGCATTTTCGGTCAGCGAAATGTGCCAGCGTTTTGGGCTGGCCCACTCTCACGTTTACCTGAGACCCCGGCCCACCTAGGTGCCCTAGGTTCCTACTGCCTTTCAGCTACGTAGTGAACCTGCAAGCGCTGCCCACGGAGGAGGTGGACCCAGCCCCTTTATTTGCTGTGTCCTTCGCACTTTGGGTGTTATACGGACCATGCTCAGTTCTTTTATCTGTTACGGTGATCGGCAGTAGGGAAGTGCCGTATCCAAACAGAGGTTGGAACATACCCACTGAACAGTGAATGCCATTTCCCTTGCTCATCTGAGCCAGGGCGAGCCGTGTCCCCCAGGAGTGAGTCCTCAAAGCCCGCATCCTTTTGGGCATTAGCACGTGGCGCCTCTCTAACAGACACTGTAGAGCTGCGGGCTGAGCGACACCTATTGCGAGATTTATTAATCTTGTGGGGAGCCAATTTTCTCACACGGTGAATGAGAAATTCGGTTAGGTGTTGTAAAACGCTTGCTGCGCCATTCTCTCTAACACAGATATACGTGTGCTTTTTCGCTCTGTCAGTAAAGTTCCCCGCTTGGCAAACCCTGCAGATATTCCTCCGAGGCCCCCAGCATGTGACTCAGCGGAGGAGTCAGGCGCTGGCCCGTTATGTTGTTAGTATCCCCGCTGGTCAGCCCGCGTTCTGGGTATAGGTGCCCACTATGTGCGATCCCCACTAGGCGATCCCATATGCTTATACTGCCACGGTGCAGTCCCCCCTCACAGGCGGACCCGTGTATTCCCTCACTGCTTACCATCCTATATTCATATGCGTACTCCCCCTTCTCAGGGCTAGTCCACATGCTCTCTCACCACCAGTCTCCCCACTTGGGTAGCAGGTGGCCTCCGCAGCATCCTCCCTATCGAGAATGCACACTTTCCCAACGTACTGTCGTATTAAATTCCTAGAAATTATCTAGATGCATTTGCGACTCCCAAAAAATATATCTAAATCTGTAAATCTTCTGTTGAAGTGGGATAAGTATGGGCCAGGGAACACGTTGGAAGACCGCGCCTCTGGTGACGCAGGTGCGCTCATGCTCTCTTTTGCCTGGCAAACCTCTCATCGGGGATGAAGGTAAGGTTCAATCATTTTGGCGTTTTCCATACATTTCCCCATAGTGGAAGTTTCCACATAGCATTGAAGTTCCCCTCCCAAAGGGGAACGCTCCGGTTACTAAGGTAACCGGAAATGCTATGTTCCTTCGCCATAATGATTGCCCCTTAGCTGTTGAGGTGAAAGTCTCTTCCGCTAAAAAATGATGCTTTGGCTTTGCTGGCACTGTGCTCTTATAGCCAAATTAATTGCAACGAGCATCAGCTGCGCAAGCTAAAGCTGCCAACACATTGGCATTTCATTGGCCCGTTTAAATACTCTTTCAGATGATTGGCTTTCTGAATGAAATCCCCCATAGTGGAAGTTTCCACATAGCATTTCCGTTCCCCCTCTCGGGGAACGAGGGATACCTTAGTAACCGGAGCGTTACCTGAATGGGGAAAGTCCACAGATAGCTCAAAGGTGTGTTTTTTTTGTCCATTTTGAAAAAATAAATTAAATATACAAAAGCTGTCACTGGGGAAGTACCTTTTACAGTTTTGATTTTACAGTGGCTTTGGCACACTGATTTCTCAGATCAGAATTCTTAAAACTACCTGAATCCTCACATCATTGTGTCACTTGTGCACATCAAATAAGTAGTTTCTAATTTCTTTGAACAAGCAAATGCTTTGGTACATTGATGCAAATCTAATGTGTAAACATGTCTATTGAACTAAAAATAAATTAAACATTATATATAAATATAATTTTTTTTTTTTTTTCAAAATTATTAAATGAGGGCGCACAGTTTGGCTCAGTGGTTAGCTCTGTCACCTCACAGCAAGAAATCACTAGTTTGAGTCCTGGATGGGCCAGTTGGCATTTCTGTGTGGAGTTTGCATGTTCTCCTGCGTGGGTTGCACTCAGTGCATTGACTAATGAAGCCTTATTGTAAAGTGTGACCTGTTTAATTGTAAAAAAAAAAAAAAAAAAAGAAGCTTAATCTGTATGTCAAAATATTAATTAAATCTTTTCGTATAGATTACTTTTACAATAACGTTTTTGTACCTTTTTATACTATAATATTCGTGTTCTGAAAATGAACAAAAGACATTGTGGTTTAATGACATCAGGGTGAGTTAATAATGACAGAATTGAGATTTTTGGATAAACTTATCTTTTAACTTACTCTTAATATATGCTTACAGCAATGAACTTTTTTTGCACAATATATTAAACAAGTTAATGTTAATTTGTAAATATACTGTTATTAGTTCATGCTTCTTCATTATACATTTAAATGAACTAATGTTATTGCATGTAACTTGAAAAAAATATATTTAGATAAAGTAACATTATAAATATTCTTCATTGTTAGTTCATGATTCTCTGTCAATTAACTAATGTTAGCTTGAACTTTATAATTTTGACAGAACATATGGAAATAGCAAAGCTTAAATAGTATTCCTTAAATCTTATCCAAAGTTTGTAATTTTAAAAGTTATGGCATCTTACTTTTTATATTAGTAGCAATTAACCTTTCAAAAATGTTAACAGCAGTGTGCAACTTTGCAGAAATGTATTTAATCACACTAGAATGACTAATTTGTCTTCACTATACTGTATACTGCTTTTGCCTTTGCTTTTGAGGATCAGTCAGAAGCCTGTCAGTAAAGTCATGTCCTCACGGCCTGCTCATCATGGACACAGAGCACAAGCATGTTTGTATGCTTTGATGGCTTTATTATCTCTGTAGAAGCAGGTGGCAGACATAGTAGGGTTAAAGGGCTTGTGCTAATGTGCAAACAGAAATAGATACACCATCATTAGTGTAGCAAGCAAAAGATTTGAAGGTTAACTTATAAAAAAACTAAATATTCTTTGAGCTTCAGTGTGATGGACATAATTCTGATTCTGATGGTGATATGATTTCACTGATGAAATGCATTTACTAAATGGTGCAAACTGTTGTTTTTCCTGTATTTTATTCAATATATTCACACAGCGGCCTGCACGGTGGTGCAGTGGGTAGCACGTTTGCCTCACAGCAAGAAGGTCGCTGGTCCGAGCCTCAGCTGGGTCAGTTGCCGTTTCTGTGTGGAGTTTGCATGTTCTCCCCGTGTTTGCGTGGGTTTCCTCCGGCTGCTCTGGTTTCCCCCACAAGTCCAAAAAGATGTGGTATAGGTGAATTGGGTAAGCTAAATTGTCCGTATGTATGTGTGTGAATGAGTGTGTATGGATGTTTCCCAGTGATGGGTTGCTGCTGGAAGGGCATCCGCTGCGTAATACATATGCTGGGTAAGTTGGCGATTCATTCCGCTGTAGTGACCCCAGATTAATAAGGACTAAGCCAAAAAGAAAATGAATGAATGAATATTCACACAGCACTAACTATTAATTTAAGAATAATACTTCTTGAAAACAAATGAAAAAAATAACACCCAAAATTTTGGAATGGAATAAGGAAAAGATTCATTCATTCATTCATTGTCTTGTCGGCTTAGTCCCTTTATTAATCCGGGGTCGCCACAGCGGAATGAACCGCCAACTTATCCAGCACGATTTTACCCAGCGGATGCCCTTCCAGCCGCAACCCATCTCTGGGAACATCCACACACTCATTCACACTCATACACTACGGACAATTTAGCCTACCCAATTCACCTGTACCGCATGTCTTTGCACTGTGGGGGAAACCGGAGCACCCGGAGGAAACCCACGCGAACGCAGGGAGAACATGCAAACTCCACACAGAAACGCCAACTGACCCAGCCCAGTCGAGGTTCGAACCTGCGACCCAGCGACGTTCTTGCTGTGAGGCAACAGCACTACCTACTGTGCCATTGCGTTGCCAGGAAAAGATTTATATTCCAAATTATATTGCGTTTGTGACATCATGTTTGCTGTACCTCTAAAATAACTAGTAAAGATTCTCTATATTTTGTATTCTCTAAGTATAAAAATCAAAAACTTATATACGGATGTCTTTGCTGTTCTACCTTCATTTATAGGGACATTTCAACTGCATTCTAAAGACTGGGACACACTTAGCCAGTGGTTGGTCATTGAGCCAAGCATTGCAACCAGCAATTATTATAAGGAAAATGGCTTGGTTTATATTGTGTTTGTCACGATCACCAGCGATCTTCTCCCCATAGATCGCTGGTTTACATGCACAAACACTATGGACTACAAATCCACCATATAATGGACTACATCTCCACACATGCACTCCACTCTCACACACATGTTACTCATCTCCACTGATTGCACACACACCACCGGAGGCTTGTCAAGACTGATTGCACACAGTACATAAGCAGCACACACACTCACTCCATTGCCGAGTCTTGTTGTCTTCTCACAGTCACAATTCCAAGCGTTACCTTGTCTTGTTCTTGCCGTGTTTGGACCCTTGCCTTGATTATCTGTTTCTCCCTGTCTGCTGCCAGCCTTGTGACCATCTGCCTTCTATATTGACCACGTTTTTGAATTACCTTTATACTTCTGTCTGTTCCTGTATTGAACATTGCTTGCCTGACCATCTCTTTAAATAAACCTGCATGTGGATCCGCATCCTGTTGTCAGCGTCCTATCCCTGGTTACAGCGTTAATGGAGTGAGTATTCATCAATCGGAATGGTGCTGTTAATGCTGTGAAACGTAGAATTGTGTGAGTAAGAGAGATCGATTATAAGGCGTTTTTTTTTTTTTTTTTTTGCCTGAAAATTTGTGAGTTGCAACGCAACGCTATTGAGCTAATGTGGAAAATGCTGAATGGTGGGGCAGAGAACGGGCCGATGGTGAAATTATTGTCGATTGATTGACTGTTTCAGGATTGGTGGTTGCGGATTGTAGATTAGGACGTAATAGGCAGTGGTGGAAAGAGTACTGAAAAATCATACTCAAGTAAAAGTACCATTACTTGCCTAAAAATGTAGTGCAAGTAGAGTAAAAGTATCTGTTGTAAATAATACTCAAAGTATGAGTAAAAAGTAACCCTTTCAAAAGTACTCAAGAGTAGTGAGAATTATGCTGTTAAAAGTTGATGCGTTTACATGTAATTTGTGCATGTGTGTGTAAACGTAACATTTTGTAGTGCATTTAGTTATTGCCCAGCAGGCACACAACGTCATAAGACGCTAATATTAGGTTAGATTTAGGTTGTAATGTCAGGTGACCAAAATTCATTGTCTAACCAGCGTCTAAGGACAATGTTATTTTGATGTCCAATAACTACGTCAACAGACGTTGATATTTGGTTGATTTTAGGTTGTTAGAAAGTGACCAAAATCCAACGTCGAGCCAACATCTTAAACCAAAATCATATTGACGTCAAATACTGACATTTATTCGTCATGTATGGCAACCAAAATCCAACGTCTGATAGATGTCATAGTGGTAACGTCCACACAACGTCAAGCTGTAACATCATTAGACATTGATATTTGGTGGATTATAGGTTGGACATTGGACATTGATGTTGGTCTGACGTTGAGTTCTGACGTCAACGCGATTTTCATTTTCAAACAAAATGCAATGTCCCCATGACCTTAGGGTACAACGTCAATCTGATGTCATGTTGACATCTTGTGCCTGCTGGGTGTTTAAGGCCATTTCGGTCATCATACATTAAACATGCGTCATCTTCTCATCAGTGACATGCATCTAAACAGTCTCTGGGTCAATGCATGTAAAGATTTTGGACATCTTCTTGGACACTTTTAATGCTTACAAACAGTATGCTGCAATTATAATGTGCACATGTCTTGAGGTAGTTCATTTTGATGCAATTTACCTTCTATGTGCGATTTGATTGGACAGGAATCACATGACTGATTTTTCTAGTCCCCACAAGAAAAAATAAAGTAGTGACTGCAGGTTGAAGGAAAGTAGTGGAGTAAAAGTACCGATACTGCACTAAAAATGTACTCAAGGGGAAGTAAAAGTACACATTTTTAAAACTACAATTCCTGAGAAAAAACTACTCAATTACAGCAATTTGAGTATTTGTAATTAGGTACTTTACACCACTGATTATAGGAGAGGAGAGCTGAAATGCCTGGGTGGAATCCATGGGTTAGACGTGAAATCAGAAAAGTTAGTATCAGGTTGAGAACATAATTCAAAGGCAAGGTAAGAAACATTCACTGGAGTCGACAGGTAAATTTTTGTTTTTTTATTCTTAGCTGTCCAGACGGTGCAAATAACTCCACAATAAGTGCAGATTTGGAGGAATGTACAAGGATTTCTGAAACATTTGCCAATATTGAAATTTTGTGGTGGTGGGCAAAGGTTGGGAGGGAAAAGTAGAGGAAGCATTATTGTCCTGGTTGGGTTCCTAATGTAGAATGGTGGGTGCCGTGGCTTGAGGTGACCAGGTATCCTGGGGCGTGGTCTTGAGGGTGTGCTTCTGCTTGTTTTTTTTTTTTTTCAGGTTGTGAATGTTGTGGATACGGAGTGTGGCGGGAGCTGGTTTTCTGGGTGGATGATCTTGCTGGTGGAATGAGTGAAGGGTGCGAGTCTGAGGTGGCATTGGTGGTTACGTGGAGCATGGATGCTGAGATCAGAAAGGAGTTGACAGAGATCTGTGATGGGATTTTTTTGACCGGGTGGACGGAGGAGGTGGCTGAGACAAATAAAGAAGTGGGTGAAGTGTTCTGATGTCTTGAAGTAGATGGTGTAGGTGATCCATGAAGGTGAAATCTGGCAGTAGCCTCTTGCGTGGTCCTCAGGCTCTGTTGGTGCTTGGTGTTGTTGAGCTGCCACGGGCGTTCCAGGAAGAGCAGTGTTCTCTTGTGGGTTGTGGGTAGCTGGAGGTGCTGTTGTTGTTGCTGGTGTTGCTGCTGTAGTTGTTGATGTTGTTGTTCATGATGAAGTTTATTTGGTTGCTCTGTCGGAGAATTTGCTGTATATAGTGAAATTTAGTGAAAAAAGATTCTTCTAGACGAAGATACTGATGTAAGAAACTCTGGTTATTTATAGTTCTACCAGAAAGACTCGGGAGGTGAATTAACGTCTTAAAATTTATTGAGAATAAATAAAACATTTACAATTTCAGTTACTGTTCTTTTTGTTTGTCGATGATGCAGGTCTCGTGAAGAGCTGGCAAATGCTGCCTGAAGATGAGCGCAGGGCGGAACCAACCCCAAAAGATATGTGATATCAGGGCTTGGTTTTTGGCTGTCCTAAAATAGAAAACATATTGTCAGCTTTATCAAGCAATGCACTGTATCCAGCTAACTTAATTAATTTAATGGCGTCATCGACTTGGGCGTAGTAAAGGGAAAAAGGCTCGAGCGGAATGCATTCGGTTACACTTGCGGTGCTGTTGGAATGAGGAGAAGACATATAAAAAATCAGACGGTTTTTACCTGAGTATTTGTGTGTTGCTAAACCTAAAGAATTGAATCTAAACGACGAAAAAGGGGGAGATCCGAAAGGTCTAATCAGGTAGCCTTTATTCAATTCCCTTTCGAGAAGGGAAGTAACGACCTCCGGTTCAGTTAAGGCCGACTGCAGATTTTTGGCAACATACGAAAAAGACAAAGAAGAGAGGACCCCCACCCAAAACCTTGAGAAAGTGAGGTTATTAAATAATCTGCGAAAGTTGGATTAGGATGGGAATTTTTTCTGTGGAGGTATTTTCCCTAGTGTCGAAAGCCGAAAACCTCGGGCTCCGGCAAACGGATTTTAGGTACTGGTCTTTGCAAACACTACAAACATGAGAAAATCTACAATTAGGAAAATGACATACTGATTCGTTAAAATTATTACACAGTGAAAAGCCATTGAACTTAGTAATAGGTCGGCCTTTTAAGTCAAACTCTGCTCTTGAAGGTTCAGCACTATGGACAGCAGCCGATTCTTTGAAACCAGTTGTTTTTGGACAAAAAGATGCTGAATGACCGTAAATGCTGCATACTACACAAGTCAAAGCTTTTTGTCCTCCACAATTTCAAACCAGCAGTTCAGTGGCTACAATGGACCAATCCAATCTGCAGTTGAACTATGTAATGAAGGATGTGGATATAGCGGAAAAGGCTTTGTGATATTCGTAAAAGAGAGTACATCCGTATCTTAGATTAAGATCAGAAATTAAGGCCAAGTATACATCTAGTTCCTCCCTGCGATTAGGAAATGCTTGGCATAAGATATCTCTCTATATGCCGAAAGCGATTATGAATTTGCTAAGGGACAGGTTGCGTTTAAGTCTGGGATCTGACGTTTTTAAAAGAATGCCACGTCAACACAGTCAACCATTTGCTTGTCATTCGCTGGAGTGGGAAACAGCAAAGGGGCTAAGTTAATGTCCTTTCCTTGAATGATATCGTGATAGTAATGGCAGCAGGAGGAATGAAACGTCTACCAAATACTTGCACAGGAGTAGATGTTCTGAGGTTGCAATCTGGAGATGGAGTAACGAATGTTTCTTGTGATGAAGTTTGCGTCATCGAATGGTCCAGTGTCAGTGAGTCAAACTGCATAGCAGATGTTGACAGAACATTAAATCTGAGAGAAAGGGGAGCTGTTGACTTGGAGCCAGAAGAAGTCAATGGCATGGTCAAAGCCGGTATGGCCGATTCAAAAACTCCTAGCTTAGATTAAAATTTTTAGACTGTATTAGAGAGACCTTGAACAGCCTTTAGCAAGGTCGCTGGCCACGGAAGGTGTAGGAGAAGCCGGTGATGAAGTTTTCTATTTTTTTGTAGACCTGGGTGAAGACTTTGCGGTTCTCTTTCCGCTAGTTTGTCTAGGTTGTACTGGCGAAGCTGAAGTTGGAGATGTGTTCGTGAGCGTGTTAGAGGTGTATCCCAAAATATTGAAAGCCAGTAGGAGCAGATCTTTGCGTGACATGTCATGATTAAAAGGTGTGCCAACCGCTTTGAGTGCTGCAATAATTTTTTTCTGAAGGCCAGTCTGCCCAAGGAGAGTCTTTAGATTGCAAGGACTTCATCGTCCAAATCGGAAATCTCAAAATCTAAGAGTGGTCTCTGAGGCATGTTGGCTGAGTTAAGGGTACGAGAAGCGGAACTTTGGCTACATCACCTATGATCAGCGAAGGAAATTGTTTAGACGGCTTGTTTATATGACTTGCTTAAACCTTATTGGCTAAATTGAAAATTATGAAAAATGACTTAGAATTAGTCTTCCTGGTAGAACCTTCGCTGAAGCTTGCATTGAGTTAGGAATCATCTGATTAGTGCATCAAGCATTAGCTAATGCGGGACCAGCCGTGGACAATTATAAGCACATGATCCTCTTGACATTAGTTTATAAATGAACTTCTCAATGTTTCAATCAAATCTAAGTTATTATATACAAACGTAGTTAACCTGCAATTTTATTGCATATAGGTCATGTACACATAGGTCTATGTGTACATGTTTAATGAAGTGTATTTGTGTATTAAGTGTATGTGTTGTCCTCAAAGTAATCGATGGTTGGCATCATTTCTTTGCACGTGTTGTTCTTGAGGTCCTTGATGGTTGGCATCTTCTCTTCACAGGTCTTGAATCACATCAATGGCACTGCACAATCTCTAGTGTCCTCAGGATAAGCATCCCCAGGTGGAAATAGAGAACTATGTATTTACAAGAGATATTAAATATCAATGGGAAAATGAAGTGCTATAACTGAAAATAGCAGTTATATAAACAAACATAAAAACAAACATGTAAAGCATACAAGTATTTTTTAACAAAATGCCTGGTGCATTAAGATTGGAGAAGTGTGTCCTACAGGTGGTCTGTCAAGCCCACTCACCTGCATGAAGCACACTCATGCATTATACCATTATGTGATGCATATTGCATAGCATGTATTTTGAAAACAGCTAAGCGCCTAAAACTGATCCTTGAGGCACCCTATACTTTACTGGCCTGACTTGTGAAAGCTCTACATTCAAATTTACAAACTGGTAACGGTCAGTTAAGTATGACTTAAACCATTGTAAAGCCATTCCCAGGACACCTGTAAAATTTAAGCAATTTATGAGGATATCATGGTTGATAGTGCTAAATGCAGCACTGAGATCAAGTAAAATTAGTAGCGAGATGCAGCCTCTGTTCGCAGCTAAGAATAAATCGTTGGTTATTTTCACTTGACTGAAACACTTAAAAACATTGTTCATCTGTGGAAACTGTTTCTAGAATTTTAGACATAAATAAAAGATTTGAAATAGACCTATAATTTGCTAAGTTACTGGGATACAGTTGTGGTTTCTTAATAATAGGTTTAATAACAGCTAGCTTGAAAGGGTTTGGAACATGGCCTAAAGATAAAGAAGAGTTAATAACATTAAAAAGAGGTTCTCCTACTACAGGTAGCAACTCTTTCAGTGATTTTGTTGGAAAGGAGTCTAACATACATGTAGCTGGTTTAGACATATTTATAAGTTTAACATTTTCTATTTTCTGTCTGAAGCCTTTTATTTTATCACTGTAAAAAATCATCAAGTCATCACTACTAATTTGTGGTGATTAGATTTTGTTCTGAAGACGACCAATTATTTGTTGGTTTAGCGATGATGTTAAATAAAAATCTAGGATTGTAGGATTGTGTTTTAGAGCCTTCTTATAGCTGGACATACTTTCTTTGTAAGCAATTCTATGTTGAATGTTCTACGTTCAAGGGTATGAGTTGCTGTTTTGAGAGCTCGAGTATGATTGTTATACCATGGTGTAGTTTTATTTTCTCTAGCCTTTTTTAATTTGATGTGTGCCACAGTATTTAGTGTGTTAGTAAAGAAAGCATCCATTCTACTAGTTACTACATAAAGATCATTTGCATTTGCGGGTGCACTTAGAAACACAGAAAGTTCAGTTCAGGTAAGTTACTTGTAAATTTATCTTTAGTAAATTTGTCTTTAGTTGTTTTGGTATTCCACACATCACCTGTCATCGGTTTAACATTGAAGCTCATTGGCCCAATTCAGCATGTAGAATCGTTGTTGGGTGCTGGCTAAAGAAAATGCTCTGACTGGTTATTCAGCAATGAATTAAAGCATGAGTGTGAAGTAGTGAAGTGATGTAGCAAGTACACAAAGTCAAGGTGGAATACGAATTAGCATGCTGTAAATTTTTTGCAAATGATATGGAATATTAAATTATCAGTCATATTTGCAGGAGTAAATCTCTCCTTGGTGAGCGACCATTACTTTGATAATGGAACTAAATGCTAATTTGTTTTCGCTTTGCATGTGTGCACCGGAAGATGTGATTTTCCCATTGTGAACGAGATAACAGACTACTGCCACCCACAGGTTTGAAAAGACACGGAGGTAATTGGCCGGATTCAGTATACAGAATCAGCGCCAGACTTCAGCGAAAGAGAGCTCTCTGATTGGCTCTTCAGCTATGAATCAGAGCATGAGAACAAAAACTGAAGTGACGAAACGTTGTGGTTACTGTCATAACCCACGTTCCCTGAAGGAGAGAACAGAGACGTTGTGTCGACCAACACACTGGGAATCACCAGATGACCAATAACTCTGAAGAGTAAGAAAACAGGCCAATGAATGCCTATTAATTGGCAAACAGTTATATTGCCCACACGTGGAGGAAAGCAAGCCAGGTGTTTAACCAGTGAAGAAGCCAAATGCTCAACTACCAACTGGAGACCCAGCTGCTGTGACAGGGAGATACAACTTCTTTGTTCCCTCCTTCAGGGAACGTGGGTTACAACAGTAACCAGGACATTCCCTTTCAAGTTGGGAACTTCATGTTGTGTTGACTGGTGCTTTCCATACGTATTCTCAATGTGTCATAGTAGCTAGACCCACCACGCGTTTGGTTAGATGAGAAGGCTGCTGCTGAGACCACCTGCTAGCCAAATGGGGAGACCTCATCACAATATGTACATGTGGGCTAACCCTACGGAGGGGAGAGCACTTCATATGATAAGATGGTTAGTGGGTAGGACAGACACAGATCTGCTTGAGAAGGGGGAACTGCATCATGGCTGAATGAAGCATATGGGATCCCCAACATGGATCACGCATATCTGGCACCAATCCCCAGAACGCTGGCTCACTAAACAGGCATACCAGACAACAGAAATCTCTAGGATTTGTCAGATTGGGAACTTACTAGCAGAGTGGAAATAAGCACACACTTCTCCAGGTTAAGGAGAATGGCTCAGCAAGCATTTTTGACCCTAAGCTTAGTTTATATGAATAGCACCAGCCAACTGGAAGAAAACCGGTCCCACTCTCAGATTATAAAATCTCGTAAATGTTTTAAGAATCGCCCAGCCTGCAGCTCTACAGATATCTGCCAAAGAGGTGCCATGTGCTAATGCCCAAGAAGAGGCAATGCTCCTTGTTGAGCGTGCTCTCACTCCCGAGGAACAGGGCCAACCTCTGCTTTGATATGGCACTTCCCTTTTGCCGACCATCATAACAGACAAAGAGTTGCCCAGAGGATCTTTTGCTCTGAGTGTGGTCCACATAAATGCGCAGTGAGCAAACCAGACACAGCAATGACAAAGCTGGATCTGCTTCCTTCGCAGACAGTACTTGCAGGCTTACTACCTGGTCCCAAAAGGGTCTGCTATGAAGCATGGGCACATAGCTGGTAATTTGTTGACCGAAAATGCCTCCACATCCCCAAACCTCTTGATCGATGCCAACGCGACCAGCAGAGCTTTCTTCATAAACAGAATTTTTAGGGATACTAAGTCAAGTGGCTCAAACAGATCTCTCTGCATCGCCTCACGCCTCTGAGGAACCAGATGATGAGGTTATGCTTCACGAGTATGCTGCCATCCACCGCGTTGTGGTGAGCAGATATGACAGCAATGTAAACCTTCAGTGTGGAGAGAGAGATAACACAACATTAATCTGGCTTGTATAGGGTCTTCTCGGGGAGAAGCGCACCACTCAGTGAATAGACTCCACTTCAGGGTGTAGGCATGCCTCAGAGAGGGTGCTCTAGCCTGAGTGACGATGTCAACCACAGACCCAATCGTGAAGCCAGAGCTGAAGTGGTCTCATATGTAACAATCTAAGCGGTATGATGCCATTTGGCCCAAGAGCCTCTGAAAAGGATTCAGTGAGACCACTGTGTTTCTGTCGATTTGTTTCAGACAAGACAGCACCAGCTTGGCATGCTCTTTAGTAAGGTGCCCTATCATGGAGGTCGAGTCCAGCTCCATCACAAGATAAGAGACGCTCTGCATTGGGGAGAGCATACTCCAGTGGATGCGCTTCTGTGTGATAACTATGAACGGTATCCTGTGCAGATAGTGGTTCAAAAGGCGCAGATTTAGGATTGGACATAATCCATTGCTCTTTTTGGGCATGGTGAAGTATGGGCTGTAAAACCCGCTCTCCATATCAGCTGGGGGGACTGACTTGATTACATCCTTCACAAAGAGGACACAAGAAAGGGGCAGCCGCAGCTTTGACTTGCTTTAAATACACACCCTTTAACTTAGGGGCTCATTTGGGGAACTGAATTGCATAACCAAGTCTGATTGTCTGAATGAGCCACCGTAACAGGCTGGGCAGTGCTAACCAGGCTGACAGAGCCCGTGTGAGCGGCACATCAAAGCAATTTCTGATGCACAAGTGGTGGGGCAGCTCGGGATGTGAGTGGTCACCCCAGGAAGTGCCACGTCCCAAGGAAGAGCAGAAAATAAGAGATCAAATCCCATGGAGAGGCTGGAAGTGTGAGAGAATTTCGTCCTCCAACACCTTCGGAGCCTGTGGTGAAGTGCATCAAAGCTGCAAGCTAGAAGGCATCGCATCCCAAACTAGCAGTTCACAGGCTTTCAGACGTGGAGAGAGGGAAAATGACTCTTTTTTTTAAATTTGGTTGCCGCCTGCCAGCTGGCCAGCAGTGGGATGTTGTGCCTATGTTCCAATGGGGTTCCCTGGTCTACAGGAGGACACCCTCAGTGAGGAGCTGCCGAAGTAGATGGATCCAGGAGAGGAGCAGTTTTTTGAGCTTGCTGGTAGATGACGAGAACTCCTGGGTAAAGTCCCTGATGGTGTCACTGAACCAGTCTTCCTGGGATATAGATGCATTGAGTAAGCAAGTTTTGTTGACATCACGCATATTGGCCAGGTTTATTCAGAGGTGGCGTTCCTGAACCACTAATGTGGTCATCGTCTCCCCAGGGCATGAGCGGCTGACTTGGTGGTTATAAGAGCATAGTTGGTCACTGTGCAGAGGTTATGCATGGTGCAATAGTGCTCTCCACCTAGGGGATAGTTTCATACTCCCATGTAGCACCCATCTAGTTGGTCCGGTGGTGGGGCTGGGGGTGATGACACAGAAACGCAGACAGATGCAGAAATGCATGACCATCATGACCATCTCCAAGTCCATGACCGCGATTTGCTCCCCGGAGGGTGGAAGCAGGCCTGAGCTGTCATCGGAGCATGACAACCCACCCTTCGATGCCACAATGGACATCTGGTCACTGATGTCACTGAGCGAGAGCATGGACATCCTAGAGGATGAACCATTACAAACACTTGAAGCTTGGATGGAGTGCACTGCGGAGGAGTGAGGAATGCTCAACAATTTGCGGGGAGCAGCAGGGTTGACTTTTTGCAAGAATGAGCTGCAATCTCAGTTGTGCAACAGACATGCCCTTGCAGTAAGCTGTCCTCGATCACCAGTTCTGCTGGACACCACCAGATATGTGGGACAGAAAACCACTGCATCCAGAAACACATGATACAAACATCATCTTGAAAAAGATGGGTTGCTTTACCGTGTTGCTCTTTTAGGGAAATCTGCCCATTTATTAAAACCGCTCTTTTTGTGACACCCATCGAAACGCCCGGGGGACGAGAGATCAGATTCAGCTCAACTGCTGCTGCTTGTGTTGCCACTTACACTAGACTGCTTTCTCTCAGGAATCAGTTTGGCAGAAGGTTCTCTTCAGCTGCTCGTCAGGCTTCTGAAGTGAAAAGTCTGGCTTGCTCCCCTCCACATGTGGGCTATATATACTCAACTGATTATAATCAGCTGCACCTGTGAGGAGCTGCACTTTGCAGAGTGAAGATTGATTGGTCATCTGGCAATACCCAATGTGCCAGTCAACACAACTCAAAGTTCCTGACCTGAAAGGGAACAATGCAAACGTTGTCATGAGGAAACACAAAGAAGCCTTGTCTTCTTGACTATTGCAAACACTTCCATATAGGGACAAATAGTGTTTTCATTCTAAAATGCAATTTTAAAAATGCAAACCCGCTAGTGTAAATACGGTCTAATAGGATTTTGGACAAAGGAATCAGCCTTTGATTTTGTTTGCATTTGCAAATGAGTGACATTCAAATGAGTGCTTGACTATGCCAGCTCAAATCAACAGTAAACAATTAACAGTTTTAATATATTGTGCACACATTATAATATTGTGCACCCCAAAATAAAACTACATCTGCCAAACATTTATTGTACTGCACAAACATGCAATAAGACAATGCTTTAATAGTTAAAAAGTTAGTTTTTTTTTTAATCTTGACAATAATTAAAAAATTTAAATCCTCTGGGGATATTAACAATCAACATGGAACTGTTGAGATACCTGTGGTGCTGTTAACCTACACCTGATTTTGATAGGTGTTCTTGTAAGTTTCAGTTGTGGCCAGTGTTGTAAAGTAACTAATTACAAATACTCAAACTACTTTAATTGAGTAGTTTTTCTGAGGAACTGTAATTTCTTAAGTAGTAAATTTTTTTGTTCTGTATCAGTACTTTTACTCTACTACTTCCCTTCATCCTGCAGTCACTACTTTATTTTTTCTTGTCTATGGGGATTAGAAAATCAGTCCTGTGATTCCTGTCCAATCAAATCACACATAGAAGGTAAATCACATCATAATGAACTACCTCAAGACATGGGCACTTATAACACCCAGGCACCCAGCAGGCACAAGACGTCAACATGACATCAGATTGTTGTACCCTAACGTCATGGGGACGTTGCTTTTTGTTTAAAAATGAAAATCAGGTTGACGTCAGTGTCCAACGTCCAACCTAAAATCAACCAAATATCAACGTCTAATGATGTTACAGCTTGATGTTGTGCAAAGGTTACCACTATGACGTCTATAAGACGTTGGATTTTGGTTGCCATACCTGATGAATGTCAGTATTTGACGTCAATATGGTGTTGGTTTAAGATGTTGGATCGATGTTGGATTTTGGTCACTTTCTAACAACCTAAAATCGACCTAATATCAACATTATTTGACGTTGTTATTGGATATCAAAAGAACGTTGTCCTTAGATGCTGGCTAGACGTTGAATTTTGGTCACCTGACATCACAACCTAAATCTAACCTCATATTAACGTCTTATGACAATGTGTGCCTGTTGGGCAATAACTAGATGCACTACAGAATGTTACGTTTACACACACATGCACAAATTACATGTAAACGCATCAGCTTTTTTCAGTGTAATACTGACTACTCACTACTCCTGAGTACTTTTGAAAGGGTTACTTTTTACTCATACTTTGAGTAATATTCACAACAGATACTTTTGCTGTACTTGCACTACATTTTTAGGCAAGTATTGGTACTTTTACTTGAGTATGATTTTTCAGTACTCTTTCCCCCACTGGTTGTGGCTATCCAGACAAGACCCCAACAAACACCCTAGTCAGCTCGAAACTTATCAATGTAAAGTACCTCACTCCAGCATTGTATAAAATAAAGGCATGTCAATAATTTGTGAAAACAAATATATTACATAATATATTTGGGGAAAGAGGGAGAGATTGATCGATTGATTATTGGATTTGGTGACGCTGTAGGAAAGCCTTTTCTGTAGAAAATATCACGTAACTTTGTTTGGTGTCTTTTAGGTATTCAAGAGCTCCATGGAGCTCCCTGCGTTTTATCACTGCATACTCTAGAATGACCATCAACCAATGAGAATCAAGCATTCACCAAACCAAATGTCAAATATTTCTTTATAACCTTTATGTTTTGAGTTGAAATGAGTTTAAGTTAAACGTAATAATTTTTTTCTGACCATTATATTTATTATATTTATTCCCCATGACCTTCACATGACCTCTAACACAATAATTTTAGAATACATTAATTTTTTATTAAATTACTATTCAATGAAAAGTCCCCACAAAATAAAATATTACACGATACAGACATTCTGAACCACTCACACATGCACATACTCACATAAATGCACACACTATATTTATCCTTTGAGATGGTAAGCTGCAGAGACTAAGTGTTTTTTAAAAGTGGTGGATCCCGTGAAGTGTATGCAAGGTCATGTCCAGTTTAATTGAAGATTATTTACTTATTTACTCAAGCACAGTCAGAGTTAAATACCTTCAGTCAAAAAAGAGCACACACTGTCAAACCCTGGGGTTCAGTGCTTCACACAATTAGAGATTAATGCTGACAGCACTTCCAATTACGTATAATTACAGCTTAACTGGAAGTGGATGGAACTTGTCCTTTCTCACTCAACATAGGTGATCCCTTATGGGTTAACCAGGGTAAGTAATTCTAACCCTTGCATTAGCACTAGTGTTGATGTAATTTAACATGTACTTGCAAAGTTTCTTATAGTCAGGACAATGTCTGTTGGTGGAGCAGTATCATCAGATATTAAGCAGACACTGACTCTACTAATACTCTTGAGAATCATGTAATTGCCAGGTAACTTTTAGTCAACAAAATTTATAATGAATATAATGATATTTATACATACGCAAACCAGTGTGCAACTTAAGCAAAACTGATATAAAAACTGCTTTAAATTTTGTTTTGTAGTTCGGGCCCAAACAAATATTTGTAGTATTTTTAACAGTTTAATTTCACTTGGTTTACTATGTTAAAATCTGTGAATATTATAGATGTATTTATTGGATAATAACTAAGTTATAATTGGGTCCCCATCCCCAGAAGTGATTAGGGTTAGTACCCAGTCATAGCCATACATGCAAAGCTATATATATTTAATATAAAAAATAAAAAAAAAGTCAAATGATCAGATCTTTGTGTGGAGCACTGGCTGTTGTCAGACAGCTTATACAAGCAAAAATCTTTCTGAATAATTACAATTGTTAGCAAAATGTATTTGAAAACATAGACATACTTTTAAACATTGAGTCATCCCAGCCGGCATTTCAACGGTGATTCAACGTTGAATCAACGTCAGGTCTATGGTTGGATCAACGTTGAATTACCTTTCGATTTTGCAAATTGGATCAACGTTTATATAGTGACGTTGTTTCACCGTCGGATCACCACCGGTGATTCACCGTTGAAATCACGACGTTGTTTCACTCTTACCTTCTTCATGGGTGAATTTTGGTCGTTTTGTAGACGTTGAATTAGGGTTGAATTACCTTTCGATTTTGCAAATTGGATCAACGTTGATACCTTGACGTTGTTTCACCGTCGTACATTTCAACGTAAGTTTAATAGAAATTACATATAACACAAAGTCCATAAATATAGCAAACAAATTTTTACTAATAAAAAAACAATACAAATACACAACTTAGCCTGTGTATCAATTTATTCAATACACCACATTATCATTTATTCTAAATATACAGCAACATTTACAGCATACAATCGTTCATTAAAACCATGCAGGTTACTGTACATGCAGTACACTCAAATACACAAACATTTAAATGGTCACTTTTTAATTAGGTTGCATGAGTTGAAGTTAGTTCATATTTACTAACATGAACAAACAATAAATACTTACAGCATTTATTAATCATTTAATTAAAGTATGTCCCAATGCTATTAAAATAAAAATGTATGCTTGTTAACATTAATACACTGAGCTGACATGAACTGTATTTCCTTTATATGAAAGATGTTTTAAATGTATTTTTCTTTGTTCATGTTAGTAAATACATTAACTAACACAATCTTATTGTAAAGTGTTACCATCTTCAGAAAGACAGATAACTAACTAAATAACTAAACTGTCACCAACACAGTCTCCAAAATACAATTTTGTTTACAAAGTTTACAAAATACAAATTTTTAAAGTGGCTGCAGTAAAAAAAAATCATAAAACATCACCCACAGCTAAGAATCACAAGTAAAATACATTACATCTGTTTAAGGTTTTATATGTTGAGAGAAACGCTTGAGGTAAAAGCTGGCACCGGGGACAAAAAATTAAATGTAAAACACTAAAAACATCTATATCTGTCTAGCAGTTAAATACATCTTTTATTTTCAAACACCAGGTGAGTATCCTACAAAATCAGTAATGAGGTTTGCCACTCCAATTCATTGTGAATGAATGACTTGACTTTCACAATAGTGAAAACTCCTGCTATAATCTATAAATTTGACATTGCACCTTCACTTTGCAGGTCTGCATGCTAAATATTTAGTTGTTTTTGTCTTTTTGCATAAAGTACATCTATTGTGTTTAGCATTACTGCAGCAAAACTGAGCACCTGTGACAGTGGAACATCAAGAAAATGTGTAGAATATATGATTGGATTCTCTCTCACAAACACAACAGTTACACCTTGACATGTTCACATCTATTTGACTTATTATAGCCTATAACTTAAATAATACAACAGTAATTTGTTATTCCATTACTTTTAGTATCATTAAAATTGCATGTTCACATGGGTCCTACAATGATGGCTCACGTTTGTGAATGTAGGACTATTCACCTAGTAGATACATTTCACTATTACATTGGTCTTTAAAAAAATTTCACATTAAGTATTCACATAAGTTATGTTATTAATTACTTGTGTCATCCCAGAGACCTGTTCATCTTCAGAAAACAAAGTATAATATTTTAGATTAAATGCTCCTCATCCTCTACAGACAGCAATGGTCCCGAGATGGTCATAGTCCAGATAAGGCACAAAAAACATTGTCAAAACATTCCATGTGACTTCAGTAGTTCAACTGAGAACATGCCAAGCTACAACAACACTTTAGTGAGGCAAAACAAAACAGTAAATACAAAATTGTTTGCGTATATCTCTCCCACATTAGATCAGCGTGTGTGTTTACTATGAGCAGTAAGCGCACACCCTAACCTGTTGTGTGTTTACTACGAGCAGTAAGCGCACACCCTGACCTGTTGTGGCAGAGGCAAACAAGTTATTTTTACAGTACTTTTGATGCACAAATGTGTTTTTGAGTTTTGTATGATTACAGTTGAACCACTGAAGATAGAAGCAATGTTTTGACAAAGTTTTTAGTTCCCTTTCTGAACTTTAAACATCTTGGGACACTTGCTGTACATGGAGAAAAAGAAAACTATAGCTTCATGGCAAATGAGTCAAATATCACATCGAAATCACCAAAACAGGCACAAACCAATGTTTAGTTTGGAGAGAGAGAAGGGAGGAAGAAAAAACATTTGCAAATTCTAAAAATAACTTTTCTCTGTAATTTTAACACAAATTTCACTGTAACAGGTGCTGTTATTTTGCTCCAGTGACACCTTCAGAGAACACCGTAGTCAGACATCCATAGAAAAGCAGAGAGTTTGGTGTGGTGTAGCAGAACTGCAATAGACGTCTGTCCAGGCTGACACTGGTTTAGGCCATCGGTATGTCCTTGATACCCTCAACTGGAGCTTCCAGAAAACCTGCAATAAATGAAATACTAGGTTACAACCAAGTTGGTATCTGCTATTATACAAAGTGAAATTCAAACTCAAATTTATTTTTAATTGAATCCAAATTTGTCCTATAAAATCGTCACATTCAATAATTTTGACTCATCCATCTGAATATTCCTACTTCACTGATCTTGTTTGGGTTTCATTTACATTTAATTTGATAAGATTAATGATGCTAAATTTCTATTTTTAAATTGAACGCACATACAAACCACACACAATTAGGTACTGCTACGAGTAAACCGCAGTATACAAGAGAGACAAACAGACACAAAGGAAAACAAAACACACACCAGAACATAGTATAACAATCAATAAAGAAACGAGGACAAAGCTGGTTTGTGAAAACAGGCAATTATAAACAGAACATTATTTACCGACCAAAGAAAAAAGAAACTTGACATAAAATGAACTTCGCAAACTTACATACGGGCCTTTTCCATTCAATGCTGTGTAGTGCGCCTCTAGTTAGGAGAACATATCTAAAGTAAAAGGAAACAACAACAGTGAAACAACAGTAGTTCACTTTATAATAATTATTTTATTGCATGTTTAATATATTATTGATAACATTGCTCAGTAAAAACTTAAGGTTATTTGATAACTGTTTCTCAAAGTCACAATGTGTAGCCAGCTTTTTTAGGATAATTCCTATAGTCATACATAAGATTTATCAAGAGGAATTTGCAACCAGCAAACAAAAAGTTGGAGAAGAAAAAATATTAACTATAAGAGACTCAAAGAACTAAGAGAAGTGAAGAATTAGGTGTGATATCATCAGGAAGCCTTTAGTTATCACCGGTGCCAGCATTTTCCAGAATTCAGATTTCAGATTCTCGAAAAAATTACTTGGCTGCAGTAAAGAATCATGAAACATTCACCACATCTAATAATTACAAGTTGTTGTAAACCATTACATGTACTGTAAAAGCTGTTTAAAGCTTTTTAGACATACAGGTTGAGAGAAACTCTAGGAGCAGCACTTTTGCAAAAGCCTGCATGTAGGACAGAGAAAAGGGATAGTTCAAAATTTAAATTCTGTAATCATGTTACATGTTGAACAAAAGAAGATATTTTGAAGAAAGCTGGAAATCTATAACCATTGACTTCTACAGTATTTGTTTTTTTCCAACTATGGATGTCAATGTTTACAGGTTTTTAGCTTTCTTCAGAATAGCCTCTTTTGTGTTCAACAGACTAAACTGATAATGGTTTTAAACCACTTGGGGAGTAAAATGTAAGTAAATTTTCAATTTTGGGTAAACTATCCCTTTCAGTTTGAAAACACCAGAGATCTTATGTAGACCCTTTTCACAAGACAGATGATGCGTTTCATTTGTGATCTTAATCCTCAAGTTTTTAATATTTAGATTTTTTTTAAATAGCATGTTTATTTGTTTTTATGACTTCTCAATGACATCACATGTACTGCTGCTACACATATATCACTATTTTTTTAAGAATACAAATTTCACTGTAACGGGTGCTGTTGTTTTGCTCCAGTAATACCTTGAGAGAACACCGTAGTAGTCAGACATCCATACAAATCATTGGCATGGTGTAGAACTGCAGTCTGTCCTGGCTGACAGGTTTAGGCCATCTGCATGCTCTTCATGCCCTCAACTGGACCTTCTAGAAAACCTAGAAAGTTAAAACACATTACACCTCTTATCTGCTACTGTACAAAGTGTAATTCAAGCATTCATTTCTGACTAAATACATATTTGTCCCATAATATTGTCACATAGCATAACCTCGCAACATAATATCACAATAATAATATCAATATAACAATATAATATCACACAACATAGCCTAACAATCAATAAACAAACAGATTAGAAAGACAATATCACCAACCAAAGCACCAAGATTTTTAACAGATAACTTAGTAAACTTACATATGGACAAAGCCTTTTCCATTCAATGCTGTGCAAGTTAGAGCGTCTCTGGAGTAATTTACATCTCTACAAGTAAACAACAACACAACAGTGAAACGACAGCAGTTCACTTTGTAGTAACAATACAGCGTATAAAAAAGATATTGTCTTATAACGTTGCTCAGTAACTTTAAACCGCGTTTGGAGTTTATCGATTTGAATTTGCCAATTAAAACAGGTAAAAACACTAATATAGACTAAAGTTAAACATGTAGCATTAGCTCGAGATTAGCTGCTGCATCACCGGAGCGCAAACAAGACTAAAAACCAAACTGGAAAGTTTTAAATGCTTCAAAATCCGAAACACTACAACTCAAAAGTCACCTTCAAGATTAACTGTGTGTAAAACAAGACTGGGGATAAATAAAACATGTAAAGCATCGAAAAACATGCTTACCTCTAAATTCTGTTGCACTGCAGGTGTCCGTAATTTCGATTCAAACCTCACATGAAGCGCTGCGCGTGGCCGCATGCGCCGAGTCCTCCGATGATACCATGGTAACCACCAAAAACGTTGTTGAAAATAGGGTGAAGCCACGACGTTAATTCAACATACAGATCACGATTAAAAAATGTCAACGTTGACTTGTTTAATGATTTCTGTAACTTTTTTTCAACCATTTATCATTCAACATTGTTTCAACTTTGAAACAACAACTGACGTATTTTCAACCGCATTTCAACGTTGAAGCCTGGTCATATGCAGGAAGTTTTTCAACCGTTGAACATTAAACGTTGTATCAACATTATTTCAACGTTAAAAACACACCTGACCTTATTTCAACCATATTTCAACGTTGAAGGTCGGTCGTGTGCCGGCTGGGATACTTCTGTGGTTATTTTGGTAAAAGTAATCTAAAAGTAATACAAAGGTAGTGTAACACATTTCTGAGACATTAATATTGTAATGTAACTAATTACAAACAAATGACAGTAACTAATACTATATAATATATTACATTGTGGAAGTAACTTGCCCAACTGTGTTTGTAACATTGCTAATGTTCGTTAGCACCAGGATTAGATATTTACGGGGACTTGGAGCAAAAGTGTCTATGCACAATTTAGCTAACATAGCAGATGCTGCATTATAATTTGTGAATTCATTTAATTTGTTAAATAGGATAATCTATAAAGTATTTTAAATAATTATATATTTTTTTGTTATTTGAGATTTATATCCCCTTGTCCCTTTTGAGAAATAGCTACTCTTTACTCATGAGTACATTTTTAATGAGTTAATTTTTACTTTTACTTGAGTAGATTTATAGACATGTAACTTTACTTTTACCTAAGTAAAAATTTTTGGAAGTAACAGTACTTTTACTTGAGTAGAATATTTTATTACTCTTTCCACCTTTGTGTGTATGTGTAAATATATATATACATACATATATATATATATATATATATATATATATATATATATATATATATATATATATATATATATACATATATATATATATATATATAAAGTATATTAAGGTATGGTTTGTACATATATACCATGGATGGTAAATGGATTAAACCTACAGTGCATCCGGAAAGTATTCATAGCGCTTCACTTTTTCCACATTTTTTATGTTACAGCCTTATTTCAAAATGGATTGAATTAATTTATTTTCTCAAAATTCTACACTCAATACCCCATAATGACAATGTGAAAAAAGATTTTTTTGAAATTGTTGCAAATTTATTAAAAATAAAAAACCTGTCCCGTGTACATAAGTAAATCACATGTACATAAGTATTCACAGCTTTTGCTCAATACTTTGTTGATACACCTTTGGCAGCAATTACAGCCTCAAGTCTTTTTGAAGATAATGCCACAAACTTGGCACACCTGTCTTTGGGAATTTTTGCCCATTCCTCTTCGCTTTCCATCCAACCTCTCTAGCTCTATCAGGTTGGATGGGAAGCGACTATGTACAGCCATTTTCAGATATCTTCAGAGATGTTCAATAGGATTTAGCTCTGGGCTCTGGCTGGGCCACTCAAGGACATTCACCGAGTTGTTGTGAAGCCACTCCATTTATATTTTAGTGGTGTGCTTCGTGTCATTGTCCTGCTGGATGATGAATCGTCGCCCCAGTCTGAAGTCAGGAGCACTTTGAAGCAGGTTTTCATTCAGGATGTCTCTGTACATTACTGCATTCATCTTTCCCTCTATCCTGACTAGTCTTCCAGTTCTTGCTGCTGAAAAACATCCCCACAGCATGATGCTGCCACCACCATGCTTCATGTTCAAATGTAAAGTCTGGCATTCACTCCAAAGAGTTCAATTTTAGTCTCATCAGATCAGAGAATTTTGTTTCTTATGGTCTGAGAGTCCTACAGATGCCTTTTGGCAAATTCCAGGTGGGAAGTGGCTTCCGTCTGGCCACTCTACCATACAGGCCTGATTGGTGGATTGCTGCACAGATGGTTGTCCTTCTGTAAGGTTCTCTTCTCTCCACAGAAGAATGCTGGAGCTCAGACAGAGTGACCATCGGGTTATTGATCACCTTCCTGACTAAAGGGGGTTAAACACCAGAAGCCATGCATTTCAGAGCTTTAGGAGGAGTCTTGGTGGTTCCAAACATCTTCCTCTTACAGATGATGAAGGCCACTGTGCTCATTGGATCTTTCAGGTCAGCAGAAATTTTTCTGTACCCTTCCCCAGCCTTGTGCCTTGAGACAATCCTGTCTCGGAGCTCTACAGACAATTCATTTGTTTTCATGCTTGGTTTGTGCTTTTACATGCACTGTCAACCCTGGGACCTTATATAGACTGGTGTATGCCTTTTCAAATCATGTCCAATCAACTGAATTTACAAAAGGTGAACATCTCAAGAATGATCAGTGGAAACAGAATGTACCTGAGCTCAATTTAGAGATTCACGGCAAAGGCTGTGAATACTTATGTACATGTGATTTTTCAGGTTTTTTATTTTTAATAAATTTGCAACATTTTCCAAAAATCTTTTTTTACATTGTCATTATGGGGTATTGTGTGTAGAATTTTGAGGAAATAAATTAATTCAATCCATTGGAATAAGGCTGTAACATAAAATGTGAAAAAAGTGAATCGCTATGAATACTTTCTGGATGCACTGTATAGTTCTCCTCAAAATTATTCAAAGAATACTCCATGACTGTGAAAAAATTCAGATTTTTTTTTAAATAAAAAAAAGTTTAATTATTAATAAAAAAGACACCCATAAATTAAGCTCAGGTACATTCTGTTTCTTGATTTTTTTATCAAGACTTTTTATCCTTTTTCTGTTCATCCCTGTAAAGCGGCATAGACACAATCAATATTACAGGAATCGCTACAGAAATAAAGGTGACTTGACTTGTGCAAATGCTTTTGAAATTGGTCTCAAGTACTACAACACTAGGATTTGGTGTAGTGTGTTTAAAGTATATTTTATTATCTCTGGCAATTGTTTTTAGGCTACAAAATTTCTAGAATATGATCAGCATGAAAAAATTTGTTAACAGTTAAGAATCTTAATATTTTGTTGGCCACAGTGCATAGTTTCTGCAATAATTCAAAATCAAAAGTATGCCACTAGAACCTTTTTTTAAGTTCACTTTGTGTCCAATGTATTTTAAAGTTAGATTTAAATTTGTTTCTTAACTATCATATTGAATAGGTAAAGTGCTCAGTGTATAAATACAGTTGGACGACAAGCATACAGGAGGCAGTGGACACCCCTGCCCAGAGATCCAGGCCTGGAAATTGGTTTTGATATTATGTTATTTGTTATAATGGATGTCATGGGTGAGGAATAAATGCTGATCCATTTGAAAAATTGCTGCCAAATCCAAATTTTCTCAAAGCAAAAGGCCAGCTGACCCTATAAAACCTCCACTGCAGACTGAGCTATATTGCTTCAGACTTGACACTTAAAGAAAACAAGAAAGTGCTCCAAAAATAAGTACCACATATCAACAGTTGAGTCTTCTTATTTATATTTTAGAGTCTTCATATCTAATGACAGATATGAAAGCATCTATTAAAATATCTAATAGGCTGATTACGTTTTGATCAGATGTGAAAATATATATTTGTGTATAATCAAATTTTAAGGAAAACATTTTTTTTATCTATAAACTGCCAACTTATGTAGAGTTGTGGGGATCCTGGATTTTTTTCACAGTGTGCAAAGCAAGTATAAACTTCATTTAGCATGTTTTGAATCAATCTAACAGATTCTTTGAAAGATATAACCAGTTTTAAATCTTGTGATTTGCACCCTCAAAGACTAAAATCAAGACCAAGCCTGAACCTTGTGTATCGCCACACATTCTCATAATTTACGATATGAAACATAAACATGAGTTCATACTAAGAAGGTCATGTGCCCATTGCAAAATAATTGCGCAAATTAACCCAAAAGGACATATAGTAATGAGTGATAAAATAATTTGGATCAAGCACAGTATCATTTTTGAGTAACAGATTATTAGACATCCTGCCAATACTTCAGCTAGTGAGAACGTCTATATCAGGGGTGTCCAAACTTGGTCCTGGGGGGGCCGGTGTCCTGCATAGTTTAGCTCCAACTTTCTTCAACACACCTGCCTGGAGCTTTCTAGTATACCTAGAAAGAGCTTGATTAGCTGGTTCAAGTGTGTTTAATTGGGATTGGACTAAAATGCAGAAAACCGGCCCTCCAGGACCGAGTTCGGGCAGCCCGGTCTATAGGCTTTAGCATAATAATCTTTCCAGCCATAAAATATACTCTAATCTGATCTAACACTTTCTAAATGCATGTTGTTATGATCCTTGAATCCAGCAGCATCCAGCAGACAGTGATCTTTCAGTGATCTGTGAGATGTAACAACCTTCTATCTGAGGGAAGGATAGCAAAATATATTGGCCCACCTCTAGGGGGACCATGCATACAAGGCACCAATCCGCAAAATGCAGTTTGAACAAGAGGGCAAACAGCACAGTGTAATAGAAAAGGCACCCAACTCCTCTAGCGAGTCTGGAGTTTGGGGCCTTAGAGGAACTCTTTTGGGTTCACCAGTGGGGAAATCACTAGAATGGCACAGCAAGTATTGACACCAAGTCAGTTTTCTTCCGATTACCTGGTGTTAGGCAGTAACAGCGAAGGAATCAAATCTACCCTGAAATTATAGAATCATATGAATGTGTTAGGTGAGTGGGTTAGGCCTAGCCCACAGCTCTAGAAATGTTTGTTAAAGAGGTGCCACTGGCTAACACCCAGGAGGAAGCAACACTCCTTGTTGACTGTGCTCTCATCACCTCCAAGTAGGTATTGCTGCAGATAGAGAACCCACAAGTAGGCTGGGCCACCTGAGGGAGGAACTGAAGTGAGAAAGACTTTAGGCTTGGTGTAGGTGTAGTACACATTAATAAAACACAAGAGGCTACTGTGAGGTTGGGCTTAGGATAGGGGTAGGTGTAGATGTTAATAAAACACAACAGGTTACTGTGAGGTTGGGTTTAGAGTAGGGGTACAGTAGGTCTAGACATTCATAAAGCACAATTGGTTGGACTGTGTCATGTACAAGAATTGAAAGTTCCACCCATTTGGAGCTGGCTCTGCTTGTATGCTTCTCCTCACCACTGAGGGGCATGGCTATGGAGTGAAATCTGTGACAAATATTTCACAAACAAATTCAACATTTTGCAAACATACGCAATCTGCTTTTCAAAGAATCAAAACTCGCAAACCAACAGAAAGCACTTTGCAAAAAATTGTCAGTTTGAGCAAAAACCCTATGTTGATAACAAATAAACTTTAGTTTTTTTTACAAATATAAATACGTAATGCATGTATCATTTGAAGAAACATTAAAGCTAGTGCATACAGCTGCATACCTGCTAATTTTCTAACAAATGCATCCAGACTGATTTTCTCACAAATGCATAGAGGCAGATTTTCTCACAAATGTGCTTGGACCATTTGCTCGACCAAAACTGCAGATGGCCCCATAAGCCTCCTTGCACCTCTCCAGAGCAGAGATGGTGAGTGGAGATGGCAGTGACATAAAACTTCATTATGGAGGGTGACAGCTTCCACTCGAACTTAACCTAAAGAAAGTATAGCACAACACTAATTGGGCAAGTTCGGGGGTCTTCTCATTGAGAAGCACACCACTCTGTGTAGAGAATACACTCTGATGTCTTTAATGTTTCATCTATGGACTGTAGGTGAAGTTTGCACAAATGTTGATGCGGGCGCCAGGTGGTACCCTCTCCCTGAGAAAAAGGTCTCAGGAGAATATGTTGGGAAGGTGCTATTGTGCAGACTGTTGGTTTTGGAATCAGGCCCAGGTGGGCCAGTGGCACAACCAGCAACTTGCTACTCATCCTTCCTGCCTTGCACAGTGTTTGTGCAAGAAGACTCACTAGAGGAAATGTATATTACACATACCCCCAGGACCTAGACGGAAATATACATTCTGCTGATGGTTGATGTACTCTGCCGTGGCCATGTTGTAAAGAATCTCTTTAAAAAGTTTCAGTCGGAGCAGTGTTTGCTGAACGGGTTTCCACAGACAAGCCTGACTTGGAACATGCAGTAGAGAGCCACACCACATTTATGGGCTATAAAACACATATTTCATCTCAGCTGGAGGGACCAATTCAGTTGCATCCTTTGGCAGGAGGACAGCAATCTCCTTACACAAGGTAGGGGTGGCTGTGGAATGCACAGTAGTAAAAAAAAACAGTCTGAACTTAGGAAGCTGTTTGGCAAACTGAATCGCATAGCCAAGTCGGATTGTCCGAATGGGCCAAAGATACGGGCTGAGCAGAACTAACCCACCTGGCAGAGCCCATAAAAGTGACACCAAGAAAGCAATTGCTGATGCACAATGTGATGTTGCAGCAAACAGGAGTGTAAGCGCATGACCTGTGTCCCAGAGAGAGGCAGGTGAGTGCAGTACAGTGCTTTCCTTGCTCCCAGGATCCTGCGGAAAAGCATGAGAGATGCATAACACTTACAAGCCTATAAGTTAACCCCAATGGCCTTTTTCACCTGAAAGCAAATTGCCAGCCTGGGAAAGCAAAGCAATCATGTCTGATACAAGCCCCTCATGTGCAAGTGCCACATTAGGTAAAAACATCCCCAAACTTTTGCCAAACTCTTCTGAATGAGAACATGCAATACTCACGAGGACTCCATCCATACATTTTATTCCCAGATGTGTGGATGTGGAAAACATAAATAGATTATGACCATCATACACTACCACAACTATGTGCACAACCACCACAATGTAATTGCAAAAAGGCCACGCATGAAGATTGCACTTATCAATTACATAGTCATTTTTTATTGGCCCCTTTTTCATACAAATATGAGTGATTGGTCTTCCAAGTGATTCCCCATCTGTCAGTTTCGACACAACTCAAATTGACCAACTAATTAAAGAGCTTCAAAATCAACATAAAACGGCATTTAAATATAATACAATAAAGCAAACAATAAATCATTAAAAGACTTAACTAGAGTATTAAAATTAACCAATCTAATAAAAGATAATAAAAAGTGATAAGAGTTAATATACAAGATTATACATTTTTTGGGTAACTTTTGCGGGGAGGAGGAGGGGGGGTCAAATCTAACAAATGTTAGCATTCTCAGTTTGGTTGTGAATGGCACACGACAACTAAGGAACGCACCTCAACAGAGTGGAACCAGGCGCAGGTCAGCCAAGCACCTCCCTCCCACTCCTCAATCCTAGTCTCTCTCTCTCTTTTACTCTCTGCCTGTATTTCCTTCTCTCCCATTTCCACACACAGACGTTTTGAACAAACAGTTTTACAGGTTACGTTCATTATTTCTTCCCTGTTTTAATACAACACAGTTGGGGTGGCAGGTGACTGGCAAGCAGATTAATCTCACCATTGATCAGATTGGATGGAAATATTCTCACACCGTCTCTCTCCTCTCCTCTCCAAAAACACCCATACCCTAGTTAAATTATTGACAATTATCTCTGCAGTTCTGAAATCCTTCATATATTGTAAATGTTAATTTTTCATAATTGCACAGGCTTATGAATGTACAAGTTGAAGCTTTTATAAACTAATTTCGAGAGGCGCGAGGGCATGTGATATGATTGATTGCGGATAGTCTCTCATCTGCAATCATCGATAAACCAATCAGATTAATCCTAACCTACAATAAATAGCCCATTTCACCTTATTTCCCTTATCTTCATTGTTGAAGAATCCCCTCATCCACCCCATCTTCCCACTGTTTTCTCCTTTACTAGGGGGAGCTCTCGAGAACTACCTGATCTCGGACCCCCTCACATGCTAATTGACCAGACGGGAGCCCTGGGCTCAATTATCTCCAAGCTCAGGGTTCTCTCCCGGGACAGCAGGCCAAACCTGCTATTAGTATCAAACAATATCTAAGTGTAAACTCTTGAAATATGTTCAAAATTTTGGGGTCACTAAGATCTTCTGAAACAAATGAATCCTTTTTTGGCATAATGCAAGGATGCATTACATTGATTGAAAGTGACAGTTAAGGCATTCATAATGTTAGAAAAGAAGGTGGTAAAAGGAAGAGAATTTTGTCCACTTGCATTCATTTGGAATGCCAAAAGACAATGTTATCCAAACATATTGATTAGCAAACCACACTATTTTACATTTTCACTGCTCTTGGTAGATTGTGCTGTGTAGTGTGGAAATGAGCTGTCTCTGTGTTATTTATTTTGCACATATCTGCAGAACTTTTTATTACCATTTGTGCTTTATGGGACAGCATTCTTACGCTAATTTGACCTGCTTTGTAAAGTTTGCAGAGTAAGCAAAGTTTGATTGCAGATGCCTTTCATAAAGACATCTTCTTGTTCGTCCCATCTGTTTTTGCTGTGCCCTTTTGATGTGACATCGAAGGCATGACCATTTTGGTTTCTGCAACTCTGTCTAATGTGATGTTTAGGGGTCAGTGACAGCAGAGAGGAATGTTCAGTGATCCGGGGAAAGACAGGCCTGCACATAAGAAATAACCCAACATTTTTGGTTACTAAGTGTACAGTGAACCAATAACCAGGACCTTTGGCCAAAGTTAACTGCAAGGCTCACATTGTGTGTGTGTGTGTGTGTGTGTGTGTGTGTGTGTGTGTGTGTGTGTGTGTGTGTGTGTGTGTGTGTGTGTGTGAGAGAGATTGAGAGAGAGAGAGAGAGAGAGAGAGAGCTTAGCGAGGACAGATCTGGCAGGTGGAGATTGTGAAGACAATTTCAAGAATATACAGTATAGGTAAATTTGCACTCATTCTAATTAAAGGTGAGGAGTGGTGGAAGAGAGAAAGAGATTGAGCAACCTTTTTCAGGACTAAGAGGATAGCACCAAGAGCTTCTTAACTGCCTGTTGTTTGTGCCCTTGTGTCCTTGCCACTTTTCATTAAATATTTTGGATTTCTTTTCTCAAATTTGAACTTTAAGAGGACCGAGAGATGTGTTCAGTTTGTATGGAAAAGAAGAACAGAACCAGATGGAGAGAGAAAGAGTGAATGAGAGGAAGAGAGAGAAGAATAAGATTCCCCCCACCCCCCAGGAGTGAGCACCTGTGTCATTGTTATGCTTGTTGCCTAGTAACAACATTCTTCACCGCCCACCACAGAAAGACTGGAAGCCATGCATGAAGACGGGAACAAAGAATCTCATATTTCATGGACATTTTTAAGGAGTTTATGTTAGGGATGTGACTGAATGGTGTCTGCGTTCTGGTTTTCAAGGTTTATGACTGTAAACAATCACATTATTTTAGTTTTACTTCCAATGTATTTTAGTTTAAATAAAGAACTGATTTCAGTAAAATATCTAACTAGCTATTTAATTGTAAGGTAAAAACAAAAATAAACATTTCAAAATTTTAAAACGATAACATACATATATCTTTAAAAGTATTTTCAGAAAAGCAAAAAGCGTGAAAATATGAAGGCTAGAGTTACCTTAAATAGTTAGTTTACAGCAATGCTAATGGTCTCTCTATTTATGTTTTGACGCACCAGAATTTTGGGTGAATAGAGAAAAACATGAGGGACAGAAATCCTTCAGATTTCATTCAATTACTGTTATTTTTATTTGTGGTCCTAATGTTAACTTAAGTCTTATGTGGTTGGAATGACATGAGGATGGGAAAATTATTATATGATTTGAAGCCTTTAATATTACTGAATGGGCAGCAGAGGTGAAGGTTTGTTAATATGAAGCATGTCACTGTGTCTGAAACCACATGTCTCCCTAATTTAAAGAATGTGAAAAACAATATTTGAGCTGAGTAGTGTGTCTGAATGTATTGTATTCGATAAAGAGATAAAGAGTAGAAGCACCAGGATGACTAAATTTGCCAAGATTCTGAAGTGTGCATTCAATGGAGGATTTATGAATGGAAGTGAATCGACTGACACATGGTAGGTCATGCAACAGTAAAATGCAGTATATTTGATTTTACACTAGGCTGATATGTGGTTTATAATAATTTTAATTTAAGATTTTAATTAAGACTTATTGGTCCCCTGGATGTTTGCAGAGAGAACCATAGCAGGCCCTGGTTCCCACACACACACACACACACACACACACACACACACACACACACACACACACCATACCTGTCAACCTGTTTTTCACGAGATTCTCCTGTATTTTACCATTCTAGCCTACTCGCATTAAGTATTTTCCTGTATTTCTGCCGTAAATTTAATCTTTCTATGAAGGGTGGCAATACACATGATCAAGGAGCAGATCTTCCAATAAAACTAAATTAAAATAGAAAAGGAGCAGATCCTTCCTATACACATGGTACTGCCAAACCACCAGGGGACACTCCCTGCTCTTAAATGTGAAGGGCTGTCCAAGACAATTAGGCTTTCATTTTATTAAGGCTTGAAAACATTTTGAAATAAATAAACAGTAGCATTCCCTTCCTTTCCCTTACAGTTGCCATAGACCTCCCTATGGAACCCTCAGATCAGTCAATGTGTGACTGTTGAATTTGCTTTATAGTGATAAAGAAATGCTGTTTCCCAAATGCCTTCTGTACACATGATTTAAAGAGGAGCAAAAGTGGACACTTTGGGATTAGGGTGCATGTTTAAACAAACAAATACACAAAATAATAGGTAAACATCACCATGTCTGTGTTGGTGTTTTATTTTATACACAACAAATTTTATATTTATATGGGTATTTTCACTTATTTATTTTCATTTATTTTCACATCCCAATGTTGACAGGTATGACACACACATACACAATAATATATATAAATGGTAATGTCTTGGTTACTAACATATCTGGAAAGACACTATGGGAGATTGCTAGACAACCAATCACTCTGAAGAGTAAGAAAGTGGGCCAATGAATGCCAATGAGTTGGCAGAGCTCGGCTCCACAGGTTCAGGTTATTAATCATTATTAGAGTATATAACCAGCGCATGTGGAGCGAGCAGTTACATTTTTAGCCGCTGAAGAGCCGAACACTCAGCTATCAGCTGAGTGAATGTGTTAACAACTGACGCCGGTAGGTCGCCTAGGTCTTCCTTGCTCTGTCTATGGACCACACCTGGAGGTTCCAGAGATCTGGGCATGGGTGCCAGAGGGTGCCCCGACCCTGGGAGAGGAGGTCCTCTCTCAAGGGAATACGCCAGGGAGGGGCCGTTGCGAGGAGTGTGAGTTCGGAAATCCAGGTCCGGTTGGACAAGAGAGGTGCAACTAACAAGAGCTGCTCCTCGTCCTCCCTGAACTTGCACAAAGTCTGTGCAAGTAGGTTCACTGGGGAAAATGCATATTTACGCATGCCCAGGGGCAGGCTGTGAGCCAGTGCATCCGTGCTGAGGGGGGCCTCGGTCAAAGAATAAAACAACTGGCAAGGCCGTTTTTGAGAGAAGCAAGCAGGTCAACCTGGGCTTCCCTGAAACGCTCCCATATCGGCTGGACCACGCCGGAGTGGAGTCTCCATTCGCTAGCTGCCGTGAGAGCACATTGGCTGCATGGTTGAGCTTGCCCGGTATGTGAATGGAACTCATCAATTTCAGCTGTGTGTGACTCCAGAGGAGCAGATTCTGCCCATACAGTTTATATACGCCACCGTTGCCATGCTGTCCATCCTGACCAGCATGTGTTTTCATTCCAGAACTGGTAAAAATGCAACCAGGATCAGGTCCATGAATCGCATGCTCGAGAAAGGCAAGATCTGTCCAGGGACTGAGGGTGTGGCACATGGTGCACACCCCTGTGACAATGCCCGTTTAGAGACCCGATCGTGAAGCCAGCGCTGAAGTGGTCTCATGAAGCAATCCGAGCTACATTATAGCAGCTGTGGATGCCATATGCCCCAGGAGCCTCTGAAATTTTTTTAGTGGGACCACTGTGTTTCTGTCGAGAATACTCAGACAGGATAGCACCAGCCTGGTGCACTCATCTAAAAGGCACGCCATCTTAGAGATTGAGTCCAGCTCCATCCTGAGATAGGAGATGCTCTGCACAGGGGAGCACTTGCTCTCCTCTCGGTTGACCTGAAGCCCCAACTGGTCGAGGTGCCGGAGCACCCTGTCCCTGTGTATAATCAGTTGATCTCGGGACGAAGCCAGTATAAGCCAGTCATCGAGATAATGGAGTATGTGTATACCCGCAAGCTGAAGAGGTGCTAGGGCACCCTCCACATGCTTGGTGAAAACCCGCAGAGACAGGGCTCGACCTTCAAACGCAAACCGGAGAAAGGGACGATGGCATGGAAGAATGGAGACATAGAAGTGTGCTTCCTTCAGGTCTATAGCTGCAAACCAATTCCGAGGACGGACACGTTGGAGTATGTGCTTCTGCATGAGAAATCTCCACTGAGGAAAGAGTGGCCCATCTCAGAATTGCTTCGCGTTCCTTTTACCGGACTTAACAGCACCCTGAGATGGGGGCGTCTCCATCCTGCAGGGGGCTCAATGCTGCCAATTGGCCAGTAGAGTGTGCTGCAGAGGTGGAGCAGGTCTTGTGGCCGCAGGTTGATGCCCTCAGCGAGGAGCAGCCGAGGTGTATCGGGCTTCTTCCATCGCCCTGCGACTGCTCTTTCACCGCCGAGAACTCCTGGGTAAAGTCCCTGTCGTTGTTGCTGAACAGGCCGGTCTGGGATATGGGCAAGTTAAGAAAGCGAGCTTTGTCAACGTTGCACATATCTGCCAGGTTCAGCCAGAGGTGGCCTTTCTGGACCACCACGATGTGGCCATTGACTTCCCCAGGGCACGAGTGGCCGACTTGGTGACCATGAGTACGTAGTCAGTCTCTGTGTGGACCTCATGCATTAAGCCTGGGAAAGAATGACAACACGACCAGCAGAGCTGTCTACCTGGACAGAAATCTTAAAGATACTGAGTCGAGTGGATTGAGCAGACCTCTCCTAAGAGAGATCTCCAAGTGGGTATGAGAGGGGGACAGGAATGATTTAATTATCCAACGTCCAACGCATCCTCAAAGCAGGGATGATTGTAATGCCAACCCCTCAATAAGGAGGGGACAGCCTTAGCTCCAGCCAGCTGAAGGAGGATAGTATCACACTGATCTGGCATGTCCGGGGTCCTTCTCGGAGAGAAGTACACCACACAGCAAATAGTCTCCAGTTCAGGTTGTAGACATGCCTCATAGAGGTGTTCTAACTTGAGTAAAGGTGTTAACCAACGAACTGGTAGGTCACCTAAGTCCTCTGCGCTCCATCTATGGATCATACGTGAGGTTCCAGAGATCTGGGCGCGGGTGCTAGATGGTGTCTGTCCCAGAGAAGAAGGTACTTCTTCAAGGGGATATGCCAGGGAGGGGCCGTCATGAGGAGAGAGCTAAAATACAGGTCCGGTTGAGCCAGAGAGGCGCAATAAAACAGACCTGCTTTTTGTCCTTCCTGACTTTACACAGTATCTGTGCGAGTAGGTTCACTCGAAAAAATGCGTATTTATGCACACCCCGAGGCCAGTTGTGTTAGCCTGCGCGCCAGAACGCACCCATAACTGGACAGCTGGACAGCCAGGGGTGGAGCCTCCATTCACCCGGGCGTGAACTGCCACGAGAGCGCATGGGTTGCACAGGGATCTCCGCTGCGTATAACTCCGAAGAAGCAGTTGATATACATCGTCGTACTGTCCATCCTGACCAGCATGTGTTTCCCCTCTAGCACCAGTAAAAAACGGCACATCGCGAGATACACTGCCAACAGCTCCAGGCAAATAATATGCCAATGCATCCAGGTTCCTTTCATAGACCCGCAGCTGCATGCCCACGACACAGTCCCCCTCAGGGGGTGATTCGCGAACTGAAGTGCGGGGGGTTGAGTTTGCGGAATTCTGGGAGTTTTCCGGGAGACAGAACAAAACGGGAGATAGGTCTGAAATACAGGAGACTCCCAGGAAAAACGGGAGTGTTGGCAGGTATGGTTTCCACCTAGCATTAAAGTTCCCCTCCCGCTGGGGAATAGTATTTACTTTACTTTGGCTCTTTGACACTTTGATTTTTTATGTAATTTTTTTCTTTGACTGCTGTAACTCTGTAGTGTGCTACTCTACTCTGTTGATTTTGCTTTGTAGGGAATAATTAATTTAAAAATTATATATATAACTTTTTTGGAAAACTAGTGTGTTTTTTTTCACTTTAAAGGGCACCTATGGTAAAAAATCTACTTTTCAAGCTGTTTGGACAGACATATGTGTAGATATAGTGTCTAGACTGTCATATTGGGGTGATATAAACACACTCAGTCTTTTTTTTTTCAATTTAACAACATAAAAACGGTGGACCAATTGGAGCGGTTTTGAGATCGACTGCAACTTGACGTAGGAGTGTGGTCCCCCTGCCCACCAATATTCATTGACAGGTGTGCATTACCATATCCTCAGTATGTTGTTTCACGTCCGCCATTTTCAGCGTCTTGATTCAAAGCGAGGTCACCAAAGAAACACACTTGCTCTATTTTTAGATCATGTAAGGCTCATTGGGCTCAACATTCACCACGTTATCGCTCTCCTCGCCGCCAGTGTTTGTGAGTTCAACTTCATAGGGAACTCCAACGTGTGTCTGTAATAACAGACTTTTGGGAGTGCGTTAGACGACCAATCACTTCTGAAGATAAGAAAACGGGCCAATGAAATGCCAATTGAGTTGGCGGAGCTGAGCTCCACAGCTGATACTGATGAGCTCATCAAGGCTATATAAGTCAGCTGCTGGAGTCAGTTCCTCAGAATTGTTGCTTCAGACCCGATCACGAGACTGAAGAACCCTTCTGCTGAAAGCTGACTTCCAAGTTGAAGAGAAAGCCTTACCTTCACCAGTGTGTGAGAAGACATTTGAGCGGAAGTCGAGCTGGGTTTCCCGTCCTCCTGGCGTTCGCTAATGATCTAAAAGAGCAGTTTTCAAAGAAGCAGATTTTCCGAAGAGAGCAACACAGTCAATCAACACGTCTTTTTTCAAGACGCTGTTCTGACTGTGCGTTTCTGGATGCGGTGGTTCCTATCTCCGGATGATGGGCACGGGTATCGCATGACAGGTCTGGGGGTCCAGCATGTCGATGCGGTGCCCGCGGACAGCTCATGCTCTCATTGGGAGGGCGTGGTTGTTGCATCGCTGAGATCGCGGCTTCGGCCACCCCCGTTGCTCCCCGCTAAAGCGGTTAACACGCAGGCAGATCTGAGGATCACAGTGGGGGTTTATCCGTCGCCTCCGGGCCCGTGGACCCCACAATGCTCCACAGCGCGCCCCATCCAAGCTTCGGGCGGTTGTACGGCTCATCCCCCGGGATGCCCACGCCTCCGCTTGATGACACCGGAGATCAAAGGTCCATCGCGACATCGGAGGGCGAGCTGTTATGCTCAGATGACAGACTAGGCTCGCTTCCATCCTACAGGGTGCAATGCGCGGTCACGGTTCTCGAATCAGACATAACGGCTGCGCTTCCTGGGCTGTTTCGGCAGTGCGGCTGGAGATGGCTTGTCCCCCAGTCTCACCGCCGGACCGACTAGAGGGTGTGACGTGCGGGCTGATCTAAGATTAATCTTCCAGTCCCTGTCCCCTTCTTCCCAGGGGCGCACAGTGAGCACACGCTGGCATAGAGGGCGTTTTTCTTCGCCCGGTTCACGTGTGCTTCCGCCTTCACCTCCCTTGATGGCGAGGCGGCCAGTGGGTACGAAGCTATTTCCTCAGGTGGTGGGCACTGCCACCTGGAGGGGTAAGCTGAGACCCCCGTCTAAGGCGGGTGGGTTTTCTGTGTCTATCAAGGCCAGAGCCCACACCGCTGCGGACCATGCCGCTTCTGCCGTGCCCCACAGCCTCCTGGCTGTGCTGCACAGGGGCGGTTCTTCCCCAGGCTTATGCGTAAGCGTTGCATGGCGATCGGCTATGCTCTCATGACATTCAAGTCGGCCGCCCGTGCCCTGGGGAAGACGATGGCCACATACTGGTCCGGAAATGCCACCCTGGCTTACCCTGAAGATATGTGCCGCGCTGACAAAGTACGCTTTCTTAGTGTGCCCATATCCCAGGCAGGCCTTCTCGGCGACACCATCGGGGATTTTACCCAGGAATCCTCAGTGGTGGAAGATCAGCCGTGCGCGATGGAGCAGGTCATCTCTTGGTCGGCTCGGAAAACTGCTCTCCCCATCAGACCCGCCCTCGCTGGCTGTTCCTCGCCGAGTGCGCTCTTCCCGCGGCTCCAAAAGGCTCCGCCGTCCCAGTCCATTCCATGGCTAGTGAACGCGCCAAGCCCCCCCGCGGGGAGATGACGCTCTCGTCACTGGTCGCCGTTAAGTCTAGTAACTGGACTGCGAAGCAAACCTGAGGCGGGCAGCTTGGAGAGGAGGAGAACCGTTCTTTCTCCGGTGGAGGCCGGGGCTCCCCCGCGAATGTATGTAGCGATCCGAAAAGAGCGGCTTTTTCTCCCTCTGGGTGTGGAAGCCCAATTGCTGCCAGCATGGGACGCACTGCCTTCCAGCTCTCAGCTTTTGTGCATTTCGCCTCAGGCTTGAGGGCGCCAGAGGATGAGCTCCTTTCTCGCACCTCCAGCCACTCCGCGGGATCCTGGGAGGAAGGTAAGAGTCAATCTCTTATTTCACCTCTTCCTCGGGATGCTCTGCTTCCCAGGATGAGCACTCCCCATCCCGAAGCTGCCCCTCCGCAGGTACATCAGCGATCGTTCCGGTGATGCTGCTAGTTAGCGGGCTCTGTCAGTCTGGTTAGCGCTGCTCAGCCCGCGCAGTAGCTCAGGCGGACGGTCAGACTCGGCTATGCGTTTCAATTCGCTGTTGGCCTCCCGAGTTCACGAGTGTGTATTTAAGCGATCATCGCTATGCCACCCCCTGTCTGGCGTAAGAAAATTATTATCCTCCCGGCGAAGGATATAATCAAGCCAGTCCTCCAGCCGAGATAAAGAGCGGGTTACGCCCCCTTCATCGTATCCAGAGAGCGGTGGGTTATACCAATCCTATCTGCGCGTTTTGATCTGTCATCTGTCCAGGATGTCTATCAAGATGCTCATGCAGAAACGCATCCCCCAGTGCGTCCGTCCGTGGGATTGGACGGACGCACTGGGGGATGCGCATCGGCATTTTTGATTATTCATTGACTGTTATTATTTTAGATTTCTGAACTGATCGATTATGCACAGGGACCTGGTGCTCCGGCACCTCGGCCTGTTTGGGTTTCGGGTCAACCGAGTATGAGCAGGCTCTCCCCCGGGCAGAGCTTCTCTCATCTTGGGTTGGAGCTGGACTCGGTCTGCATCACGGTGCGCTCTTAGCACACTGGGCTGGCGCTGTCCTGTCCGATTAATTCGGCAGTTATATTGGTCTCACTGAAATTATTCAGAGGCTCCTGGGGCATATTACATTTGTAGCTGCTATCAGGCCGCTCAATTGTTCATATAAGACTAATTCAGCGCTGGCTTCGCGATCAGGTCCCCAGATGGGCATGGCACGCGGAGAGGCACCAGGTTTACGTCACCACGCTGTGTCTCCGCACCTTCAGCCCCTGGATGGATCTTGCCTTCTACGGGCCTGAGTGCCCTTAGAACAAGTGTCCAGTTATGCTGTCATCTTGACAGATGCTTCCAGTATGGGCTGGCGGGCTGTGTGTATCGGGCATGCAGCTGCAGGTTTGTAAACCGGACCCCAGTTGCATTGGCATTTCAACTGCCTGGAGCTGTTGGCATTGTTTTTCGCTCTCCGCCGGTCCCTACTGAAGCGGTAGGGGAAAACGCGTGTTGGTTAGGACGGCCAGCATGGCTGCGATGGCGTACATCAACCGTTTAGGCGGTGTGCGCCACCGCAGCATGTCTCAGTTCGCTCGCCATCCGCTCCTCCGGAGTCTTGCAGCTAAAAAGCTGCTCGCCGTTCATATCCTGTACAAGCTCTCCATGCCAGCTTACAAGCTCTCAGGACCGATATGTTTCCGGGAGAACGGAGACTCCACCCCGGTACGTTCTAGCTGTTATGGGCAGGCTTCTGAGAAGCCCAGGTCATCCTGCTGTTTCTCCCGAGCGGCCCTTCGCTGGCTGCTTTTCCTGCTCTGCACAAAGGCGCTGGCTTTCAGCTGGCCTCGGGTTACGCAATATGCGTTCTCTTTCCCCAGTGAGCCTGCTCGCACAAACGTTGTGCAAGGTCGGGCAGACGAGGAGCGGGTCTCGCTCGTTGCGCCTCTCTGGCCCAACCGGACCAGAGTTTCCAGACTCACACTCCTCGTGATGGCCCTCCCTGATAAATTCCCCGGAAAAAGCACTTCCTTTTTCTGGGACGGGCACCCTCTGGCACCCGTGCATGGCTCTGGAACCTCTTTGGATGGTTTCTAGACAGAGCGCGGTGGACTTAGGTGACTTATCAGTGCGATAGTTAACACCATCACTACAGACTGGAGTCTATTCGTTGTGTGGGAATTCTCTCTGATAAAACCCCGGACATGCCAGATTAGTGTTGTGTTTTCTTCCTTCAGGATAGCTGGAGCGCTGGCTGTCTCCCTCCACACTGAAGGTTTGGCGTGCGATCATCCACGTTTTTTATGAGGATGGTAGCGCGCTGGGAAAGCATAACCTCTTCAGCCGGTTTCTCAGAGGCGCGTGGCGCGTGATGTTAATCCATCCCCGCCCCCTCTCTCGCCCTCTTGGGATCTCTCTAGCCCCAGCGGTTATGATAGATCCGTTGAGCCACTCGATCAGTATCCATAAAATTCTGTCCTTAGGCAGCTCTGCTGATCGTGCTGGTATCAGGAGGGTTAGGATTCCGGTGGCATTTTCGGTCAGCGAATTGTGCCAGTATTTGGACCAACCTACTCTCACGTTTACCTGAGACCTTGGTTCACCTTGTGCCAAGGCTTCTACCGCCCCTTTTTTTATTAGGTGGTGAGCCTACAAGCGCTGCCTGCGGAGGAGGCAGACTCAGCCTTTTCAATGCTATGTCCGCGCACTGCGCTTAACGTAACGCATACGCAGCTCTTTTCTGTTATGATCAGCAGAAGGGAAGGGCTGTAATAAAATAGAGGTTGGTCCATTTTTTAATTTATGCCATCACCCTCGCTTTATGTGCCAGGGCGAGCTGTGTCCCCCGGGAGAGAGAACACACTTAATAATATAAATAATAAAATAATAAGCGGTGCCTCCTTTTCGGCGTGAGTACACAGCGCCCCTTAACAGATCATGTAGAGCTGCGGGCTGGGCGGCACCTAACACATTATCGAGATTATATCCTCGAGTGGAGTCAGTTTCCTGCCGGTTACTGGTTACCCCAGTCAATCGAGAGGAAATTAAGCTCGGTGTCAATAAACGCTTGCTGCGCCAGGCTCCCTAACCCGGAGATGCGTGCGCATTTTCTATTCTACTAGTAAGTTTCCCTTTTCAGGTGAACCCTAGAGAATTCCTCCGAGGCCCCCAGCACCTGACTCAGCGGAGGAGTCGAGTGCATGGCTCAGTGTGTTGTCCGGTATGCCCATCTGGTCTACCCGCATACTGAGGTTCGGTGCCAGCTATGTGCATTCCCCTGTTTTGGTGATGTCATATGCATTATTTACCACGGTGTGTTCCCCTTTTCAGGCGGACCCGTGTCTTCCCTAACTGCTAACCAGCTTATCATATGTAGCACTCCCCCTCAATAGGGTTAGTCCATATGCTTTATTACCATCAAGTCTCCCCCTCTGGGTAGCAGGTGGTCTCCGCAGCGTCCTCCCCTTCGGGGACTGGCACGCTTTCCCAACGAACTGTCGTATCTCTAAAATCCCTAGTCTATATTAGCAAGGTAAAAGCACATTTACGACCCCCGATCTAAAATCATATTATTCCCATATAATGGTAATTTTTTGGGCCTAGGGGACGTTGGAAGGTTGCGCTTTTGGTGAAGTCAGTGCGCTCACGCATTGCTTGGCAAACTGCACATCAAGAGCATGACGGGCTTAGCTGCTGTGGCGTTTTCCAGAACGATCTCCCAAAAGTCTGTTATTACAGACACACGTTGGAGTTCCCAATGAAGGGGAACGTCCTGGTTACGTCCGTAACCCACGTTCCGCGAATAAGGGAACGGAGACGTGTGTCTCCACTGCCACAGCACCTGAGTCTCCAGCTGGGAGCTGAGTGATCGGCTCTTCAGCAGGCAATTCTGAGAAACTGACTCCAGCAGCTGACTTATATAGCCTTGATGAGCTCATCAGTTTCAGCTGTGGAGCTCAACTCTGCCAACTCAATTGGCATTTCATTGGCCCGTTTTCTTATCTTCAGAATTGATTGGTCGTCTAACCCACTCCCAAAAGTCTGTTATTACAGACACACGTCTCCGTTCCCTTATTCGGGGAACGTGGGTTACGGACGTAACCAGGACGGTTTGGTGGGTTTGCATTCATGTGTACTCTTCATTGCATCTTCCTTAAACTTCAGCGGTTTGAAGTTTCCTGTCATCTTAACTAGGTGCAGCTGGAAAGTGCGAGCACGTTGCCTCACGTGCGCATCCCTCCATTGGAAATAACGAACTAACGATGCGCAGCGCCATGTTTCACGGATGAAAGTGAGGACCGGGAGGGTGTCACGGATGAAAGTGAGGACCGGGGGGTTCGCTCACTATTCTGCCGCCTAGGTCGCCTCTATGGACGTGCTGGCCCTGCTCAGGACACTGTTCTTATTTCTGTCGCACCACAAAGCGTTATCTGAATAGTTTCATTTTGAATAACATGCGAATGTGCGCGTCTGGTGTGCCGTGTCGTGGCTCTGAGCGGCGCATCCGGTGTATGACGCCCTTTATTTATAGCCTCAAGCAGGTCGTACACCATGAGATTATATGATAGATAGCTTTCTTGGTGGTTCATATCAAATAGTTTTCTACTTTTAAACATAATGAATGTGTTTATGAATATAAATTGATCTGTTGAAAGCAGTTATTCCTATTCAAATTGTACACTGACATTTTGTTCAGAATATAGACTGGTTTATGTGAATGTGAAAGAATATGAAAGTAAATATTTAACAAAAGCGAGCATATTGTGCATACAGTTGTGCATTATTATTCTAATCAGTACACAGTTGTTGCGATCATTAAAATCCTAGCAACAGACATTTTTATTCTGGTTTTATTATGTTCACATTTCATTCTGGTCTGATACTGGTAGTTTTTTTTTTTTTAAGGGTAAGTGGTTATTTGAGGTTTTAAATGTTAAAATATGGGTCTCCTAAAAGAAGGTTTGGGAATTACTGCTTTAAAGTTTTTCAAATTTCCTAGGCACACTTTCACATAGTTCTTCAGCATAAAAAAAGTTTCAAATGTTTGTTTGCTTCTTTGCAGCAAATCATTTTGATTTCCAAAACACATGGATGGTGTTTAGAACATAATAAATAATGTATTTAAATATTTGCTTATTACTGTATGTACATTAAAGATGCAAATTACCATTCTAAACAAATTTTTTGTTTTGTTTTTGTTTGTTTTTAAGCATCAAGGATGCCTAAGAATGTAACACAGTGCACTATATATTGTAACTTTTTAAATCCCAAAAAAACGTATGTCACTTGCAAAAATAATACTAAAATGCTAAACTGTGCTTACAAAAATGTCCAAGTTTTTGCCATCTCCATACTTTGACAGTAAACACTACAATTCAGTCATTATATGTTTAAACTGTTCACCTTTTTACCTTTTGTAGATGTCTGTCATCCAAGTGTGAAGAGACAACAGCATTTTCTCCCCTTTTCTTTGCTGTACCTGCTTGTGATCACAGAGCGGCACTGCTAGGGCTGTCATACAGGATCAGACCTCCACTGATTACTTCCACTTTGTCACCTTCATCAGGAAATGATTCTGACGCACACTCACACCCCAGTCTCTCCACATCAATATGTGTGCTGTGGAAAAAAAATGCAGACTGGAAATAAATAATGAAAAAGAAGACCATGCTCTAGCTTTGCACACTTTCTGAGCCATGTCTTGGCTTTCCCCCTACTCTCTCTCTCTCTCTCTCTCTCTCTCTCTCTCTCTCTCTCTCTCTCTCTCTCTCTCTGTCAGCACTTATATCACCCTTTCTGTTAGAAAGAAAATCTTAAAATGAAAGCTGTACTGAAAAACCCTGGCTGGACAATTTTTAAAAAAGAAACATTGTTTATGTACATCTGTAAGCAGATTCTTTATGGCTGTTATTATAACAGTCCCTGTCATATGTCTCTATATACAGTATTTCTGTTTAGTGCTGTGCTTTCATATGTCACACCCTATCCCTTTAGTTTTTCTTTTCTTATTGGTGTTTATTATTTGTCCCACAAGCTTTTTATTGTGTCATGTTGTTTAGCCTAATTGTTTTACACCCTATATGTATCCTTTCATGTTAGCCTTTGTCAATAGTGTGTTACTTTTGAAACGCCCACGTGTTCCCTGCTTTGTATTTGTTTTGGAATATTCTGTACTGTTATTAAACCAGTTAAAACTGCTTTAGGATCATCACCCCTTCTTTCACTTTTGCACAATGACATTTTACCGTAACAATTGTACAATTTTCTTGGGATATTTTGATAATGCTCTCACTAGCCAAATGGTTTATTTCCTCTTTAAGGCAGTGTTTGGCTTCTCTCCCACATTAGAGCCACATTTTGCAACCAAGTTAATAGAGTTTTATTATCTATTAATTATCAAGTTAATTATCTGTTAAAAATGGTTTAAAACCCTAATTTGAGATTTTTTTTATTGTTTACAACAATTAATAAAGGGGCAGCACGGTGGCGCAGTGGGTAGCACAATTGCCTCAAAGCAAAAAGGTCTCTGGTTCGAGCCCTGGCTGGGTCAGTTGGCATTTCTGTGTGGAGTTTGCATGTTCTCCCTGTGTTCGCGTGGGTTTCCTCTGGGTGCTCTGGTTTCCCCCACCATGCAGTACAGGTGAATTGAGTAAGCTAAATTGGCCGTAGTGTATGTGAGTGTGTGTGCAAGAGTGTATGGGTGTTTCCCAGTGTTTGAAGGGCATCCGCTGCGTACAAACATGTGTTAGATAAGTTGGCAGTTCATTCCGCTGTGGTAACCCGAGATTAATAAAGCGACTGAGCTGAAAAGAAAATGATTGAATGAATAAAGTATTATTAAACAAAAAGAAAATATGTATAAAGCATATTTAAAAATAATGACTACCAGTTGTTCTTAATGTCAGGTTCTGTAAACTGAGTGAAAACAAAAGAATAGTACCAACAAAACAAATCATTTAGTAAAAAAATTGCTAAATGTGTGTTTTTACAGTTTGCATACAGCCGATCAGTTGTTGTAGTTCATAAGTAACATGTTCACAAGTAACATGAGTTTTGTACCTTATCGTCTAATGTTATATTTGTAACAGTAATAATAAACAACATTAGTTACATTATTTTGATGGTTTACATTTTACATGTATTTGTTTAGAAGATGCTTTCCTCTAAATTAGTTTACAAATGAGGACAAAAGCACTTCAAATCAACAGGAAATCAACAATATGTAATTGCCATCTTGGTTAGCATTGCATGTTACCTTTTTATTATTATTTAAAGAAACAAACAATCAGGACAAACAGAGACATAAAGTAAAAATGGGGAGTGCTATTCTTGGAGGAAGACGTGTTGACAAAACAGATGTGTCTTCAGTTTGTTTCTTAAAAATGACCAGAGCCTCAGCTGCTCCCTTAGGGTTCGACAAGTCATTCAACCAAGATGGAACATTAAAGGTAAAATTTCTTGCAACTGATTTTATGCTTGAGTCTGTTACAGCATTGTGAAGGAATTTTACCTACTCGTCTTTGCAAAATTGTTATAATTCAGCCACATTGGAAGGTTTTTGAGCATGAACCATCTTTTTAAGGTCATGCCACAGCATCTAAATTGAATTCAGGTCAGGACTTTGACTAGGCCACTCCAACATTTTCATTTTGTTTTTTTCCTTCAGCCATTCAGAAGTGCACTTGCTGGTGTGATTTGGATCATTGTCCTGCTGCAGAATCCAAGATCGCTTAAGCTTGAGGTCACTAAAAAATTCAGGATATTTTGGTACACAGCAGAATTCATGGTTCCATTTATCAAAGCAAGTCGTCCAGGTCTTAAAGCTGCAAAACAGCCCAAAACTATCACAGTGCCAACATATATTACTGTTGGTATGATGTTCTTTTTCTGAAATGCTGTGTTACTTTTTTTAAGCCACACAAGCCTTAATGTTTTTTTTTTTGCTCAGCAGTGGTTCTAGTCTTGGAAATTGGAATTATTGGCCAATCTCTTTCTTAACACTTACCCTAACTTAGGAAAGTGAGGCCTGCAGTTTTTTGGATGTTGTTGTAGGATATTTTGTGACCTCTTGGATGAGTTGTCGCTGCTCTCTTGGGGTAATTTTGGTCAGTCAGCCACTGCTGGGAAGGTTCTCCACTGTTCAGTGTTTTTGCCATTTGTAGATACTGGCTCTCACTGTGGTTCACTGCAGTCCCAAAGCTTTAGAAACAGCTTTTCTAGACTGGAAGATCTTTATTATTTTCTTTCTCATTTGTTTTTGAAAATCTTTAAATCTAAGCATGATGTTTAGCTTTTGAGAACCTTTTGATCTACTTCACTTTGTCAGGAAGGTCCTATTTAAGTGTTTTCTTGATTGCAAACAGGTGTGGCAGAAATAAGGCATGGGTGTGGCAAGAAAAATTGAAGGTGTGATAAACCAGAGTTAAGTTATGGGGCAAACCCCTTTTCACGCAGAGCTATGTAGTTTTGTATTTTGTTTTCCCTTAATAATAAAAACCTTAATTTAAAAACTGCATGATGTGTTTGCTTTTGTTATTATTTTGGGCTAATATCTCAATTTATTTCCTGATCTGGAACATTGAAGTGTGACAAACATGCAAAAAAAAGAAAAAGAAAAAAAGAAATCAATAAGGGGTTCAAACACTTTTTCACACTAGTAATTTTTATCCCGAGTAATTTAATCCCCTAAGGCCTTCTTTCAAATTCACAACACAAATTAAGATATTTTAAAATAAATCTTAAAGTTCCTTCGTCCCTCACAAACAGAAACCCCAAGACATTCAAAGTCTAAAAACATTGTAAAAACATTCCATGTGACTTCAGTGGTTCAACTGTAAACATACAAAGTTCCAAGAATATTTGCATGTTAAAACAGCTTTGTTTGGTCAATATGACACTAGTATGTTGTGCTCAATATGTCAATGGCAATATGTCATAGTAAAGCCCTAATTAAAAACACAAACTGGTGACCTGACAAGGAAGAACTTTAGGGGAACAGAGTTGTATTTACATTATTTTGGCACACAAAAGTTTTGGAGTTTCATCACATGGAATATTTTGACAATGTTTTGTGTTTTTTTTTCTGAACATCTCATGAACCTTGCTGTCAAGAGAAGGGAGGGTCAGAAAGCTCTCAAATCTTATCTCAAATTTGTGCTAAAGATGAAGAAAAGTCTCAGCGATTGGATCAACACGAGGATGAGAAATTAATAACAGAAATTCATATTTGAGTGTACTAACATTTTAAGGTTAACACAATGTAGCATTTGCCAAATTGTCAATATGTTATTATTAGGCTACAGTTTCAACCGAGGGTGCTCTTGCTCTTGTTTGATAGTGCTTACACCCTCTAGCATCCTTCTGGAACTGGGCCTGAGGTTAGTAAAGTAAGATGACATGGACTTTTAAATTTACATATTAGGAGCATGCATGTTGGAACACCATCAAATTTGTTGCTGATATTAAGCAGGCAATCTACTGACAATCTCATGACTGCTAGTTGGCATGCAGATACTGTGTTCATTTTCTTATTAATAACAACACAATATTGAAAACAGATCAATGAAATTAACTGTGAACTGAAGTTGTTTCAAACCATTTTGAGTTTTATTTTTATTTTGAACATATTTTGAAAAAAGATGAAAACCTGCAACCACTGATTTCTAGTTGGAAAAACAAACACTATTGAAGTCAATAGTTGCAGGTATCTAGCTTTCTTTAAAATATCTTCTTTTGTGTTAACCAGAAAAAAGAAACTCAAACAGATTTGGAAGAAGTAAAGCATGAATAATTGATGACAGAATTTTTATTTTTTGATGAACTATACCTTTAATATTGCTAGTGTTAGTGAAGTTATTGATAAAGTTATATTTATAATTTTACAACAGTGTTTGTCTTTTTCTTGACTCCTCTCGCACATTAGGTCCTTCTTTCTTTTTTCACCCAAACCCCCTTGGCGCTCTTAAAGTTGTGTGCACTAAGGAAATGCCAGTATTCCTAGCACAGCACAGCATGATGATTCCCTGCAAAATCCCTGAGGGATTACTTAGCGACTGCACCATCCCTGGGGTGGGCATGCCTGCGGGAGACACTGGTTTCAGACCCAACAGAGCCACCACAAGAACAAAAAATCATAGACAGAGAAGTATCTGTCTACACTTTTTTGTTGCTCACTGATGTATTTATTTGATATGTTTTATTTGTTTTAATATGGATATTTTATGTGGATTAATTAATTTGTTATCTTTGAAAACATCAAATGATATGTAGAACATTCTAAGATCTTTTAACTTTATAGATTTTAACATGAGATTGTTATAAGCAGTCTAGAGTAGGCATCAAACACTGTATGTTTTTGACTTTGTTTATTTATTTATGCAATGCAGAATTGTAGAATCAGGGAAAGCGTTTCTTCAAATCAAGGTGTGTGAATGGGCTGAGGAACAGAAGAGGATTAGAGCCCCTTCTGATGTGGTTTATTAATCACAGCATTCAACATGTTCTTGATGGCTCTTATCACCTTGTGATCACTGGCTGAGAGGATTTGGCACAGACGAAGCTGCCGCCAACTGCAGTCATATTCCTCAGGCTCTCTACTGCCAGCTGTTCAATGCTTCATATTCTTCTGTCATTTTTCAGGAAACATCCTTTCCTGAAAAGCAGAGAGGCTTGTGAAGAGTCAATAACAAGTATTTAACATGCAGTTGACACTTTCAACAGACAAAAAAGAAGAAAAAAAGATTTTTTTTGTGTGTTTGCGCAGTCCTGTGTTTAACCTACAAAATATGTTAATTTAGAAATATTAACTGAGGTAAAACCAGGTAAAATTAGGTTTATTATTGTTCGTTTGTTAGTAATGTTTGAGAAAATGTGTTTAAATACTGAACAATAAAATTACATTTTAACAATGAATAATAACTTAATAAATAAAACAAACAAAAGGAAATGCAATCAGAAGTTATCTGTTATTATAAATAAGCATAAACTAAGTAATAATATTAATAATAATAATAATAACAACAACAACAAATGAATTAAATTGCAGTAGATACTGTGGTCATAGACCCCAACAGGCTCAAACGTGTCTTTAATTACATTTTTTCTGTTACATTCTTCAAATAACAGTTCCAGTTTAAATTGCCACTATTAACTGGAAAACAACAACAATGAAGTATAGATCAATGTCCCATGCATACTTTTCTGGGCATTCAAAGCTCATCCACCACCATTGTGTAGCATCCACCTGGATAATGCGATGGCAGCCATTTTGCTCCAGACTGCACATCACACACCAGCTCATTGGTGGAGAGGAGACATAGTGAAGAAGCCAATTATGATATGAGGATGGTTAGGAGGCCATGATGAACAGTAGGCAGATTTGGCCAGGATGCCGAGTTAAACCCCAACTCTTTTTCGAAGGACATCCTGGGATTTTTGATGACCTCGATTTAACATCTCATCCAAAAGAAAGCACTCACTGAGCAGTATAGAGTCCCTGTCACTATACTGGGGCATTAGGACCCACACAGACAACAGGTTGGGCACCCCCTGCTGGCCTCACTAACACCACTTCCAGCAGCAACCTAGCTTTCCCATGTGGTCTCCCATCCAGGTACTGGCCGGGCGCAGCCCTGCTTAGCTTCAGTGGGTGACCATGTGAGAGTTGCAGAAAGCTAGCTGCCAGTAAAATGTTTGATAGCCTAAATAAACTAAAACACCTGAATCCCATGAAACATAAATAATGATAAGACTTGTGCTCTCTTTCTCTCTCTCACTAAATATCTCACTAAATTATATATATATAACATATATATATATATATATATATATATATATATATATATATATATATATATATATATATATATATATATATAATATAGTGAGATATATATTGAGAGAGAGAGAGCACAAGTCTTATCATTATTTATGTTTCATGGGATTTAGGTGTTTTAGTTTATTTAGGCTATCAAACATTTTACTGGCAGCTAGCTTTCTGCAACTCTCACATGGTCACCCACTGAAGCTAAGCAGGGCTGCGCCCGGTCAAGACCGGGATGGGAGACCATATATATATATATACAAACGCACACACACACACACGGTTGAAGTCTAAATTATTAGCCCCCTGTTTATTTTTTTCCCCAATTTCTGTTTAACGGAGAGACAAATCTTTCAACAAATTTCTAAGCATAATAGTTTTAATAACTTATTTCTAATAACTGATTTATTTTATCTTTGCCATGATGACAGTAAATAATATTTTACTAGATATTTTACAAGACACTTTTATACAGCTTAAACTGACATTTAAGGGCTTAACTAGGTTAATTAGATTAACTAGGCAGGTTAGGGTAATTAGGCAAGTTATTGTATAATGATGGTTTGTTCTGTAGACAATCGAAAAAATATATAGCTTAAAGGGGCTAATAATTCTGACCTTAAATTAAAAAAAAAAAATTACAATTATTCTAGCCAAAATAAAACAAATGACTTTCTCCAGAAGAAAAAATATTATCAGACATACTGTGAAAATTTCCCTTCTCTGTCAAACATCATTTGGTAAATATATAAAAAAGAAAAAGAAAATTCAAAGGGGGGCTAATAATTCTGACTTCAACTGTATACAGTATATACAGTGCATCCGTAAAGTATTCATAGCGCTTTTACTTTTTCCATTTTTTTATGTTACAGCCTTATTCCAAAATGGATTAAATTAATTTATTTCCTCAAAATTCTACACACAATACCCCATAATGAAAATGTGAAAAAAAGATTTTTTTTGAAATTGTTGCAAATTTATTAAAAAAAAACCCTGAAAAATCTCATGTACATAAGTTTTTACAGCCTTTGCTCAATACTTTGTTGATGCACCTTTGGCAGCAATTACAGCCTCAAGTCTTTTTGAATATGATGCCACAAGCTTGGCACACCTGTCTTTGGGAATTTTTGCCCATTCCTCTTCAAAGTGATAGTGTACAGCTATTTTAAGATCTCTCCAGAAATGTTCAATAGGATTTAGGTCTGGGCTCTGGCTGGGCCACTCAAGCACTTTCAGAGTTGTTGTGAAGCCACTCCATTGATATTGTGGTGGTGTGCTTCAGGTCATTGTCCTGCTGGAAGATGAACCGTCACCCCAGTCTGAAGTCAGGAACACTCTGAAGCAGGTTTTTAATCAATATGTCTCTGTACATTGCTGCATTCATCTTTCCCTCTATCTTGACTAGTCTTCCGGTTCCTGCTGCTGAAAAACATCCCCACAGCATGATGCTGCCATCACCATGCTTCACTGTAGGGATGATATTAGCCTGGTGATGAGCGGTGCCTGGTTTTCTCCAAACGTTAACACCTGGCATTCACTCCAAAGAGTTGAATTTAGGTCTCATCAGACCAGAGAATTTTATTTCTTATGGTCTGAGAGTCCTTCAGATTCCTTTTTTTTTTTAGCAAATTCCAGGTGGGGAGTGGCTTCTGTCTGGCTATTTACCATAACGGCCTGATTGGTGGATTTCTGCACAGATGGTTGTCCTTCTGTAAGGTTCTACTCTTCTCCACAGAACGCTGGAGCTCAGACAGAGTGACCATCGGGTTATTGATCACCTCCCTGACTAAAGCCCTTCTCCCCCGATCACTCAGCTTAGATGGCCGGCCAGCTCTAGGAAGAGTCCTGGTGTTTCCAAACATCTTCCACTTGCGGATGATGGAGGCCACTGTGCTCATTGGAACTTTCAGAGCAGCAGACATTTTTTTGTAACCTTCCCCAGCATTGTGCCTTGAGACAATCCTGTCTCGGAGGTCTACAGACAATTCCCTTGTCTTCATGCTTGGTTTGTGCTTTGACATGAACTGTCAACCCTGGAATCTTATATAGACAGGTGTACGCCTTTTCAAATCATGTCCAATCAACTGAATATACCACAGGTGAACTCCAATTAAGCTGCTGAAACATCTCAAGAATGATCAGTGGAAACAGAATGTACCTGAGCTCAATTTAGATCTTCACGGTAAAGGCTGTGAATACTTAAATACATGTGATTTTTCAGGTTTTTTATTTTTAATAAATTTGCAACAATTTAAATAAATATTTTTTTCACATTGTCATTATGGGGTATTGTGTGTAGAATTTTGAGGAAACAAATGAATTTAATCCATTTTGCAATAAGGTGGTAACATAAAAAATGTGGAAAAAGTGAAGTGAATACGTGACTATGAATACTTTCCAGATGCACTGTATATATAACAGTGACTTGTTGTATACAGTAAATAAAATTATACAAAAAAATAAAAAGGTAAAATGTTTAAAAATTCCAATTTGATTGCAAATAACAGAGTTGCGGGCAGCACAGTGGTGCAGTGGGTAGCGATCTCACCTCAGAGCAAGATGGTCGCTGGTTCGAGTCCCGGCTGGGTCGGTTGGCATTTCTGTGTGAATGGAAGTGTATGGCAGTAATGGGTTGCAGCTGGAAGGGCATCCGCTGCGTAAAACATATGCTGGATAGGTTGGCGGTTCATTCCGCTGTGGAGACCCCAGATTAATAAAGGGACTAAGTCAAAAAGAAAATGAATGAATAACAGAGTTGCTGTTTACATTTTAGCCCAGTAAAGGCTTGCTGGTTTGGAACCATGTGTCGAGCTATCAATGTCATTATATTTTCCAGAAAGTATTTTCCTTCAGTTTTCCAGAAAGAAGTTCCTTTGTTCCATGTTCCACACCAAAATTATTCTATCCTTGCGATATCCTTGATTCCCCCAAACCACCGCCTGCCCCCCAAACCCACCCGTTCCACGCATTACAAACCGCATGGGATTTCAGTGTCTCTTTAAGGCTTAACGCCTCTGGGAGCCATTCTCTTTTCCATGTGACATTTCTGCATTCTCTGGGAAGATGGGATGACAATGTCTGTTTTTTTCCTGTGTTTTCTTCCCACTTTTTTATCCCCTGTGACAGCCACATAGAAACAGAGGAAATGTATGCTTATATTAGGATAAAAGATAGAAACACTATACAGATGTAAAAATTGTTCAAATTATGGCATCAAATATTGTTTTTTTTTCACAGTTTTTTTTTTTGTTTCCTTTATTATTTTAACACATAAAAGCATCACAACAACAATATACAAATTATCAGTTATCTTTAAAACAAAAACACACTTACACATGCAACATTAGGGTAGAGACAATGAGCAACTTATTGGATAATTCATATCGGAATGTGTCGTTCACTGTGTTGTGAGACTTAAAATAGGATGTCACAAATCTTACTGTGATTTCCATAAATGTTTTGTACTGGCTTGCTACCAACCTTTAGGTAGCCTTTTTAAAAAAAAATTTAACCAAAACTAAGTGGAATGCGATCGAACTTTGAGAGACTATACAAACAACCTTAGACCACCGTCTCTTAGCATTACTGGACCTTTAAAATGCACCATGGCAACAAGATAATGTGCCACACAAAACATTAACAGCTGAAAAGAAAGAAAATTCCTGGCTTTTGCTTACTGTTCATACATAGTCTGTCAAATACAAAACATCACATTAATCAGTAAGGTCACAATAGCTATGTTTCCATCCAAATTGATGCAAATTAAGCTTATGCGAAAAACTGGAATATCGCAACATTTGCGAATAAAGTATCTATTCCATCCAGTGAGTCAAAGTGAATGAAATTGTCATAAACTGGCAAAAATTTGCCTGAAATTTGCCATATTGACATATTAAACTTATATACTAAATTACTTGCATTTTAGAAGACGAAGATGAAATGTAATGAACGCACAGTGGCTTTTGGAGGCATGAGACAGTTCTAGGAAATAATAAACCTTAACTACTGTGAAGACTTTGTCTAAGGCATTGTAGAATGACCAAAACAACATTACTGATGTTGTGCTATGTGGACATTTTAACGCACACATTTTTGTTATCACATGACCTGTTAAAACAACATCACATGATTTTTTGAATGCGCACAGTTGAATTTATACTGTATATGTGTTTCCATCGTAGTTTATGTGCATTTTTTTCTAATCAGATAAAAAGTTTATCTTTGTTGTGCGTAAGTTTTTTCCAAATTTTCAAAATGGAAAGCTTTTTTGGTGATAGTATGATAATAGATGGGTGAAAACATAGCTAATGTGTGTCTCAAACTTGTCGGTTTGGGTGAAAAGAGGTATTTTTAAGATCATTCCTTAGAAAGGTGTATCGTGGTGGCAATTACGAGGTGAACAATTACCTTTATGATTATTGCTCCAGATTTAAAAATATGTTTGTGATCCAATTGGCCATTAGCCCACTGGCTGACATTATTTTTCTCTGTTTGTAATGATTGTCTACTCAGTTCTTTACAAGAATGCCTGCAACTTGCACAGCCAAGACACTGAAACACATTGATAGACACTGAAAAATATACATTATGATGCTGCCAAAATGTACAATAATAATTACACAGGAAATAAAATTACAAAGTTTTTTTTTCGTCCTTCATTTAACTTGTCCAACCCTCTCATGCTCTGTCATCCACAGTCTGGGTTTTGTTTTGGGTTTGTAGCCCTGCAAGTTCCTTTTGTGGTAAGTCTGTTACATCACTCCATGTGATGTCACTTATTTGAGAGTCCTAAAAGAACCATCGAAATGCTTCCCCACTGTTTACTGGTGTTCTCTAGTGAAAACAAACAAAAAGTACAAAGAATCAGTATCATTAAGATAAAGACAAAAGTTTACAATAATTTGCATGGCAAGTTAGTTACATTTTCAGTTTTTTTTTTATAAAGTACATTTAAAATTATTCTCTTAGCTCATGTAATTCTAGAAATAATACACGGAATCCTACGTCTCAATGTTTTTGTCTTGATGTCCCAAATACACATAGGAAAGTTTAGGTTTAGAGTCATGTTTAGATTTCCTCACAAGATTTTACACAAACTGCACAATTAAAGAGTTAACACTAGCCGAAATGAAAACTCTGCAATTATTTACCATCATGTCATCACTAACTTTATAAGAGCTTTGATTCAATTTGAAACACAAATTGAGAGATGTATCATGCAATGCACATAACATAAAGCATGTGGTGATCAGTAATCATTCTATGAAATGCTATTTGAGGTAAAGGAAGGCCTATATGGTCAGTGTGAGCTGTGTTTTATGACACACATTGGTATTTATACTCAGAAATGTTGGTTTTTCCAAGTGGCACTGATTTATGTACAAACATTATAGCTTGTGGTCTATTAGGCTATGACTTAAAAAAGTAAAAAATAAATAAACACATATATAAGTAAGCATTTTTGTGGATTCTGTGATAAATTTAAATAAGTAATTAAAAAGGTTACGAAAATGAGAACATAAACCTAAGGTTTTAGCATTCAGTGGAGCATTCACCAGCTTTTTTAAGTCAAATGAACCTTTTTCATCTACACAAGTAATTTACACAAGTAAACTATTTATCTAGTAGTAATTTAAAGTAATTTAAAAAGTGTTCAAGGCCAAAGATGATATAGGCTTTATTAGTGGATGGTTCATAATGAATAAACAGATCATAAGATTTTGGATTGTAAGGACACTTCTTATCCAGAAATCCAGTAGTGATACACAAACAAATATGACGAAAGGCAAGTTTTATTCAACAAATGTTCAGGTTTCATTTCAACACTTCTATTTCTTGCTTTTACACTATGTGAACATGTCATTCCTCCCATTACAATGCACATCCACCTCAAAAATAAGAACAAATGCTAATCTTAAGCATCTTAAACAATGAATAACCACACCATGACACTTAAATTAAAAGAACAAGAATACCCTTAACAGAATTGAATATATAAACAGTAAAATAATAAAATAATCTGCCGATATTATTCACTGTGAAATCACTGAAAACATAACCTAATTAAAATGCACAGGCTTCACAATTTCCTCAAAAAGTGCTTACTTTTCAACTCAACATTCCTGTTCACACTTGCCATTCGTGGGAAAAAACCCCAGCTCTGCTGGTATTTAAGTCCCTGTTGTATTTATTTAATGACAAATGAGATTTAAACTTCTGAACTTGTGACCTCATACTCACAAGCAATAAATATATCTGTAGATCATACAACACATCTAAAAATCTGATCCTTAAACCCTAAATACCATCAGGAAAAAAGGGATGAATTGATGGATTGGCTGTCAGGATTTATTGTTTGATTGTTGGTCAAATTAAAACCATCAGCATTTCAGACATAACATGCAAAAGCCAATATATTAAAATATGTAGCATTAATTGAAATGGCTATGTAGAATTCAGAACCTCTTGTTATTAGCGACATCAGTGGCCATTCAGAGAATTCATTGACAGAAATATAATAAACGTGAATCATAAAAGTAAACTAATTAAAAATTATAATGCACAAAACGGAAAACAATTCAAAGTTTTCGGAATGGCAAAGAAAATCAGTATCTCTGCTCATATTAAAAAGTTGTGTTCTTATGTCATTTTCCTTATGCTCTCATTTCCACATTCTGCACGCGTGGTGGCATTAGAGTCAAAGTTGGCTATAGACAATCAGTCGAAGGAGTTTTGAATATTAATCCCATTCATTTCCACCTGGAGTTTATTCACTTTCTCACTCTTTTAAACGTTACACTAATATGTTGAGAAAAAGAGCAAAGTTTTTAAATTGGACTGACATGAGGTGAAGTTGTTACAATGCAAATGAAAATGCGAGTGAGAATATAAACTGGGAGATGTGCCAAAAAAACCCTAGCTCTGAGTAAACATTCCATGTCCTTTAAAGAAAAGCTAGAGCATGCACAAACTGACACTAATCTTTAACAATGCTGTCAAAATGGAGAGCATCCAAAACAACTGCTGTAAAATCTTCATTTTCACTGTCTACACTGCGACCCAAAAGCGATGTTTTTCAAATTTACACACGTGGGAAAATGTTTTTAAAAACATCCCTTAAAAATGTCATCACAGTGTGGAAAGAAAGCTGAAACAGAGAGAAAAAAATATGTTGTTGTTTTTTTAAGTAAAATTTATTAATGTGGACATGGACTAAGGTTCCATTATACTTATTATATATTGATATAACAAACAATCAGATTGCAACTACACTTCTTCTGAAAGTGACGTTTAGATGAATATGCAAATGGCAGTTGAGAAAACAGCAGTTAAGAAACATTGTGGATATGTTTGCAGAAGCCTTGCAATTACATCATTTATGAATTAATGTCTTGGGGTGGTTTTTGTTTTTATTTTGCTTGCTTAATACAAAATTATTCAGGTAAAATAGTTAAGTACATGACAAAATTTGACCAAGTTTGTCAGACAATAATGATAATACTAATAATAACAATACTAATAATAATACTAATAATACTACTACTACTAATAATAATAATAATAGAGCCTGTTGAATATTTAAAATATATATTTTTTAAATTCAGCAATAAACAAACTAATATATATATATATATATATATATATATATATATATATATATATATATATATATATATATATATATATATATATATATATATATATATATATATATATATATATACACATACACACACACACAAACTATATATATATATACACCAACCACTTTATTAGGTACACCTGTCCAACTGTTCGTTAACAAATTTCTAATCAGCCAATTACATGGCAGCAACTCCATTTAGGCATGTAGACATGGGCAAGACGATCTGCTGCAGTTCAAGCCATGCATCAGAATGGGAAAGAAAGGTGATTTAAGTAACTTTGAACGTGGCATGGTTGTTGGTGTTAAACAGGCTGGTCTGAGTATTTCAGAAACTGCCGATCTACTGGGATTTTCACGCATAACCATCTATATGTTTAACAATAAATGGTCCAAAAATGAGAAAATATCCAGTTAGCGACAGTTCTGTGGGTGCAAACGCCTTGTTGATGCCAGAGGTCAGAGGAGAATGGCCAGACTGGTTCCAGCTGATAGAAAGGCAACAGTAACTCAAATAACCACTCATTACAATTGAGGTATGTAGAAGAGCATTTCTGAATGCACAACACATTCAACCTTTAGGCGGATGGGCTACAGCAGCAGAAGACCACACCGGGTGCCACTCCTGTCAACTAAGAACAGGAAACTGAGGCTACAATTCGCACAGGCCCACCAAAATTGGACAATAGAAGATTGGGGAAACGTTGCCTGGTCTGATTGTCAGAATTTGGCATAAACAACATGAAAGCATGGTTCCATCCTGCCTTGTATCAACGGTTCAGGCTGGTGGTGTAATGGTGTGGGGGATATTTTCTTGGCACACTTTAGGTCCATTAGTACCAATTGAGCATTGTGTCAATGCCACAGCCTACCTGAAGTGTGAACTATCTTAGACTGGTTTCTTGAACATGACAATGAGTTCACTGTACTCAAATGGCCTCCACAGTCACCAGATCTCAATCCAATAAAGCACCTTTAGGATGTGGTGGAATGGGAAATTCACATCATGGATGTGCAGCCGACAAATTTGCAGCAACTGCGTGATGCTATCATGCCAATATGGACCAAAAGCTCTGAGTAATATTTCCAGTACCTTGTTGAATCTAGGCCACAAAGGATTAAGGCATACCTGCCAACACTCCCGTTTTTCCCGAGAGTCCCGAGAGTATGTTATATATATAACATACTTAACAACATAATATTTAAATAACCTTCAGTAATTTAACACATGATCTAACTAAACAGTGATCTAATTTGGAAAAAATTGTGAAAAAAATGTATATTAGTATTAGAATCGGCCATTAGTCGTTATCACAAAGGTTATCACACATAGTTCACAATCACAAATTAAAGGTTTAAATAAACAAAATCATAAAGAGTGCATCAAAAAGAAACAACTTATTTACACTGAAAAGACAAAATGTTTTTTCTTCAATGTTCAGAATCAAGAGACTAAAAACTCTTCTAAACTCCAAGTCCTGGTGTCATTACAGGTTGCAGGAGGATGACATCTTCAGTAAACAAATACACAAATGTCTTCATGCAAGTGCAGGAGAGGAAACAGAAAGAGACACGGACAAAGGGTTTGATTTGCATACCGTGACTCCTTTCTCACACTTTTTTTGTATAACTGCCAACCACAAAAAAATAATCCCACCATTGAGATTTTTCTAGAAGTGAAAAAAACGATTCTTTTAAAAGAAAAAAATAACACAAGTTGTAGCTTAGAGTAAGAAAGAAAAGAAATGTTTCTCCAAATCCACATATTCCCCCATTGATCAGTCCCCAGTGGAAATGTGGCTCGCTATAGACAGTAATGACCCTGATGTGCGTGGCCGGCATGTCTGCGTTTTGTTAAGTCTCGCACTATCGATCTGGTTGAGGCTTCCTGAGTGCTGCTCAAATTCACTTCCAGCCGTCTCTCCTCGCCTCACTGCTGTGACCAGGCACAAAGAGAGCTCAATTAGCACAGCTCCACGACGGCTCTCGGCCGCCTGCGCACTCCATCAAAATCACTCCATCAAACCACCCAGAGAGAGAGAGAGAGAAAGATGGGGGATGGAGAACCAGATACGAAAGGAACGTTCTAGTAACTTTGAGCTTTTACTGTATTTCCAATCCAAATTCACCAGGACAAATTTTGAGAGCATACAAACATTAGCTTTTGTCAGAGATACAGGAGAAATTGTTTTCTAAATATATCTGTGGCCAATGTTTTTTTTTTCTCTCTTCTGCTTATCAAGTCATTTATTTGATCCAAAACAGTAAAATATTGATTTGGGTTTGAGGAGGAGAAATTACTTCTTTAAAAAACATTAAAAATCTTTGAATACAGTTTGTTTTTGTTTTTTATTTAGAATGTATAAAGTGATTAAAATTTTCATCTAAAGATATTTTGTCTATAAAGATATCAGTAATTTCACTTTCATAGCAAAGAGTAGCAATTTTCAATGCCTTTAATGTGAAAAACATTTACATAAACACAGGTTTTTGCATCTAAACTCTTCATATTATAACATGTAATTTATTCCTGTAATTTCAAAGCTGAAATTTTAGCATCATTACTTCAGTCACATGATCATTCAAGCTGTTTCAGAAACGTTTATTAACATATGAATATTTAACTAATAAAACTGACCCCTTCATTTTGTTGTATTTACTGCGTGATCAACGTGATAATGCATCAACAACCAAATTTATTGGTTGTCTAGTTTACTTAATTTGAAGTTTCATTTGCATTTTATTCTGAGTCACATTTGGCTTTACACAGATTTTCTATTTTCCACATTTTTTTATGTTACAGCTTTATTCCAAAAATGGATTAAATTCATTTGTTTCCTCAAAATTCTACACACAATACCCCATAATGACAATGTGAAAAAAATATTTTTTGAAATTGTTGCAAATTTATAAAAAATTAAAAACCTTAAAAATCACATGTACATAAGTATTCACAGCCTTTGCTCAATACTTTGTTGATGCACCTTTGGCAGCAATTACAGCCTCAAGTCGTTTTGAATATGATGCCACAAGCTTGGCTATGAAGCTATGATGCCATGCTTCACTGTAGGGATGGTATTAGCCTGGTGATGAGCGGTGCCTGGTTTTCTCCAAACGTAACGCCTGGCATTCACTCCAAAGAGTTCACTTTTAGTCTCATCAGACCAGAGAATTTTGTTTCTTATGGTCTGAGAGTCCTAAAGATGCCTTTTGTCAAATTCAAGGTGGGGAGTGGCTTCTGTCTGGCTATCTACCATAAAGGCCTGATTGGTGGATTGCTGCACATATGGTTGTCCTTCTGTAAGGTTCTCCTCTCTCCACAGAAGAACGCTAGAGCTCAAACAGAGTGACCATTGGGTTATTGATCACCTCCCTGACTAAGGCCCTTCTCCCCCGATCACTCAGCTTAGATGGCCGGCCAGTTCTAGGAAGAGTTCTGGTGGGTCCAAACATCTTCCACTTACGAATGATGGAGGCCACTGTGCTCATTAGAACTTTCAGAGCAGCAGACATTTTTCTGTAACCTTCCCCAATCCTGGAGACAATGCTGTCTTGGAGGTCTACAGACAATTCCTTTGTCTGCATGCTTGGTTTGTGCTTTGACATGCACTGTCAACCCTAGGACCTTATATAGACAGATGTATGGCTTTTCAAATCATGTCCAATCAACTGAGTTTACCACAGGTGAACTCCAATTAAGCTGCTGAAACATCTCAAGAATGATCAGTGGAAACAGAATGTACCTGAGCTCAATTTAGAGCTTCACGGTAAAGGCTGTGAATTCTTATGTACATGTGATTTTTTAGGTTTTTTCATTTCAATAAATTTGCAATCAAAAAATCTTTTTTTACATTGTCATTATGGGGTATTGTGTGTAGAATTTTGAGAAAATAAATTACTTTAATACATTTTGGAATAAGGCTGTAACATAAAAAAAAAACGTGGAAAAAGTGAAGTGCTATGAATACTTTCCGGATGCACTGTACTGTTAGATTAAAATGTAATGGCTTAAATACACTTGAAGTAAAAAATATTAGCTCTCCTGCAAAATTTTAATTCTTTTAAAAATATTTCCCAAGTGTTGTTTAATGGAGAGAAGATTTCTTTAACATAATTTTAAACATAATAGTTTTAATTAAGCTCAAAGTGCAATTTGTAGACTTAACTAGGTTATTATGTTAATTAGGCAGATTAGAATTATTAGGTAATTTGTTGAATAGCTGTGGACTTTTCTGTAGACAATCAGAAAAAAAAGCTTAAGGGGGTCTAATAATATTGACCTTAAAATTGTTTAAACCTTAAAACTAATGATTCCAGCCAGACTAAAAGAAATAAGATTATTTACCTTATTCTTTGTGTACGACCGGGTGCAAACATTTGAATCTCTTTGGCTGGAGACTTGCGGTCTCATTCCAGCCCGTTATGCTGCTTGATGTTGCAAACTGATATTTTCTTATTATATTACTCTGCTTTGCCTGTATAGTCATGGACACACTTGTTTGTAGAGCAAGTTTGTTTCTGCTGTTTATTATTCCTAGTCATTTCTCCCATAGGCAACTGAATCAGAAGTTATAAAACAATCGCGAAAACAAGCACACGTCCGCATTTTAGAATAAGATCAATAAAATTTTAAAGGAAATACTGCTAGAATTTCTTTGCAACATCACTTGGGAAATATTTGAAAAAGAATACAAATTTTGCAAGAGGGCTAATAATTTTGACGTCAACTGTATGTTCATAATAACATCATAATAAAATTAAACCTGTAATGCTTGATCAAAATCCTTTTGATGCTACAAGCATGTCAATATTGTACATTTCAGCTTCCACCCAAACATACAAAAAAGTAAGTGTTGCATAAGAACACCAACATATAAACAATGAAAGTCTCATATGTTAATATGAAAATATAACTACAACACTACAAATTTCCAAACAAATGCATCCCAAATTAGTCCTACCAAACGCATTCGAATAATCCGCTCGACTGAGAATTGAATTGATTGATAAAGAATAGTCTTACATTCTTCTCACAAAGGAAGACACGTCAAAGCCAAAATCAGGCAGACTGAATGAAAGCGAGTTGTGCATGCGGTGGGGGTCCTAACAGCCATTGACACTGATTGTGGATGGCAGGTGCAGTTAATGACAGGGGCCGTGCATGTCCTGCTCTGATTGAGCTGAGCGAGACTGGATGGATAGAGAGGACGGATGAGGCTGGAAGAGATGCTGACTCATAATCAAACACTAATCAAATGCCAAATACACACACAAACACACACATATATATTCACCCAAAGACACATGCAAAAAACATACACAGATTTTTTTCTCTGCATCTCACACACACACACACACGGACACGCACATCCTATCCAATCCTGTTCTGTCTCCCCAACCCCCAGCAGCCCTGATATGGTGATTCGTGGAGGCCACAGATAAACCACTCAAGACCATGAGGATGATAATGGCAGATGCTGCAGAGACTCAAATTCAATCAGCACTGGGCTGTCAGCGTGGATGAGCTGAAGAGTGAAACACGCTCGCTGATATACGTTAAAGACACATCAGCTGCAGTAAGCTAAAAACAGCCCTTCATTTACTACAAAAATTATGGCATCATGTACTTATCCTCTTGTTGTTTTAAACCTGTATGACCGAAATACAAAAGAAGATATGAAAAGTATTGCATGCCCATACAAAATTAAGGAAATGTGTCCAAGTTCAAACCTTCTTTTGTGCAAGACCAGCGACACAGGTTTAGAACAACATAAAGGTGATTAAATTATGACATACTTGTTCATATGTTTATTTGTTTATTTATATACTGTATATGAAAATGAAGTATTGTATCCAAAGTTAATGACACTCAAAGTAAGTAAAAAAACAAGTAAAACAAGTAAGTCTCAGTATCATTAAAAATATAGAAAGACAGCTGCCCAGCAGGCACAGGACGTCAACACGACATCAGATTGACGTTGTACCCCAACGTCATGGGGACATTGCATTTTGTTTGGAAATGAAAAACGGGTTGATACAGAACCCAACGTCAGGCCGACGTCAATGTTCAACGACCAACCTAAAATCAACCAAATATCAATGTCTAATAATGTTACAGCTGGACGTGGTGTGGGCATTACCCCTATGACGTCAATCAGACGTTGGATTTTGGTTGCCATACCTGATAAATAAATGTCAGTATTTGACGTCAATATAGCATTGGTTTAAGATGTTGGCTCAATGTTGGATTTTCCACATTTTCCAACACAACCTAAAATCAACCAAATTTCAATGTAATTTGACATCAATGGCATTATTAGATGCCAAAATAACGTTGTCCTTAGATGCTGACTAGACATTGAATTTTGGTCATCTGATGTCACGACCTAAATCCAGCTTTTCAGTTCAAGAGTCACATTATTGGCCTACATCAAGCAAAGAAAACATCTAAAGATAATGATGAAATGACTAAAATCAAGTTAAGAACTGTCTGAAGCATTATTAAAAACTTCAAGAATAGGCGGAACTGTCATCTTTGGAGAAGAAATGTGGACTGAAAAAAATCTGAAATTATTGAGATCAGCAATCACAGACAAACATCTGTTGAAATCAAATCTTAAAAAACAACCTTAGAACTCACAGCTATGTTCAATCATGATAGTAATAGTATTTTCACGCGATGTTTGGGGGACTTGAGAGATTGGGATAAAACAGCAGTGTTTTCTTATGAAAACCACTTATTAGTGAGGCTAATGGCCCGTTTACACTGAATGACACGATACGGTACAGTACGGGTTGGTACAGGTCACCTTTATCAGGCTTGTGTTTCCACTGCCACAAGGGTACCAATTTGGTGGGCGTGGTGTACGACAGAAAGTTTCGATGTCATTCTCGCTGGAGGAAATGTCAAAGTAAAGCTGTATGGGTCGTTCACATATCATAAGTGAGAAGCACTTCTCACAAAACAGATGCTTTATACACATAAATACTTGTGTATAAATGTTCATTACTAACCTTTCTATGAACATGATTTGCAGATTTATAACTGCAGATCAATAATGTGCGAAATAGCCTACTGTAACGTCCGTGATTATATAAAATAAATGAATAAATGCAACATATTTGAACATATGCAGATCCTTACAGTCTCTGATATGTTACCAATTACAGAAAAACTACACACAGCATACATTTAGGCCTTATTTTGATTCAAAAACAACACGCAACATAGAGTGCAGTCAGTAAAAACCTCTCATCTGTATCTTTAAATTTCACCAGCACCTCTTGTTAGAAAGTAATTACGTCATTTCGAGTTCATACTGATTCAAAAGGTGATGATAATAGTTAAACATGGCAGTTTGTTCATGTTTTAGGTTGCTGAAACAATCATTTGGTGCTTTGTTTTGTCTAGCTTCTCCATTGTTTTTTCACGCGTCACTCTCACGTTTGTCTGTTTCTGAAAGGATCGGATGTCAGAAGCACTTCAATAATCACGTGCACATTATAATAATCAGCTCAAGAAGTTTATTGTTTCAAATATAGACGCAAGGTGAGCTCTGAGACGCACTGGAGAAAGTGAAACCGCTCGCGCTTTAGAAGACCTTGTAAAAAACAACGGGGTACAGGGTAGATTCTGCTCTTCTTTGTGGCTTTGTGGCTATTCATCAAGACGACAGCAAAGTTTGTTTGAGCTGGGGTCAACCACGGCTTGTTATTATTTGTATATATTATTACGGTGTAATGTCTCGGCTGTGTATTTGCCGCTTTCTTTGTTTTCATTCTCCTGGCTCGTACTCGATCTAGTGACGTATCTCTGTAAACCAATAGCGTTCAGCTGCGCTTTGTTGTCCTAGGTACCCTTTCGAAAGCATACCCAAAAAGTGGTACGGTACAGTTCCCTTTTTTGGTACATTTTGACAGTGGAAACGGCCATAAAAGTGTACCGTAGCATAACGTACTGTACCCCTCTGTGGAAACATCCCATAATTGTGGAAAAAAGACTGCAATTTGTTAGGGAGCATAAAGATTGTACTCTGGAGCAATGGAAGAAGGTCAATGATGAGTCCAGATTTACTCTGTTCTGGAGTGATGGGCGCATAAGGGTAAGAAGAGTGGCAGATGAACTGATGCACCCATCTTGCCTATTGCCCGCCAAACAGGATTGTGGGGACAGTGTTGTGATCTGAGGATGCTGCAGTTGCTCAGGTCTTGGTTCAGCAACATTATGTGCCCAAAGATTGAGTCTAGGGTTGGGTATTGTTTTAATTTTAATGATTACGATTTCACTGAATCTTATTGATTCTCAGTTCCAATCATAATAATTTTTTAGTAGAGATAAAAAAAGAGTAGTTATTCTTGCCACACTTAGGTTATAGTAGGCTACAACTGTTAACTGTAACAATTGGTCAAATATTGAAAAAATATTTGAGTAAAGAATGCAAGAAGCAATTACAAACCAAAAATATTTAGGTATAACAAAAAAAGATTCAACATACAATATATTACTGGCAGTTACTATGAGATGCAGTAACATAAGTCTTACATAACATGTTTTGCACCTTAGTGTGAGATGCTGCTGTTGCTAATATTAGCTGTATCAGGTGGATTGTTGCAGGACTGGTGGCTGGTACAGTTAAACATAGTGCATTACTTCAGATTAATGCCATGTTGAAGCAAAAGTTGCATCATATTAGAGGTACTTCCTCGCTTGCACAAAATATCCTTGGCACGTGTATTAAACTTGGCAATGCTTTCATCTTTTTTTCAGAGTTTAAACAAACTTTTGAATGTTTGCTGAGGTCAGTCATAGTGCTGATTTTAATGAACTGTGCATGTGTGTAATAAGATAAGGTCCTTGTCACAGGTCCTGGCAGATAGATACAACTGTAAAATGCTCACTGCCGTTCGCAAAGCAAAAAAAAAAAAAAAAGTAATCGATAAACAGGATCAAAATGTGTGCATTATTTATATCAAATCCCCATTTTTTTTTTTTTTTTAAGTTTGGAACATGTTCCTAAATACCCAACCCTACTCACTATCTGAATATACTGAATAACCAGGTTATACCATCATCAGATTTTTTCTTCCCTGACGGCAGACATATTCTAAAATGACAATGCCATAATTTATGGGGCTCAAATTGTCAAAGAGTGGTTCAGGGAGGATGCAGCACCATTTTTACACATGGGTTGGCCACCACAGAGTCCAAAACCTAACCATATTGAGAATATTTGGTATGTGCTGGAGAAGGCGTTGTACAGTGGTCAGACTCTTCCATCATCAATACTAGATTTTGGTGAGAAAAAATTATTCAGTTCTTGATGACAGAAGCATATTGAAATGATGCCACGGAGAATGTGTGCTGTAATCAAAGCTATGGCGGTCCAACAAAATATTAGTGTGTAACTTTTTTTGGACAGGTAATATTTTCCAAGTGCTGTTTCCCAAGAGCCACCGCACCACCTTTGTTAAACATCACTTGGGGAATATTTGAACATTTCACAAGAGAGCAAATAATTCTGCTTTTAATTGCATATACAGTTGAAGTCAGAATTATTAGCCCCCCTTTGAATTTTTTTTTCTTTTTTAAATATTTCCCAAATGATGTTTAACAGAGGACATTTTTACAGTATGTCTGATAATATTTTTTTTTTTTGAAGAAAGTATTATTTGTTTTATTTCAGCTAGAATAAAAGCAGCTTTTAATTTTTTGAAAAAACATTTTAAGGTCAAAATTATTAGCTCCTTTAAGCTATATATTTTTTCGATAATCTACAGAACAAACCATCATTATACAATAACTTGCCTAATTACCCTAACCTGCCTAGTAAACCTAATTAACCTAGTTAAGCCTTTAAATGTCACTTTAAGCTGTATAGAAGTGTCTTGAAAAATATCTAGTAAAATATTATTTACTGTCATCATGGCAAAAATAAAATAAATCAGTTATTAGAAATGAGTTTTTTAAATTATATATATATATATATATATATATATATATATATATATATATATATATATATATATATATATATATAAACATTTAGCAGAAGCATTCAATTAAGGCATGCAGAAATGTAATAACTAAATAAAATCAGTGTGTACCTGTGAATGTTAAATTACAAATTTTATTTTGGAGAAAAAGTATTGCAATATCACGTAAGTAGAGAACCTCAAACATCTTCATGACATTCTATCACAAAAAATGTTTGGTTTAACATTAAGAAATAGTGACAGGAATGAAGGCCTATTGCCTATAAGTAAGTATACCTACTTATATGTTACATAAGTAGAATCTTATAATCACAATAATTCTCTTAATTGATAACACTATTCAGTGTACTATTTTAATAGGAATACAATGGAATTTGAGATAAATAAAAGGGAAGAATTGTAAAATAGAATTTGAGGAAAAAATAATATTCACACAATTCCACAATTATATACAGTATTAAAGCCATTTGGAGGTACAAATAACATTTGTTTTCTTACAGTAACATATTTTAAAAATTATGTGGAATGGTCCTCCACATTGCTGTAAAGTTTTTTATTGGTTCTAAAAGGAGGGTAAAGTGTAAGAAAGCGAAGGCTGATGAGGAAAGAGAAGAGAAGCGGGGGGTTTGGTTCAGTGACAGTGGCTCAGACCCTCGTCTCTTCACCAGATGAATACCAGTCCAGGCAGAGTGCTGATGTGCTCCAGAACGCTCATTATAACGCACAGCCCATACGTTGCCCTGACATATCCATTATTTATTAACGTATGGACTGGGAACCAGGCCACCATTCATGACTGCAATCCTTTGGAGGCAATTCTGACAGGTTCTTTCAGAAATAAATAAATAATCCTTCACTTCTCTCTACCTTCATGGCTTATGCTCACAACACAAGAATAGCTCATATCCTCAGACTGTTTCAGCCGCTGAACCTGTAAACATGTTTCACATGCTTTCACTGTTCAACCTAAAATTGAGAGATTGTAACTTCGTCCAAGCTGATTAATCCAAGCCATATTATGAGTTAATATTGTACATAAAAAATGTTAATTACAGTAAATCTGTAGTACATTTCATATGCAATTATTAAACAAAGACTAAAATGTATAAATGCATACCTTTTTATGTCAACACTTTATTAATAGTAATTTTGCTGAATTTGCAAAAGGTCCTTTAAATCAGTGATTTATTCTGAACTTTGATATTCTGGAAAATGTATTCTGAAAAATGTATTGTTTATGTATTGTACACAGAAAATCTGAAATTGATAGTAAATTTCACAAACTACTTCAAATGATGGCATGAAAGACACTGAAATAAAGGTCAAATTTTGAAGTATAAAAACTAAAATTAGTGCAGTATGTTCTTGTAAAAAAATATACCTCAGCAGTTTTGTTTTTGGTTATTAAAATATTTTTAAAGAAATTTTTTTAATTAATTCAAATCAAATCAAAGGTCACATTTTGAAGTGCAAAAACGCTCCGGTTACTAAGGTAACCCTCGTTCCCCGAGGGGGGAAACAAAAATGCTATGTGGAAACTTCCACTATGGGGATTTCATTCAGAAAGCCAATCATCTGAAAGAGTATGTAAACGGGCCAATGAAATGCCAATGAGTTGGCAGCTTCACCTTGCGCACCTGATGCTCGTTGCAATTAATTTGGCTATAAGAGGACATGTGCGAGCAAAGTCAAAGCATCATTTTTTTAGAGGAAGAGACTTTCACCTCAACAGATAAGGGGCAATCATTATGGCAAAGGAACATAGCATTTCCATTCCCCCCCCTCGGGGAACGAGGGTTATCTTAGTAACCGGAACGTTCCCCTTCGGGAGGGGACCTTCAATGCTATGTGGAAACTTCCACTATGGGGAAATGTATGGAAAACGCCATAATGATTGAACCTTACCTAGGCCCCCGATGAGAGGTTTGCCAGGCAAAAGAGAGCGTGAGCGCACCTGCATCACCCGAGGCGCGGTCTTCCAACGTGTTCCCTGGCCCTTACTCATCCCACTTCAACAGAAGATTTACGGATTTAGATATATTTTTCGGGAGCCGCAAATGCGTCTAGAATAATTTCTAGGAATTTAATACAACAGTATGTTGGGAATGCGTGCAGTCTTGATAGGGAGGACGTTGCGGAGGCCACCTGCGACCCAAGTGGGGTGACTGGTGGCAAGAGAGCATATGGACTAGCCCTGAGAAGTACGCATATGAATATAAGATGGTTAGCGGTGAGGGAAGACACGGGTCCGCCTGTGAGGGGGGACTGCACCGTGGCAGTATAAGCATATGGGATCGCCTAGCGAGGATCGCACATAGCGGGCACCTATACCCAGAACGCGGGCTGACCAGCGGGCAGACCAACAACGTAACGGGCCAGCGCCTGACTCCTCCGCTGAGTCAGATGCTGGGGGCCTCGGAGGAATATCTGCAGGGTTCGCCAGCGTGGAACTTTACTGACAGACCGAAAAAGTGCACGTATCTCCGTGTTAGAGAGAATGGCGCAGCAAGCGTTTTACAACACCTAACCGAATTTCTCATTCACTGCGTGAGGAAATCGGCTCCCCTCAAGATTAATAAATCTCGAAATAGGTGTCGCCCAGCTCGCAGCTCTACAGTGTCTGTTAGAGAGGCGGCGCGTGCTAACGCTCAAAAGGATGCGCGCCTCAAGGAGGCGCTTTGTATGGATACGGCACTTCCCTTCTGCCGATCACTGTAACAGATAAAAGAGCTGAGTACGGTTCGTATAATACGCAAAGCACGAAGGACGCAGCAAAAAAAGGGGCTGGGTCTCCCTCCTCCGTGGGCAGCGCTTGCAGGTTCACTACGTAGATGAAAGAACGATGTAGGAACCTAGAGCACCTAGGTGGGCGGGGTTCTCAGGTAAACGTGAGAGTGGGCAGGCCCAACACGCTGGCACATTTCGCTGACCGAAAATGCCTCCAGATACCCACCCATTTGGCCGATGCCAACCCGACCAGCAGAGCTGTCTACCTGGACAGAAATTTTAAGATACTGAGTCGAGTGATTGAGCAGACCTCTCCTAGGAGAGATCTCCAAGTGGGTATGAGAGGGAAACAGGAATAATTAATATCCAGTCTCGCGCCTCTGGGAACTGGATGATGAGACGATACTTCCCAGCTTCCCATCCTTAGAGCGCGGATGATCGTAACGCCAGCCCCTCAGAGCGGAGGGGACAGCCTTAGCTCCAGTCGACTGAAGGAGGATAGCATCACTCTGATCTGGCATGTTTGAGGTTTCCTTCTCGGGGAAAAAGGTAACCACACGGCGAATAGACTCCACTTCAGGGCGTGGGCATGCCTCGTAGAGGGTGCTCATCCTGAGTAACAGTGTTAACCAGCTAATCGGTAGGTCACCTAAGTCCTCCGCGCTCCATCTATGAACCGTGAGGCATAGATCTGGGCGCGGGTGCCAAATGGTGCCTGTCCCCTGTTTCCAGGGGATGTGCCAGGGAGGGGCCATCACGAGGAGAGTAGAAAGCAGGTCTGATTGGGCCAGAGAGGCGCAATACAAGAGCTGTTCCTCGCCCTCCCTGACTTTACACAGTATCTGTGCGAGTAGGCTCACTGGAGAAATGCATTATTACGCACACCCCGGGGCCAGCTGTGTAGCCAGTGGACTTTGTAGGGTTTGCCAAGTGGGGAACTCAAGCAAGAGCGCCCAAATCTTTGAGTTAGAGAGAGAAAGCTTTTGCGCTGCGTATGACTCCGGGGGAGCAGACGGCGAGCGAGCTGAGACATGCGGCGAGAGCAGATACCCCCATGCGGTTGATATACGCCACCGCCGCCGTACTGTCCATCCTGACCAACATATGTTGTCGCTCCAGCACCGGTAAAAATGGCGGAGAGCGAGGAACACTGCCAACAGCTCTAGGCGATTGATATGCCAATGCAACTGGGTTCCTTTTCACAGGCCTACGGCTGCATGCCCGCAACACACGGCCCCCCAGCTTGTGCTGGAAGCATCTGTCAAAACGACAATATTTCTGGACACCTGTCCTAGAGGCACTTAGGCCTGTAGGAACGAGGGATCGTTCCAGGGGCTGAGGGCGCGGTGACACAGCATAGTGACAGTCACCCTGTGTGTGCCCGCGTGCCATTCGCGTCTGGGGACTCGATCGTGAAGCCAGTGCTGAAGTGGTCTCATTTGGAGCAATCGGAGCGGCGTGACAGCGGCTGCGGATGCCACATGCCCCAGGAGCCTCTGAAAGATTTCAGTGGAACCACTATTTTGCTGTCGAACTCTCTCAGACAGTTCAGCATTAGCGGAGCGTGCTCTCCAGAGAGGCGCGCTGTCATGGTGACCGAGTCCAGCTCCAACCCGAGAAAAGAGATCCTCTGCACGGGGGCGAGTTTGCTCTTTTCTCGGTTGACCTGAAACCCCAATAGGTGGAGGTGCTGGAACACCTTGTCTCTGTGCAAAATCAATTGCTCCCGAGAGAGGGCTAAAATCAGCCAGTCACCGAGATAATAGAGTATGCGGATGCCCGCGAGCCGAAGGGGTGCTAGGGCACCCTCCGCGAGCTTGGTGAAGACCCGCGGAGACAGAGAGAACCTGAAGAGGAGGACTTGTACTGCCAGGCTCGACCTTAACGCAGACCAAAGAAACTGACGATGGCGTGGAGTATGGAGACATGAAGACAGCTTGTGCAGACAGCGGTTCAAAACGCGCAGATCTAGGATTGGCCATAGCCCACCGCTCTTTTCGGTACGATGAAGTACAGGCTGTAAACCCGCTCTCCATCTCGGCTGGAGGGATCGGTTAGATTGAATCCTTCGCCAGGAGGACGGCAATCTTCTCTAGCAAGACAGGGGTGGGCACAGGGCTGACCCTGGTGAGAAACACCCCCGTGAACTTGGGAGGGCGTTCGCGAATTAAATCGCGTACCGAGTTTGATCGTATGTATGAGGTTTAGCCCGAGGTGGCGCTTCTGAACCACTAACGTGGCCATCGTCCTTCCCGGGGCACACGCAGCAGACTTGAGGTCCGTGGAGCTCAGTCAGGTGCGGTGCGGGGCTTGTAACAAGCCTGGGTCGGAACCACCCTCGTGCAGCTGGGCCAGCGTGCCCGCATGGACCCTGGCGTGCAGGGTGGAAGCAGCCTGGCCCGCGGCTGTGTGGGCTCTGGCTCGGGAGGCAGAAGACCAACACGCCTTGGACGGGAAATGAGGCTGATTCCAGTAGAAGGAGGCACCATGCCTCGGTGTCATCAAGTGAGAGGGCGGCCATCCGAGGATGGAACACTTTTCTCACTCGAAGCTTGGATGGAGCGCGTGGAGGAGCGAGAAGTCCACAAGCCCGAGGGGGGCAGATTTACTCTCACTGTAAACCTCACATCTGCCCGAGTGCCCACCGCGGAGCGGGGGACAACTGGGGTGGGTGGCCCTTTTGCAAGAGCTAACCGTGATCATAACTGCGCAACAGACATGCCACCGAGTGATGGCATGCACTGCCCGCGAGCACCGCATTAACATGCTGGACCCCCAGACATGAAACCCAGTGCTCGTGCCCATCATCCGAGGACAGGAAACCACCGCATCCAGAAACGCACAGTCAGAGCGACGTCTTGAAAAAGACGCGCTGCACGACTGTGTTGCTCTTTTAGGAAATTCGCAACAATACATACCGCTCTGGAGGACCGGACCCAAAGGACGCCAGGCAAGGGAGAAACCCAGCTCGACAGTCTGCCGCTGCCTGTCACACACTCTGGACCAGGAGATCGCTCTCGTTCACTCTCTGTCTGAAACTCAGCTGGAGGAACCCTCATCGACTCTCTCAGAAGGCTGTTAAAGTCTCTGAAGTGAAAATGATACTTTGGCTTTGCTCGCACATGTGCTCTTATAGCCAAAGTAATTGCAACGAGCATCAGGTGCGCAACCTGAAGCTGCCAACTCATTGGTATTTCATTGGCCCGTTTACATACTCTTTCAGATGATTGGCTTTCTGAATGAAATCCCCATAGTGGAAGTTTCCACATAGCATTGAAGTTCCCCTCCCGAAGGGGAACTGACATAGTGCAGTATGTTCTTTAAAACAGCAATTACTATATTTTTGAAAATTTTTAACACAAAACTTTGTTTAAAGAAACGTTTTTAATTACATTGCTCACAATTCAAAGGTCAAATTTTGAAGTATAAAAACTAAAATAGTGCAATATGTTCTTGTAAAAAATACCTGGGAAACTACTGTATTTTTGTAATTTTTGGGAGTTATTAAATCATTTTTATTTACCAGTACTGGATTGCAGCTGGAAGGTGTGTAAAACATATGCTGGAATAGTTGGCAGTTCATTCCACTGTGGCAACCTCTGATAAATCAGAGACTAAGGAAAATGAATGAATAAATGAAAATATTTTTCAAAGAACACTTTAAAATTACATTTCTCACAACTTATTAACTAGATTTGGTTATATTTTTATTTGGAATTTGATAAATACTATTAAAAGTTTATAATATTAACAAAGATCACAAATAAGGAATTCTACACACTTCATATTACATAAGACAAGAATACAAAACACTTAAAAATTAAAAGAAAGTATATTATAAATAGGTATTCCAATGGTAATAATTTTATAAATACATCTGCTATATTGTCTTTTTTCAGCCATAAACATCTACACTCCGATAAACATTTTAGGAAAAATGTATCAATAATTAATTACATATTGCAGTCCTGTGATTACCAGTTAATTGATTATCTGTGATTACCTATTAAGATTATCTGTATTATCTATGAGTCCAAAAAAAGATAGATAGAACAATAAATGTTTAGCTTAAATGTATTTGTGTACATAAAGACATCCTATTCGATATTTTTTTGTTTGAGCAAAAAAGCAAAGATTATCAAATTCCCCACCATGATTTAAAGAAGAATCCACTGAAATGTCAACCAGTGTTCAAAAACAATCATTTATACTGAAAAAATATTGTTGATTTTCAGCTCTGGGTTCACCTTTGGGCCTCTTCAGCCAATAGCCAACAGCAACTACTGGGGATGTAGGAATAAAATAGTAAGACCCCTTTTGATTAGTCAAATTTAGATAAACAACCAATGCAAAAAATAAATGTAATTTATCGCACATGACTGCTATACATGTACTGCATATACTAATACTGCAATAACAATAATTTTGCAATATATTATGCTGCCCACACCAAAACACTTGTCAATTGTCAATTAAAATCTTAACACTTTGCTAGTATTCTTTAAAATACTTTGAACACAAGCTTTACCACTTGTCAGCAAGTCATTTTAAATAATTAAAATATATAATAAGAAATACTGTGAAAAATGTCCTTGCTCTGTTAAACATCCCTTGGGAAACAACTACGTACTGTACTGAACTGTACATAGGAAACCTGTTTAATGTAAGTTAACTGTTTGTTTGTTTGTTTGTTTGTTTGTTTGTTTGTTTGTTTGTTTGTTTGTTTGTTTGCTTCACTATATTATTTGTCTTCTGGAGGAGGTCTTACTTATTTTATTTTAGCTGGAATAAAAAAAAATCTCTATATATTTTTTTTTTAAATATAAAATTTGCCAGTCAACATCATTATCCCTCTTAAAAAGAATTTCTTCCGTTTAGCTACAAACTTGCCTAATTAACCTAGTTAAAGGGATAGTTTACCCAAAAATGAAAATCCTGCCAACATTGTTGACTTGTTCTGAATATTAGTATCCTGCAAAATAACTAGAAAAATATTATGTACTGTGACCATGGCAAAGACAAAATAAATGAGTTATTAGAAATTAGAAAAAACTTCTCTCCATTAAACAGCACTTGGGAATTTTTTTTTATAATTAATACCTCATTCATAATGATTTTGTCTTCAAGTATATATCAAATTATGTGCAAAAAGTTCAATTTGATGTGCACAACAAAATGGGACGTCGTGATCAATCTGGCCAGTCTATCATTAAACTGAATTATCAGTACTTTTATTTTTATTTTTTTTTAGCACAGAATTGTCATTTAGCCAAGCTCCTATCTAAACATCATCACTCAATAAGGTCTAAGATCTGAAAGTGCAGGTCTCATTGTTGTCTTCCTTTTTTCTTTATATTATTCATCAATCTCTTCACAATGACAAAATGCTGACCAAATGAATCAATCCCAGCACTTGACCTTTATTGACTGCATGTAAAAATGTTTAACCGATTACAAAATCCCAGAAGAAAAGGGAAATTCTACAGATTCGAGCAGTTTAGGATTGTGAGAGCGAACCGAATATTCAGGGCTGCTTTTCAGACAGGGAAAAATAAAGTTTCTGTGGTGCAGTCAGCCCAAACTGATGCGTTATATATTGCCTGTCACTCCATTCTGCAGGAATATTGGGGCGTTGCCGAGCTCAAACCTGGAAGGTACAGCAATCCATCACCAACATTCACAGGAGGAGATCTCATCTCAGTGTTGGTAGCCAATATCCCAGACGCGCGAGTAGCATAAAATAGAGACCTGGTTCAAGGCTGCTACAAACACACCGTTCATCTATTCTGTCCATGATCTAAATGAACCTCAAATCAGATCACCAGAATGATTCACATTAAATGGGTAAAAATAATTGCAATCATATTGAAGCACTGTTTGCACAATTTTTTTTTTAACGATGGATCTCACAAGTCGGTTAACCATTTTAATCATAGTAAAGTCAGCATGAAATAGTAGTTGTGAAGACATTTTGTTGCCAAAAATCCTATTATGACAGATTTGTCAGTGTGTGATGTATGACAGAAATTGAATTTGTACAAAAATTATAAAAATTTAATTATTTAGAAAATAACAAAAATGGAAAATAATAACTAATTTAAACTAATTAATAAATACTGCATATCTAAATTATATGTCTTTGCGCCAATGATTAAAAAATACATGAAAAAGAGGAAGATTGTAGGTTATATTATAAATTATTATAAAATATGGATTATAGGTTCAATAACCCACAATAAAACTGTGAATTTAAATTTTGAAAGTTTCTTAAAAATATGAAATTTAAAACTATGCCAAAATATTACTACCAGGTCTACTTGAGAATTTTTGTATGCATCTTTGTGATGCAGTTGGCAACACTGCAGCAGAATAGGGCCAGATTTACTAGCAAACTGTGCCAGCATAAAACACTTTTCATTATGAAGAAATTGTGATCAGAAAGTGTGGACTGCATTTTGGTCACACATATTTAAATGTTTATTTGTTTGATGTGTGTTCCCTTTATTTATTTATTTTCTCCCTTTAAACCGTTTTTGAATGTTTATTTGTTTTATTATGCTCCAAAATAAGGAAGCACATGACAAAACAGCAGACAGCTCCTATATTATAGTTCGCAGAGTGCACGCTAACAGAAATATTTTATTTTTATTTTTATGATTTATATAAAAGTGAAAATGTTATATGTATGGTATTTTATTTCTTTGTTTTGAATGATATGTTAAAGTAAGTGAAGTTGTCAATTCTGATAATTGTGTGGTTACATTAATATATGGACCTAAAAACTGTTTAATTTATTTATAGATTGAATTCATTTTTGTATGGCCAAATGCATTTTTTCTCTTTGTTTATTGTTATTTCATGCAAAGAACCTATTCTTTGCCATAAAATTTCTTTACTGAACATACACACAGGAGCTTGAGAAAATACCCATTTAATAAGAAGATTTATGCATCTAAACTACATATAATTATTTATTTTGTTTTTGCAAACAATGCCTTCTACATTATGCTATATTGGAAGAATCCTGAATTGCCCGCCCCTGATTATCATCAGCTCTGGTCATCTTGAAAATGAATTGCTTTGTTCTGAATTGTTGACAATTAAATTGTCTTTTCTTTTTTCATTTGTGGATTAGTAGATTCAGGCTGTACCAAGGCCCAGAGGTTAGAGTGCATGCTGTAGTAATTCACACAGCATGGCTAAACCTCATATTATCAAACTTTACCCGACTCAGGGTAAAATGATGAAACAAAACTCTAGCATTTTAAATGCTAGCATAAATATAGAACTGGTTACTTAAACTGAAATGAACTGAAACTTTGTTCTAGAAACATATCTATAAATGCTAATATTGAATGTATTTGAGGAGCAGAGTATTAGCATCAAGTCATCTTATTAACTTAAGTAACTTTCATGTGCAGCTCTTTTTTATAACCTTATATTATGGCCACGTAACAGACACACAAACACAAAAAAATAACTTTTTTTTAAGTGCCAACACAGCTACAATACACTAAAACCAGAAGATTGACGAAAACCCAATGTGACACACTTACTGCCTCTAACAGATCATATAAAATCCATGCTTCCAAAAATAGATTCAAGATTTTGTAAAAATGTTATCATATTTAAAGCCAGTATAACAATGCAATGTTTAATAGTAATATAAAAAAAAAACAGCAACTTTCCTGGAACTTTTTTGACAGCAAACTACATTAAATAAGCAGAATAACAAGTTTCAGTACTTTCATGGGACTGAACCTTCATGCTAATTTGCCGTTTAGTAAATCTGTTCTATAATGTGTTGAAGGCCAATGCAATGGTTTGCGGCTGGAAGGGCATCCAATGCATAAAAACATATGCTGGATAAATTGGCGGTTCATTCCGCTTTGGCGACCCCGGATTAATAAAGGGACTAAGCTGAAAAGAAAATGAATGACTGAATGAATGAATGATTAATTTTCTGTTTACATAGCCCAGAGCTTTGTCACAGACACGACACCCTTATGTCACCAGGAGGAAGTCTGGAATCTGTGGAATTCCCAAAAGTAATTCCTTACAGCACCTTTAACGTGAAGTTGAAAGAGTGTCATTCATTCATTTTCTTTTCGGCTTAGTCCCTTCATTAATCTGGAGTCGCCACAGCAGAATGAACTGCCAATTTATCCAGCATATGTTTTTACCCAGCAGATACCCTTCCAGCCGCAACCCATCACTGGGAAACATCCATACACATTCATTCACACACACACTCATACACTACGGTTAATTTTAGCATACCCAATTCACCTGCACCGCATGTCTTTGGACCCGTGGGGGAAACCGGAGCACCCAGAGGAAACCCACACGAACACGGGGAGAACATGCAAACTCCACACAGAAATGCTTACTGACCCAGCCGAACCTCGAACCAGTGACCTTCTTGCTGTGAGGAGAACGTGCTACCCACTGCTCTATCGCATCGTCTGAAAGAGTGTCTTATTTACTTATTTACAAATGAGGCTTGGTACACGAGATTATCCCAGCTATCTGACTCCATAGCAATGAAGAAAAGTGGAATTGTCTATTTACTGTAAGAAATCATCTATTCAGACAAGGACAGAAAGAAAAAAAAGAAATACTGAGAAGTGATGTGAAGAGAGCAGCTAGGAGAATTTCTAGAATGTACAGACTATCCATGGTGTCTCCTTACCACATATTTGACCTTGTAAAAGAAAAAAGAAAAACCATAAAGTACATCTGGAGGTCATGGACTATGATTCACTCATTCAATACTTAACACACAGACAGTCCGACAGGAGAGATGGTACAATCAGACGGAGACTTATGTCAATCCCTCATGAGAGCAAGTTTAGATTTAAATACACTGAGAACATGATACAAATCAAATGAAATTCACAAACTCATATTTTTGTTTTAATTTAGTGCATTTGTTTATTGGTTTAAAATGAGGGCCATATTTCACACGTTTCTTAAGAAAAAGTGTTGTCGAGTTTAGTGCACATGCTCTCCATGTTGAGCTGTGGTGCTTATGCCTTTGATACAAATTCAAATCTGGTTTGTGTCTTTTCTTAATTATTATGCCCTCCCTTAGTTTTTTCTAATTTTGACTATGAGTATATGCATACAATCTAAAACATTGGGGAATGCTCCATCATCAGTGTACAAAAAAAATTTAACAGTAAAATGAACTAAAATAAAACTGTCTACAGAAAAATTGCTGGTTTAAGCGAACATGCTATGCATATTCTATTAATCTTATCCTTCTCAGCTTTCTTTCTATACTAAAATTATTCAAATCAAATCAACTAAAATAAAAAATAAGTAAAAAATAAATAAATTTGAATCTATAAAATAAAAATAAACAAAAATAATCAAAAATAAATAAATTAATAAATAAATCAGACCCCATAGTATTTTTGTGATTTTTCACAAGTGGCGATAATTCCCAGAAATTTGCGGCGGCGCAGGTGAGACGTCATTTTTTGAGAGACACTCAAATACATCATGTGTGCTGCGTATGCAACGTCTATAAGTCACGTAAAATTTTACATTTAATTGCAAACTGAAATAAATATAATTTGATTATATGATTTGAAATTTGATGTTTTATGAGATTAATTACATTTTTTGCTATTATTTTGTGTTTAGTTAAGAATTTTGCAGGATTGCAAAAACTTGCAACTTTTTGTTAATTTTGCATTGGATTCAGCGAATCGTGAAAAACTAGGGGGTCTGATAAATAAAATTGGCTACAGAAAAGTGCTGGTTTAAGTACACATATACTATGCATATTCTCCCTCTGATTTTTTCTCATCAATAAAATAAAATAAAATAAAATAAAATAAAATAAAATAAAAATAACTTAAAATAAAATAAAATAAAATAAACACAGTATTCTGTGAACACTGTCTTAAAAGGCCATTCTTGTGTAAGCAAGCTTTAATCAAGAGCCCTTCTGCATTATCATCATTGCTCGCAGGCCACGACCCCATAATCAGCGATTAAACAGCTAAAAGCAGGTGAGAAACTGAGAAACGGGGTTGACGTCAGTGTTGGCTGTTGATCTACATCAAGAATATGAAGAAGAAGGGTATAAAAAGAAAAATTCATTTTTAGAATGAGGCGGAGAGACACCGAAAAGGTACAAGAGGGGATTGTGAGAGAGTGAAAGGAAGACAGTGGCAGCAGGGTGCTTTCTAAGGGCTCTCAGGGGACATTTTGTGGAAAGCTTCCCTCCCTGTGGCGGCCCGCAGGCCTTTAAAGAATGGCAGCGGGACGTCAGTCACTGGCGTCGGCGCAGGAGAGCGAGAGAGTGCAGCATAGCGATGAGCCATGTGGGTGTATCGGTGCGAGGGCTAAGCGATCTGAACAGATTGCCTGTTCTCTGAAATGTTAAATCAAAATGCAAAGCAGGAGTTGACCGGCCTTCCTCTCTAAACAGATTCGCCAGCATATGTGTGGAAACGTGGACAGCTTCTTGGGGAGCGCTAATATTTTAAGGTAATTAAACTGAACTTCTCACTGGCTGTGAAGCCCTTGGTCTGTCTCTTTGTAACATCCTTTATTTACCCTTATTTTAGCCAATTTGAAGACAGAGGAAAAAGCCCAAGTAGAAAAATAACTGTAAAGTTAAGCCAGATCTATACGCTTGTTTATCGGTCACAAATTATGGTCAATCTGGCTAGTAGATTATCCATACATTCATCCATTTATTAAAAAAAAAGATTTATGCCAAGTTTGGAAATAATTTTTTGGAGAATAATTTTTAGTGAAAACATCTCCTAAACTTAATGAAGGGAAAAATGTGGAGATAATAAATGAGAGAAAAACCTACTATGTATGTACTAAATAAAGAGGTTGCCTAGGTGTCCTACTCCTAACAGGTATACACTTTTTAAAATTAGCATTACAAGCCACAAGCTACAATGTCTACAGGGTGGGTGAAATTAAACAAGGCAATATATAATGGCTATAGAACTTGAAGTATCACTGGAGTCATGATGAACACATTTCATTTTTAAATAGTACAGGCATCTGCCATAAAAGGGAGATTTAGAAATATGGACTTTTGCTACCAATTTTTAATAGCTTGCTACTTTTCACCCACCCTGCATATTCTGATACAAATTATAAACAAAGTATAAACAAAGAACTCTCACACACCTCCAAGTTATTGATCTGGTACCTATTCATCTGTTAGTTTCTTTAATTATCTGACAAACATTCATCTATCTTCCTATATTTCAAACTTACAAAAGGTGAGGTGTTCTAAAGTGATTGAAAGCCTCTAACAGGTAAAGGTCAAAGAAACGACCCTCTTAGCCATAGCAAGAGAAGTTGGTCGTCCCAAATATTGCCTTGAACTGTGCCAAAGCGCAATTGTCCCCCATCCCCTCTCCCCCTCGGCCTGCACTCACATTGCATTTTTTACCAACTGGACCTGAGCATGCTTACATCATCGATGATGTGACTGTTCAGATTAATTGAGAGAAGCACTCTCGCTCACAGTAGACATTGCTTTAGTTTTGTGGTTTTGTATTAATTTTAGTCGTTTGGGATGCAGTGACACGCAGTCAAATACATTGCCGAACAGATCCACCACTTTTGACACTCATAAATTATCATAAAAGTCTTCGTGCTGCAGGTATTAGGATTTTTGTTGAAGGTGCAGCAAGCTGTTTGCGTCTTTAATAAACTACGACAGTTTGCGTTCATAAAAAATTAAGAATTATTAATAAATGCATATGAAACAGTCCCTTAAAAGTGACGTTGGGTCTTCAGTTTTGGACTCAGGCACGCTTAGCACTCACACTGCAAGCGTACCGTGCCAAAGCCCAACTAAACCGCACTTTGGCACATCTCTTTCAACCGGGCCAGGGCCGGCCAACTGAACCGCGCCTGAGCACGATTCAGAGCACTCACACCTCTCAAACGAAGCGGGAAACGCACCTGGGCATGGTTCGGATAGCATAGCATGAGGGCGCCCTTACTCAAAACTCAAAGTCCCAGATAAAATGCTAGTTGTCCACAAAAGACAAATGCACAGGAAAATCCAATTAACAGTTCAGCTAAAATTCAGCTTAATTAGTTCAGCTCTGAACAGAGTAAGGATATGCCTCAGCATACAGTGACTCAATGTTTAGGAGAATTTAGAGTAGGGCTGGACGATATGGCAAAAATTTATATCACGATATATTTTTTTATTTCGGTCGATACGATATAATTCCGATATCGATATGGACAATGTTAAAAAGAAAGGAAAAACTGCCTAGAACGCACACAATGGATGTCTGTACCTACAAATGTCTGCAAAGTGAATTTGCAAAGTCGATAATACCTCCAGACTCTTATAACTTTTTTTTTAAATAAAAACAGTACAAAAAAATTTGTTCACTTTTTATTTGTATTTAGCCTAAACATACAAGAAATGTGAAATAAACTATCAAATAAATAAAACTCTCAGACTCAGCTTATAATATATGGACAGTTTGTGGGGGTGAGCTTGACCAACTTGATGAACAGAAACTTTTATCAGTGTTTTGTTTTTGTATATGCTGAATATTTAACAATCAAAATAATACCAAAATCTTGCAATTATGACATCCACATCGTAAAAAAACATAGAAAAAGAATAATAATTATAATAAAAAAAATCATAAAGAGTAAAGGCTACATTAATATTTGCAATAGAAGAGTTGTTTGAGTATATTCATAATTCTAATTGCTTTTCATCTTGAACGTCCTTTAAGGGTTTTATCTGTCTATTTATATTTGTGTATGTAATTACCTAATTAAATTGAAAGGTTTAACATAAATATCTATATATTTTATATAGTCTATTTATATAGACTAATATTTTATATAACACGTTTTCATTAGCTTTATTGATCACATTCTTTCTACTTCATCAGCTTTGCAATAACCTGATTCCTGATAAATATATTTGTGAGTTTTATTTTGTAAGTGCGCGAGTGCTATATGCCAGCATGCAGCGAGTTTGTGTATGTGAGTGTTCATTTTGGTGTTTATGCAAGGATCGAGTTTGTTTGTGCGTGTGTTAATGTGGGAGTATATGCAAGGATCGGCGAGTTTATATGCATATGTGGGTGTATGCATGCATCAAGTTTATATGTATATGTGCAAATTTCATACATGTTTTGAACATTCAATAGTATAGGTGTATATGCGAGTGATTTATAGCTGTATATGCACGTGTTGATAAGCGAAGTTTGATTTAAATCCTACACGGAGCCTCATAGCCATCTGTGTTTGCTTCATTGCCTTCTCTTCTGACTCCGCTGGTTTCGGTGTCGGGTAGGTGGATGGTGGTGATGGTGAGGCCACAGGTTGGCTTAAACTGTTATGTTGCCTCATCTTCTGACTCTCAGTATGTTTTATCGGGTGGAACTGCTTCAAATGGTGAAACAGATTTGATGTGTTGCCGCCGCTAGTCAGCTACACTCTCTGGCACACTTTGCAGAGCACCGAAACTAAGTTTATCGAAACTTAAAAGCCGAACCACTTCCACACCACTGCATTAGTCTTTCCTTTCTTCTCAACTATTTCGTCTGCATTCTTGCTTGTGGAAGCTTGTTCATTCGCATCTGTATTCAGAGCACTCGTTTTGTAGCTAAAACTTTCTGCGGCGCAGCTTAACCAACTGCTGTGCTGAGAGCTGGCAGCGTGTCTGTGTTTTTCGTCATCACGCAAGTGACATCAGATCACGCTCTTTCTGACGGCTGAGCACTGAACGTCATTCAGTGACAAGTGATACATGTATAAGATCTTATATAAATAATAATATATATATTTATATATATGCAAATTTATTTCGAAATATCGGAAATGGGTTTAAAAATCATATCATCGTTATTGAAAAAAAATCTATCGCGATATATATTGATATTGAATTATTGTCCAGCCCTAATTTAGAGTGAAAACTCCTCTGCAGTAATCAAACCTCACATCAGCAGAAAGAATAAAAAAACTTGAACAGTCATAGTTTGGCTTTGGTTTTCTGCAGCACTTGGGCCTCTTATACGGAGAGTCAATACCGGTGCTGGACAAAGTACATAATCCAGGCACTTGAGTTAAAGTTCACATACCCTAATGTTTCTTAAATGTTTCTCCAGTGTTGGTGCCAATAGCCAAGTGGTTAGTGCGTTGACACATACTTGCACCCACCCGAGTTCAATTCCCAGCTTGAGGTCCTTTGCTGATCCTTCCCCTATCTCTGCTCACCACACTTTCCTGTCTGTCAATCTCTACTGTCCTATCAATAAAGGTGAAAACCCCTAAAAATAATTATTCAAAATAAAAAATGTTTTTTCCAGTAAAAGTATAAACTTCTCCTGTAATTATAATGTCCCAATTATTAAAATACTTATTGACGAATTTTTATTATGAAAGAAAAGTATACCAAAAGCTGCCATATGGCTACTTATAATTCATAAAAAGTCAAGGGTGCAAAAAGTAATAATAATAATATATTTAATCTATCGGGTGGCACAGTGGCTTAGTGGTTAGCACTGTCACCTCACTGCAAGAAGGTCGCTGGTTTGAGTCCCGGCTGGGCCAGTTGAGCCCCCACAGTTCAAAGACATGCGCTAGTTGAATTGAATCAACTAATTTGGCCATAGAGTATGTATGTGTGAATGTGAGCATGTGAACGGGTGTTTTGCAGTACTGGGTTGTGGCTGGAGAGGCATCCGCTGCGTAAAACATATGCTGGATAAGTTGGCGGTCCTTGTTAAATAAGGGACGAAGCCGATGGAAAAGGAATAAATTGAATATAATCTACCCCAGTATGACAACAAGAAACAAACTAAAGCACATGCTGCCAAATATAAAAATTCTATATAAAAAGACCCAATGTATGTTAAAAATGTTGACATTTTAAGAAAACCACTGTAATCATAGTAGATTTGTAGCAGTGAAAATATGATTATTAATTTAAGTTAAATTGACCTTATGTTTAGTTGAAAAAAAAAGCCTAGCCCAGTTTGTAAATTCTGCGTATCTGGAAACTCACTCTGAATGGATCATTTGAATCAGTGAGATTTAGTTTACTGGTGGAGACTCACTGGATATGGATCATTTAAATCTGCGAGTTGTTGACTCGAGAACAGATGTGGTCAGAAAAGTCCCATTAAGAAATTAAATGTTCAATGCAATTTGTCAACCGATTTAAAATTGGGTAAAACAGTTCTTTGAAGCTGAAAACATTGAAATAATGAAATGGTCAGCCTTGAGTCCTGATCTAAACCTGACTGAAAATCTCTGGAAAATCCTTGGCAGCTAAGTTATTGCTAAGAATCACTGCAGTCATTGAAGAGCCTAAAGAAGACCAGGATCAGAGCAGAATAGTGTGAGAGAGTAGTGATGTCTGTGAGAAGCTAGTGATGTCCTTCTACACTTCCTACTCATTTTTGCCTGGTGTAACCTTCAGAGATGTTTTAATCTATCTTTGTACTACAATTGCTGCTGGTCTCTATCACTGTGATTTCCACAAAATGAAGTAATTTGGTGAATTGCCTAAATAGTTTTTTTTAAAACATTGTTTAGGCATTACTAACTAAACTAAAATAGGCATTACAAATAAACTTTATATATATATATATATATATATATATATATATATATATATATATATATATATATATATATATATATATATATATATATAAATATATATATATATATATATATAATATATATATATATATATATATATATATATATATATATACACTGTATATTTTCCAAAAATATACACTAAATGGTCCTAGAGTTACCATGGGATATAAACTCACCGGCCACTTTATTAGCTACACCTGTCCACCTGCTTCTTAACACAAATTTCTAATCAGCCAATCACATGGCAGCAACGCTGAGTATTTCAGAAACTGCAGATCTACTGGGATTTTCATGCACAACCATCTCTAGGGTTTACAGTAAATGGTCCAAAAAAGAGAAAATATCCAGTGAGCGGCAGTTCTGTGGGTGCAAATGCCTTGTTGATGCCAGAGGTCAGAGGAGAATGGCCAGACTGGTTCCAGCTGATAAAAAGGCAACAGTAACTCAAATACCCACTCATTACAACCGAGATATGCAGAAGAGCATCTCTGAACACACAACACGTCCAACCTTGAGGCAGATGGGCTACAGCAGCAGAAGACTATATCTGGTGCTACTCCTGTCAGCTAAGAACAGGAAATTGAGGCTACAATTCACAAGGCTCACCAAAATTGGACAATAGAAGATTGGAAAAACGTTGCCTGGTCGGATGAGTCTCGATTTCTGCTGCGACATTCAGATGGTAGGGTCAGAATTTGGCATCGATAACATGAAAGCATGGATCTATCCTGCCTTGGTAACGGTTCAGGCTGGTGGTGGTGTAATGGTGAGGGGGATATTTTCTTGGCACAAGTTGGGCCCATTAGTACCAGTTGAGCACTGTGTCAATGCCACAGCCTACCTGGGTATTGTTGCTGACCATGTCCATCCCTTTATGACCACAGTGTACCCATCTTCTGATGGCTAATTCCAGCAGGAGGCATTACTAATCAAAATGCTGGCATTACTAATTAAATGCAGGTTCATTTAGAACCTTTTCCACAATTTTAATATTTTAAACTCACAAAAGCTAAACTTTTAGCATCTGGCTGAGGCTTTGGAACAGAATTCACCATCTCTTCAAGGAACACTTTTCAGCAGTGCATTGTATTGTGTTTCTGGGATAGAAACTCATAGTTGTGCTGTTGTAATGTAGTGATCAAGTTACACTTATCTCAAATTTTTGCACTGATGAAAGGGAATTATGCATTATAGCAGGGTCACTATTTTAGTAAATGATCCTATGGATTATACTGTATTTCAGGAAAGTGACAACCTACATGGCTATATTGGAGGACAGGATGTTTACTCACAAAAATAAAAACTGCTAATCTTTGAATGACAAATGAAGATATTTTTATTCAAACAATTTTCTTTCCCTTTACTGAAAGTCTAACCTCCAGAAAGTCATGATGCTTCAATATGTTTATAAAGACTTATAAAGATTTAACGTAGGCTTTCATTCATGAATCTAACCATTCATCAGCAAACAATGTTTACAGAATTCAAATTTGGTTATGTGAGCTCAGCCCTGCTTGTTTGACATGCATAGAATGTGAATAAACTTTTAAATTGTAAGAGATTAGGTCAATAGACACTCAACAGATAGAAGATTAATTTAAAACATCTTCTTTTGTCTCTCAAAGATGAATACATTCATTTAAAAAGATACAAAGGTGAATAAATGAATATTCATTTTGTGGTGAATTAGCTACCAACCCCTTTATTGTATTAACTGTCCAAAAAAACTAAAATTAAATGTAGTATATTATAATAATACATAGCTCCCTTTCCCCATGGAAAATAGCAAGACCTGAAGTGCTGAGCATGAACACACGACAGCCAAAGCCATCACACCACAAAACATCTCTGTCAAAGTCACAGCAAAACAGTGGTAAACCACAGACTGAGGAAGGGAAAGATTTTGAGGCAGCCGGTTACATTCCCATGCTACCCACAAACAGCGTAAAAAACTGTTGGGACTGAATCCAATAACGTCAGTTTAATTGATGTATGCTTTAGGAGATAAGAAAAAAAACAGAGACAATTATGTGCTAAGAAGCCATAACTCATTACAAAAATTGACAAGGATTGGTTTTATGGTCACATAGGATGATCCTCTCAAGAAACAACAGCAAGACACAAAATCAGAAGATCCCCTTACATGCTGTATATACTGTATAGCCTAAGCAAGCGAAACATACAGAATCATTAAGGTCCCTATTCCACAACAGCCATTCAATGATGTTTTGCACAATTACCATGTGCAATCAGCTAGAACCTTTCTGTATTATCAGACACTCAGTAAAGATCCATGCTTTCTTTCTTTATATCAGTAAACACAAAGTGCATGACATTTTTTCATCACCTGAGCTCATCAGACAAAAAAGGAAAAAACATGAACACACAGCCCAGTGTGAAGAAGAGGTCTGTGCGGGACTGATTTTTTAGTCCCGTTCTCGCCAGGTTTTATTCTGCACCTGACCACTCCTGATGTATATTCAGTCTTTGTTCACCCGCTGCATGCTTAGAATAATATTCTACATGACCCAACCATTCCCGCTAAATAGCCTATAGATTTGGTTTACAAAATTTAAATTGGGTACTACCAAAAGGGAGCAAAAACAGATAAAACTGTAGGTTGTGCAAGGACTGTAAGCTTAATGTCAGTTTTGTTTGTCCCTTTGTGATGAGACATAAGTGCGGCCTTAAACCTGAGGTTTCAGTCTTCTGATGCTGGTCACACACGGAATGCGTTGCTCAGCGCCGCTCTGCAGCGTGCATATGACAGTTGGAAGTAACATTTGCTGGACACGCACATTCAGATGTTATTTAAAACGAAACTTTTCAGATGGTTTCCTGAGTCGTAGATGCATTATCTGTCCAACCAAATGGTCTTTAGAATTTGAAACCCAATCCCTACATTGAAAATTACGTTAAAGCTGTGTCAGAAATCATTATTCACACAGTTATATAGGTTATATAGTGTATAGTGAGCAAAAAAGACAACTAAATATGCTATCTTTAGGAGCCACTGACGTCTAGTTTATGTAATGCAAAAGCACTGCTTTAGAGACAACATACCACACTGAACATGATGGAATGTTTTGATGTTTTTGGTTGCTTTTCTGGACATAGAACATTACGTGACCGCTGCTGTATATGGACAGTAAGAGAGCTCTAAAAACATCTTAATTTGTGTTCTGAAGATACACGATATGAAACAATATGACTGTGAAGTAATTAATAACAGAATTGTAATTTTTGTGTAAACTAACCCTTTAAAAATATGAGATGCCAATTTTCCATAGAATACTGTCGCAATTTCTCTTTGATAGCGAACACAGACTTGTGTTCATTATACAGTGATTTAAGCAGTTCAGTGCAGCTCATGGTTAGTGATGTGAATTCAAAGCATGATTTTAAGTATTGTCAATTTCAACATTAAAGTGATGGAAAATGAAATAAAGAAATGTTTTCATGTGAGAATTTTCTTTTTTTATTTTATTTAAGTTTACAGATTAATAAATGTTGGGTTATGCTCGTCTACAGCTGAAGTATTCTTATTGATATCAACAGCCAAAAATTGATCAAATGCTTTAAAAGAACATTTTTAAAATGCATTTAGCATCTATTCTTTCCATTTGACAGACAAAAAAAAAACACTTCATGAAAAGTCAAAATGCCTCTATCTCTAAACTGAGGAGCATGAAAAAAATATATTTTGACTTAATTGCAATTTAACACTAAACAATTTAGCATTTGTCCAAAGTACTTTTATTAGTTTATTTGTTAGAGTGTACATCTAACAGAATCTGTAAATATTACTGAAATGCATTTGGAAATGCATGGCATGTTGTTATATCGTGTATGGTCTTCCATGTAAATCCCAAGACCCCATCTGTGTTGACGTTTCTCACATATTTTCAAACAGGTCACTGCAATGATGGGGAACCATTTAACTTCTCAGCCAGAGCCTGCCATCAATAATTTACCGTCAACTGTTTAAAATTTAAAGGGCCACACATTAACGTTCCCAGCACCTAGACTTTCACCCTGACCATCCTCCACTGATCCGCCACCCTCCCCATCCTATAAAAGGCCAGTGATAATGAGTTGCTTTCCCCACTGAACTGGAGATGTTAAATCAAGCCAGGTCACAGGACAAGCAGGCGTCACGGGGAAGGGCACAGGCCAAGCTTGTACGATTGCATTTTGGTCTTAATCCATTGGTTTAATGAAAAAAATATATTTTTTAAAAAAGGTAAAACAATTCTAATATTGGTTAAGGGGAAGACTATCAAATTTAGGAGTCCAAATCTTGTGAATTGCTTTTAAAGGGTAAGTGCTTTGGTGCTCTTGGTCCGACTACATCATACATATACTGTATACTGCACTTAGAGAGAATCAAAGAAAAATGAAAGGTATGCCATTCATTTGCACCCTCATGTCAGCTCAGACTTGTTTATATCTCAGTCTTCCTCAAAATATACATTTTAGAGATATTTTGAAAAGGGTTTTTAACCAGTATGGAAAAAGAAAAAAACTAAGAATATCTTAATAAGCATTCATTCATTTTCTTTTTGGCTTAGTCCCTTTACTATTCTGTGGTCACCAGAGAGGAATGAACCGGCAACTTTTACACAGCGGATGCCCTTCCGGCCGCAACCCATCACTGGGAAACACCCATACACACTCATTCACACACATACATACACTACAGACAATTTAGCTTACTCAATTCACCTATACCGCATGTCTTTGGGCTTGTGGGGAAAACTGGAGAACCCAGAGACCCACACGAACACGGGGATGCAAACTCCACACAGAAATGCCAACTGACCCAGCTGAGGCTCAAACTTCTTGCTGTGAGGTGACAGCGCTACCCACTGCGCCACCACGTTGCCTTAATCAGCATATGCTCTATAAATATCTATATTATTACTCAAAGAAAGAAAGTCATATACATTTCGAATAATATGAGTAAATGTTGCTATAACTTTATGTCATAAACTTACACAAATACAGTGTCTTATTACACTCAAAAAATTATTTTTATGCTTGTTCAAAGTACTTAAAATGTGTTGAAACAACACAAACCTTAAGTTTTTTGGGACAACTTAATTGTTTTATATTCCATTCACTCAAATTTGTAAAAATGATAAAGTTACAACATGAAGGAATTGTATGGAACCCAGCATTTTTACAGTGTAGAAACAGGCCATAGATTACATACTATATTTTTACACTAGTATTCCGGCAAGTTGTTTCTCAGCTCAAGTAAAGTGTTTTACAGCCAAAAATAGCCCTATTCACAGAAGAAACAAAATACTTTGTCTTGCACTTAATTTCCTCGAGCAAAAATTCAATAATTTATGCAGCATTTAAGCAGCGGAACCTCTTATAATCACTGAGGTGAAAAGCACTGCTGTAGTACTAAATCTCTCTTGATGTATTAGAATAAAAAAAAACTAAGCAATTTTTGCTTGCATTTTACACTACACAACAGTGTTGTTTTTACAGTGACAGAAAAATGTCTAACATAGACAATCAAATTTCTTTTGACATAAAAGAGGTCTTTGAACACATCATGCAAGCAAGTTTAAAATGTCTTTAAAACATTTAATCAAGCTGCAAAAGTTTGCATTCAAAGCAACATGTAATGTTACAAGGATACATACTGTACATTTGCATAGCATTGAGAATTCCATTCAAAATGTTACATCTTTACACTATAGGCACTGCACACTTGCTTGAATCTCCTCATCCACCACCAGTGTGCAGCATCCACCTGGATGACGCGACGGCAGCCATTTTGCACCAGACAGCACACCACACACCAGCTGATTGGTGAAGAGGAGACAGAGTTATTAAGCCAATTATGATATGGGAATGGTTAGCCATGATGGACAGAGGCCAGGATGCCGGGGTTAAACCAGGATTTTTAATGACCACAGAGAGTCAGGAGTCTCCTCCGAAAGACGGCGCTCACTGAGCAGTATAGAGTCCCCGTCACTATACTGGAGCATTAGGACCCACACAGATCGCAGGTTGGGCGCCCCTGCTGGCCTCACTAACACTCACTTCCGTCAGCAACCTAGCTTTCCCATGTGGTCTCCCATCCAGGTACTGACCGGGCGCAGTCCTGCTTAGCTTCAGTGGGCGACCATGTGAGAGTTGCAGAGAGCTAGCTGCCGGTTAACAGAACTGATTATAATTGTATACACATGAGCATTCAGTTTTTGATATTCTTTACATGCTTGAATTTACTGACAAAGAGCACAAACTGAAAAGTGAAATGGCTTAGGTTTAGATGTGTCTAATTTAAACAGCTCATTTGCATCTAGTTAGTAGATTTCAAAAAAGTGGATTGGTTAATTATAATGATGTCCCAGATCACATTGGAGGATTAAAGATGAAGCAGTCAGTCAACTGTACAGGATCTGACAGCAGCCGCACTGCAAACTATAAGTAAACAATTTTTCAAAGCTGTAAATGATGTTTCAGCCTGATCTCATGAGGAAACGTAAGTATTTAAATAAGTTTAGTAGAGTTAAGTCATATGAAAATGTACGATTTTAAAAAGGAGGCGCGGCACCTAACCCCACCCCTAACCCCAACCGTCATTGGGTGATGAGCAAATCGTACTAATTTGTACGAATTAGATCATACAAATTCATACGAATTATCCACTAAATTAAAAAGTTACGAATTGCCGTGAGATTACGTTGGATGTATTACTGTAAATGGATGATGTTGTCAAAACACTTACTGATGCATTAGTGAAGAAGCCTTCATACAAGGGCTGCACGATATTGGAAATATATGTGATATTTGAAATTGCTGTTGAGTATTGCGATAACGATATTACTTATGATAAAACATTTCCCTAAAAAATGCAATTTTTATTCACTTTTTAAAAAATAACTTATCTATGTAATGATATTACGATGAACATGTACAGCAAAATATATTTTTTCAGATCTAATTTATTCTAATTCATACAAAAAACTGTCAAGGTGCAAACATTCTTTAAAAAGCTATAAATGAGTGAAAACCTCAGCAGATATTCTGACTCTGATTGGCTGTTGTCATTTTCCTCTCTTGCCATGACTCTCACCATTAGTATTTATTTTCAGCTCTGGGTTCACCTTTGGGCCGCTCCAGCCAAAACCAGAACAGCAACTACTGAGAATGCAGGGATAATGATAGGCCCCATCTGATTGGTCAATATTAGATAAACTATCAATGCATAAAATGAATGTAATTTGCTATACATCTATTGCATAGATTACAGCATGGGTGACCAACCTTGTTCCTGGCGATCGACCTTCCTGAAGATTTCAGCTCCAACCCTGATCAAGCACACCTGAACCAATTAATTAGAACCTGAGGAGCACTTGATAATTACAGGCAGGTGTGTTTGATATGGGTTGCAACTGAAAACTGCAGGAAGGTCGATCTCCAGGAACAGGGTTGAGCACCCCTGTACTACAGTATCACCGCGATAATGATAATTTGGACATATGTTGTGCAGCCCTACTTCATACTAGTTTCTCGGCATAAAAGTGTATATTTACTGAAAAGCCTTTTATAATAAATCCAATAATCCTTATAAAACAATGGAACATTTTAGTAAGAGATTCATATTCAGATCAGAAGGATGTACATAATCATTTTCTCCATAAATATTTATTTTGTTTAATTTTTGTTCACATACCTGCACACACATGCACTCACAAACATTATTACCCTCATAATTGAGCCTCATGTAACAAAAAAAAATTAAATATCCATGTCATGACCCCTTTAACATACATTATATGTGACTTATTTCTGTAAATAACAGAGAAACCAATCCCTTGTCTATATAAATCCTAGTTTATGTATGCACACTGCATCTCGATCAACATCTTCAACAAAACAAAATCTACCACAGAACCAATCCTCAAACTGTCTGACTAACCTGGAGCATTACTGGACCCAAAGCAAGCTCAGGAAGCGTTAGGAAAGATAAGATGACTCTGCTAGACTAATCCATTCTGGTGTGTGAGGCAGAGAGAGAGAGAGAGAGAGAGAGAGAGAGAGAGAGAGACTGAGAGAGAGAGAACAGCAGAGCAGTGACACGGGGTAATCCTCCGGGGTCTTGCATTAGCGCGCTAAATTAAAGGCGGTATTAGATTAAATTGGCTCTCCGATTTCAGGGGTGTAAGTAAAATTCTAATTTGCATTTTCCACTGCCGCTTAAGATATAATTAGTTCAGGGTGATTCCCAGGTGCAAAACACTGACAGCAACATCCAGCTGCTTACTGGGAGTTTATCATTTATTAGCAGCAAAAGGTGCAATCAGCTGGGTCTACATATATGTGTGTGTGCTTGTCTGGGTGTGAGTTGGTGTGTGTTTCTGTGTTGTGTATTGGAAGCAAGTCCATTATTAATTGAAAAAAACAAAACAAAAAAAAAAAACAAGTGTTTTAGCCTATATGTGTCTGCAGACTATCTGCACAGGCATATGGCTTTCCTATACTGGTCATTACACATGTTGGCTCAACATAAATTAATAAAGGAGCTGTGTGTGGGTTGAGGATGCAAATCAGTCTTAGTGCAAACTCAGATCATCCTACATTTCCTCACACAAAGAATACAACCACAAAGAGTGCATTGAGTATTCAGAAGATCACAGAAAAACACCTTAACATTATTCATTTGATCAGGTTTCTTCCTATATGGTTATATGACATGATGTCTTGCAAGTGATTTTACAGTATACTGTAGCGCTGCACAATATAGCATTTTAGCATCGATATCTCAATGTGTGAATACGCAATAGTCATTCAGTCATTTCAGTTTATTCATAATGAAGCGAAAGTTGATCAATTGCTTGTGTTTTAAGGCCTGTGTAAACATTTTAAGCATGTTTAAAGCATTTGGGCACAAGGAATTATTATGTTAGTAGCTTTAACAAAGATTAATTGTATTGAATTATTTACACAATGAAGTATATACAGCTTTACTGTACATTTGATTCTTTTATTTCTGTACCTGTATACTGTTAGACTCCTTTATTTGTATACTTTACTTTGTCTCTGCTGGTAATTTGTTTATTATATTTTATGCACTGCCCTACAAAATCATCCCAATCTATCTAAAATTATTATTTATGTTATCTTGTGAAATATCACAATATAAATGGCAGAAAATAAAATTATTGCAATCTAGGTTTTTTCCAATATTGTGCAGCCCTAGAATACTGTATGGATACTATGACTCAAATATACCATTATGCTCACTAAAGCTGGACTTAGCCGTAGTGTATGAGTATGTGTGTGTGTGTGCGTGTCCGTGTGCGTGTGTGTGTGTGTGAGTGTGTGTGTGTGTGCGTGCGTGCGTGCGTGCGTGCGTGTGTGAATGAGAAAGTTTATGGGTGTTTCCTAGTACTGGGTTGCGGCTGGAAGTGCATCTGCTGCGTAAAACATGCCAGCAGGCACATAACATCATAAGACGTTATTAATATGAGGTTAGATTTAGGTTGTGATGTCAGATGACCAAAATGCAATGTCTAGTCAGCATCTAAGGACAGCATTATTTTGACGTCCAATAATGACGTCAAATAACGTTGATAATTGGTTTATTTTAGGTTGTGTTTAAAAGTGACCAACGTCAAGCCAACATCTTAAACCAGTGTCATATTGATGTCAAATGCTGACATTTTTTCGTCAGGTATGACAACCAAAATCCAACGTCTGATAGACGTCATAGTGGTAACGTCCACACAATGTCAAGCTGTAACATCATTATACATTAATATTTGGTTGATTTTAGGTTAGACATTGAGGTCGGCCTGACATTGGGTTCTGACCTCAACCCAATTTTCATTTCCAAACAAAATGCAACGTCCCCACAATGCTGTGGTACAACATCAATCTGACGTCATGTTGATGTCCTGTGTCTGCTGGGATATGCCAGAGTAGTTAGCGGTTCATTCCACTGTGGCAACCCCTGATTAATCAGGCACTAAGCTAAAGGAAAGTGAATGAATGAATTAATGTTTTCTGTAGTAGAATATTTTGATATGTTGTTAATTCCTTTGATGGCAAAGCCTTTTGTAATTAAAATAATAATAATAGTTTAAATGTACATTTTTTACTGATTAGTAACTGTGTGTGTGTGTGTATATATATATATATATAAAGTATATACAGTTGAAGTCAGAATTATTAGCCCCCCTTTGATTTTTTTCCCCTTTTTTAAATATTTCCTAAATTATGTTTAACAGAGCAAGGACATTTTCACAGTATGTCTGATAATATTATTTCTTCTGGAGAAAGTCTTATTTGTTTTATTTCGGCTAGAATAAAGGCAGCTTTTAATTTTTTAAAAAACATTTTAAGGTAAAAATTATTAGCTATATTTTTTTCGATAGTCTACAGAACAAACCATCATTATACAACAACTTGCCTAATTGCCCTAACCTGCCTAGTTAACCTAATTAACCTAGTTAAGCCTTTAAATGTCACTTTAAACTGTATAGAAGTGTCTTGAAAAATATCTAGTAAAATATTATTTACTGTCATTATGACAAAGATAAAATAAATCAGTTATTAGAAATGAGTTATTAAAACTATTATGTTTAGAAATGTGTTGAAAAAATCTTCTCTCCGTTAAACAGAAATTGGGGACATATACTGTATATATATATATATATATATATATATATATATATATATATATATATATATATATATATATATATATATATATATATATATATATATATATATATATATATATATATATATATATATATATAGTTTATTGTCTTTCATAGCTCCACAGGCTACAATTGTAGGACATAATCTATGAAGTACAACTTAAACAAGGTTACTATTAGCTCTTTTGCATAGAAAGCACCCGACATTCCCTTATCAATCAATAAAATATATTAATTCATCTCTGTATAAGTTTAGCTAGACTAAATAAAACAACTGCATTACAATTTCCACTAATGGAGCTTGTGCTACTGACCTCAAAACTGTATTTCACAATCCCAAAAAGACAACTTACTGAAAGTTGCAGGAAAAAAGTTCCAAAATTTGAAAACATTAAACATATCAGAAGAACAGCAAAGACAAGGACATGTCTTCAGACTGGATTTAAGATCACAATAATTCCCTGACAGCACCAGGACAGACGGCAAGAATTTAAAAATAACATTTAACATCAAATAATGGACACCTTTTACTCCGGCCAAACCACACCAACAAGTGCTAATCTGTGTTTAGCAGCTTGGCCTGTACATTCATGGTTAATCAATGAACATGGAATTAAACACACATCTTTACCCTAGCTGCATAAACACTAAAACACACAACAATCAACCTTAACCTGCCCTCAAGTCAGCACACAAGAAACCTGTTCATAAAAAAAATAAACATACATTTTGATTCGAAGCACTCAGTTGATTGGCGAACTACTTACATTAATAATTTTGTAATATATAACTACTTATGTGAATATGCTTTAGGCCAAGAGTGGCCAAGTTGGGTCCTGGAGTGTCACAGTCCTGTAAAGTTTTGCTCCAGTTGTAACTAAACATGCACAAACGGGCCAATCGAGATCTAAGTGATACTAAATCTAGAGGCAGGCAGGCAGTTTTGTTTTTTGTTTAACATTGGATGCAGGACCGAACTTGGCCACCTCTACTTTAGGTCTTGTTTACACTTGGAATTAACATGCCTTTTCGAATGCATCTCCTGCAGTCACTTTTATTACAGTATTTTGCTAAAGAGAAGGTCATGTTGATGTCAGACATACAAGTTAATGTACAATTTTTAAACCTTTGTTTACATGCACTGTGGACACATTGGTCACTTGTTGTTGTCCAAAATGGACTAGAACACATTAAGCTACATAGTGTTTTTTTGCATCCCTTTGTGTAATTAGTGAGATCAGATGAAGCTGCACCACAACCTCTTTACACTTGTATTTTGAGCTGTCCACCTCACATCAACAAAAATCAATGTTTATACCATGTGTAAACTATGTCCTGTATTTATATACAAACATTTAAAATATTGCATTTTCTTTGGACCAAAAAATGTATCAATTATCAAAGCCCTTGAAAATATAACATTTTGATGAACTTTCATTTCATGATTAATAATATCATAATTAATAAGAATGTGTGAAAGAATTGTTTTTGTTATTTCTTTTGCAGTGTATAAAGACACCAGGAAGAAAATCCCGACTTTCCATATCCCAAGCGTGATAGCAGAAGAGCAGCAGGAATTTTCCCTATTGCTCTCATTGTGGGGGAGATCGGCTAGCCTCGTCAGGAGACAGTTTCTATAATTGGTTAAAATGACCAAGTGCAGAGAAGGATGGCTCTCTGCTGAAAACCATTTCCCAGCTCAGCTTGGAGCAGAGCCAAGCCCTGGGTTGTTCGGATGCGTTCCAGCCCCAGCCTGACTGGCAGCAATTAGGGGTGTCTGAGCCAAGCTCAGCTTGCGCTCCGCACAAACACCCCTAATTACTGCCAATTAGGCTAGGCGGGTAGGCAGATTTGAGAAGCCGGGGGGATGTTCAGGCATGGGTGGGCATGGAAACAATTTTCAAGGGCTTAGAAACGTGACTAGAAGGAAAGGTTAATGCTTTTGAGTGCACGGAGGGAAGGAGGGAGGGGGAGTGTGGTGTCTGAGCCGTCGTCTCACCTCTAGTGATGAGCCAGGCTTCTTTTTTAGCTCCTCGCATTTCCGAAACTTGCAGATCTGGTGGCCCGTCTTACGGTTCCGACAACTGCTGCACACTCCACAGTTGATTAGCCTCCTGCAGGGCGCACAGACCCCACACCTTTTCCTTTTCTTTTCGCTGGGTTTCCGCTGGATGCGGAGGAATTATTCTGTGGGCAGTCTGCCAGATTGGCAATTTGAAACGCACTGTCTGTAACGGCTGCTGAGGCTGCGGGGGAGTGAAGGGCTGTCATGACGATGACCCCGGGAGGTAATGAGATGCCCCCTAAAGCCGGAATAGCGGAAAAAGTTCCAACACGTTCCGGGAGATTCATTATCTCTGCTTCAGCAGCACCGCATTTCAGCTTGTTCATGCATTCTCCTGCTAAAGGTCTGCAGTGTTCAGGGGATAAGCTAGAGAGGAAATTATTATTTGCCATTTGCAGCGTCTCTGGCGGCACGCCAGGTTTCCCCGGCCTTTGGGAGTCGTTTCTATGCATGCTGGTCCTATTAGGGTTTATTGCTGCTGATTTCCTTCCCCAGAGCATGCCGTTATCACAGTTCCAAGGGGACACGCCGATTCTGGCGCTGGGAAAAATTGGTGTCGTTATGCGGGCAATCTTAGCAGTCTGTGGAAATGCCCCATTGGTTTTGTAAAAGTTTGCAAACGACCTGTATCTTTCCATTTCTGCATTGTAATCCAACAGCTGGCTTAATCCACCGTCCTGAAGATTATCCTTTTGCAAGAGTGACACATCGGTGCTTTGGCCGCTTTCAATGCAAAGTGCATTGTTGAGATTAGACATGACTGTTAAGTTTCAAGCGCTCACAAGAAATTTTTGGGGAAGGGTGCCAGTTGTTCTTTTCAAGGTGAAGCTTGTTAGACACAACACGTTACCATCCTGGGTTTATCCTCTCCACTAAAACAAGAGAACAAAATTATGCATACAAGTGGCAAACATTTGCTGTGAAACTTCCAAGTGACTTAAATCTAGGAAAATTGCATTACTTGTATTAAACTCTCAATTTAATGCCTTTATGCTGACAGCTTTTGTCACAAAAGTGGAGATTCCTGTAGCTCTAATACTATATTTTGCATAATATTAGTAAATAAAAATCATAAGATATTTTGTCAGCACAAAAAGATAAAATGGTAAAACATTGAGTACTTCTTAACCATAGGATTCTATTGTACCAATTATAAAAAAAATAAAGTGGCATATTAATAATGAGCATAACAAAAAAGTTTTGTCCGCCAAAATTTATTCTATATAAACATACTGTCACATATAATGCTTATGAAAATATGTGGAAAAATGAATCACATAATAAGATTCAATCAATGATCCAATGATGCTTTGTGAGGCACACTCCAACCAAGCTTCTATCGTTGACAACTGGAGAATGTGTGGGGGATCCATTTCCGATCTCCCAGTCTGGCTGGGTTTTGTTGCCACAGATAAAAGCCCATTAGACACATCTTCCTCTACTTGCATTACCTTTCACTAGGCTCTCTCACTCACTGCAAGAAGACTACAGAAATTCAAAGCATTGTGAACAGCTGGTTTTGAATTTAAAAGTACATCTCCACCTGAGAGACAACACTGGATACCCATTCATATCTAAGACCCTGTCATTAATCATCTGAGACCTCACATGAAGCCATAATGTTCTTTATTAAGTTTGTTTAAGAGGCTCACGCTGCTTTATAACTTCCTGATTAAAAGCAAACAGAACAAAACTGAGTAACAGATATAATTTTACACTTACGAGCACGTGAAGTTTTTGTAACAATGAACCAACATGCATTGTATTAATGACGCAAATGATTAATCTTCTATTATTATAATCGATTAGTTTTTGGTTCACGAGTAGCTCAAATGTGCCATAAAGAGTTGATTTGAAAGCAGTAAACAAAGTTCAGGAAATTAGAAATATCCGATACTCAGAGGAGAAAGAAAGAGGTCGAGAGCAGACAACTGTGCCGTCGATTACAGCCCGAGACATTCAGATCAAATTGCATAATGGGATTTAATCACTCTGGCGCCTTCAAAACCACCCGAAATAAATAATAAAACAGTGGACATTCAGAAAGCATGCGCCACTATCGCTAAGCGAGAGAAGAAAAAAAATGAAAGAGCATCACCTACCAGACACCAGGGCAGCACATTACTGCGATGAATGCACAATAAACACACGCCGAGAGATCACCACAAAAACACCATCTTTACGCACAAAACGCCATTCTTCACGTGAAGAAAAGTAGACGGAAAGGTATTTGTTTGCGATGGCGTCCGGGTTGAGCCTGTTGTCCGTGGAGCGATGACTGGAGGTGAGGTGTCTCCTGTCGCTGTGTGTGGCTGATTGGTGCTGAGGTGAGGAGGATGGGGATGTGTGGACACCAACTGATCATTGGCTGGAAATTACTATAGAAACACCAGGAGCTCTGGGGAGGGGGATGATCATCAATCTCCACCGGGAAACAGCGTGCTTTCTGTCGCTGTCTGTTTGCTAACTCTTAACATTATAGTCTCGCAGATTACATGTAAGTAGCTTATAACTAATTACAGGACTAAGTGTATTTAAAAGCTGCAACGCAAAATGTTATCATAACCGGGTTTTGTAAAAAAAAAAAAAAAAAACAAGCAAACAAATAAAAAGGTATCACCTCATGTCTGAAAATTTTGTCATGTAACTTAATGTGCTTCAGGTGTCATTAAAATAAAAATAATACTTTTATTTATTTAATAACTCGATAAATTAGAGAAAAAGCACTACTGGAGTTAAAGTTGAAAACTCTGACTAAAAGACTGAAGATTGATTAATGCTTTTGAAAGAAGTGCTCACAAAAGCTGCTTGATTTCATGAAAAATACAATATTTAATGATATTGATAATATGAAATTGATATTGTGAAACATTATTTCAATTTTAATATAAAAGTTTTCTACATTTTAAAATGTAACATGTTCCCATGGTTCAAAGCAATTTTTTCTTTTGCATAATTAATCTTCTGTTGAAAAAAAATAAATTGTTCTGGCTTAATATTTTGTGAAACATGATTTATTTGACTTTTTTATTTTATTTTATTTGTTTCAATGAATAGAAAGTTCAAAAGGACAGCATATGTTTGAAATAAAATATGTGATTATAGTCAACGACTATAGTTAATGACCATTTATGGTAATATATCAGAATTACAGAAAAATATAACAGATATGTGCAGATAAAGATCAAAATTTTGATGGACACCACAGACAAGTAATACTTCTGCATATTTATCTCTGAAGCAGGAATACATCACATTTTGAAATCTATTTACACAAAAAAGTTCTTTTAAATTAAAATGATATTTTACAATATTACAGTTTTTGTTTTGATCAAGTAAATATAGCCAACAGAAGAGAAGATGCTTGTGCATATATATATATATATATATATATATATATATATATATATATATATATATATATATATATATATATATATATATATATATATATATATTAAATTAGTCAGTACCAAAGCCAAACTGGAACTAATCTAAAATCATAGACCAAAATTACTACTCCCAAATTAATATGTTATTGAAAATATTAAGTAAAATTGTAAAAAAAAAAAAAAATGAACAAAAATGAGAGAAACATAAAGAAAATACAATTTAGTTGAAATTTTGTGTTTGTCATTTTTTTATATAGTTTTGTTCCCAAACCTTTGCCTGAAAGCATTTATTTGGAGTCAGCATTTTAAGTTCAGGTAAAAATGCAATAAAATTAATTGTTCATTTCAAGGTAAAAAAAAAAAAAAAAAAGCACAGTATAACTATTTTTTGTACTTTGCAGGCCAGGTTATTTTGTACATTTTGAGTAATTACCTAAAGTATGTTCTCTTTGGTTATTTTTTAAGTTTCACAATATCACTATTGTGGGGCATCCGGTATTATGCAGGGCATCCGCTGCATAAAACATATGCTGGATAACTTTGCGGTTCATTTCACTGTGGTGACCCCAGATTAATAAAGGGACTAAGCCGAAAAGAAAATGAATGACTATATATATAAATATTATATATATATATATATATATATATATATATATATATATATATATATATATATATATATATATATATATATATATATATATATTTATACACGCGCACACACACACACACACACACACACACACACACACACACACACACACACACACACACACACACACACACACACACAGTTGAAGTCAGAATTATTAGCCGCCCTAAATTATTAGGTCACCTGTTTATTTTTTCCACAATTTTTTTAACGGAGAGAAAAAAAATTTCAACACATTTCTAAACATAATAGTTTCAATAACTCATTTCTAATAAGTGATTTATTTTATCTTTGCCATGATGACAGTAAATAATATTTGACTAGATATTTTTCAAAACACTTTTATACAGCTTAAGGTGACGTTTAAAGGCTTAACTAGGTTAATTAGGTTAACTAGGCAGGTTAGGGTAATTAGGCAAGTTATTGTATAATGATGGTTTGTTCTGTAGACTATCGAAAAGAAATATAGCTTAAAGTGGCTAATAATTTTGACCTTAAAATGGTTTTAAAAAATAACAACTGCCTTTATTCTAGCCGAAATAAAACAAATAAGACTTTCTCCAGGAGAAAAAATATTCATATTTTCTTGCTTTGTTAAACATCATTCGGGAAATATTTAAAAAAGAAAAAAAACTCAAAGAGGGGCTAATAATTCTGACTTCAACTATATATTTATATATATATATATATATATATATATATATATATATATATATATATATATATATATATATAAAATACAGTACAAATTGTAAAATTGTGAAATGTTATAGCACTATAATTTAACTGTTCAAAAGTTGTCATTCATTCATTTTCTTGTCGGCTTTGTCCCTTGCGGGGTCGCCACAGTGGAATGAACCACCAACTTATCCAGCACGATTTTACACAGCGGATGCCCTTCCAGCCGCAACCCATCTCTGGGAATTTCCACACACACACATTCACACTCATACACTACGGACAATTTAGCTTACCCAATTAACCTGTACTGCATGTCTTTGGACTGTGGGGGAAACCGGAGCACCCGGAGGAAACCCACGCGAACACAGGGAGAACATGCAAACTCCACACAGAAACGCCAACTGACCCAGCCCAGCCGAGGTTCGAACCTGCGACCCAGCGACGTTCTTGCTGTGAGGCAACAGCACTACCTACTGCGCCACTGCGTTGCCCGTTCAAAAGTTGTTTACAATTTAATTTAATAATTTATTCCAGTGAATTTAAAGATTAATTTTCAGCTTCCTTACTCCAGTTTTCAGTCACATGATCCTTCAGAAACCACTCTAATATTAGGTTTTATTATTATTAATATTATTATTATTAATGGTAATAGTAATAAAATCAATAATGATTTGAGTAATAATTTCATTTGAAACTATACACAATAAGAGTCAGTTATTCAATTTTTAAATAAATATATATATAAAAAAAAAATATATATATATATATATATATATATATATATATATATATATATATATATATATATATATATATATATATATATATATATATATATATATATATATATTTAAAAATAAATGCCGCCTTGATGAATAGAATAATTTTCTTAACAAAAATAAAATAAAACTGACCCTAAACATTTGACCGGTAATGTATATAGACATATATATATACAGTGGATAAAAAGTCTACACACCCCTGGTAAAATGCAAGCTTTTGTGTTGTAAAAAAAATCAAACTACAGTAAATCATTTTAGAACTTTTTCCACCTTTAATGTAAACTATAACCTGTACAACTGCATAAAAACTGCATAAAAACTCAAATCTTTTAGGTGCGGGGAACTAAAAGTAAAAAACTAAAATAATATGGTTGCATAAGTATACTTATAACTGGGGATATGGGATATATATATATATATATATATATATATATATATATATATATATATATATATATATATATATATATATATATATATATATATATATATATTATTTGTTTTATTTCGGCTAGAATAAAAGCAGTTTTGACCAAGAGATGGGTTGCAGCTGGAAGGGCATCCGCTATGTAAAACATGTGCTGGATAAGTTGGCGGTTCATTCCGCCGTGGCGACCCCGGATTAATAAAGGGACTAAGCCAAAAAGAAAATGAATGAATGAATAAAAGTAGTTTTAAATTTTTTAAACACCATTTTAAGGACAAAATTATTAGCCCCTTTAGGCTAACTTTTTTTCGATAGTCTACAGAACAAACCATCATCATACAATAACTTGCCTAATTACCCTAACCTGCCTAGTTAACTTAATTAACCAAGTTAAGCCTATAAATGTCACTTTAAACTGTATAGAAGTGTCTTGAAAAATATCTAGTCAAATATTATTTACTGTCATTATGGCAAAGATAAAATAAATCAGTTATTAGAAATGAGTTATTAAAACTATTATGTTTAGAAATGTGTTGAAAAAAATCTTCTCTCCGTTAAACAGAAATTGGGGAAAAAATAAACAGGTGGCTAATAATTCAGATGGGCTAATAATTCTGACTTCAACTGTATATATATATATATATTTGTGTGTGTGTGTGTGTGTGTGTGTGTGTGTGTGTGTGTGTGTGTGTGTGTGTGTATATTTGGATATTTAAACTTTAACAGTGCTTAACATAATTAAAAGATTCAAGGAATCTGGAGGAATTTCAGTGTGTAAAAGACAAGGATGCAAGCCTAAGCTGAACAACTGATCCCTCTGATCCCTCAGGCTTCACTGCATCAAGAATCGTCATTCATCTACAGGCGATATCACCACATGGGCTCAGGGCTACTTTGGCAAACCTTTGTCAAGTTCCACAATAGTTATATCCACAAATGTCAGTTAAAACTGTACTGGGCCAAAAGGAAGCCCTATGTTAACGGTGTCCAGAAGAACCATCAATTTCTCTGGGCTCGGAGGCATCTGGGATTGACCATCACACAGTGGAAACGTGTACTGTGCTCAGATGAATCAGTATTTCAGGGATTTTTTTGGTAGAAATGGATGCCGTGTGATTCGGACCACAGAAGAAAAGGATCATCCAGACTGTTACAAGCAACAAGTAAAAAACCAGGGTTATTGGGTTGTGTCAGTGTCCTTGGCAAAGGTAACTTGCACTTCTGTGATGGCACCATTAATGCTGAAAAGTACATTAAGATTTTGGAGCTGCCTTCTTTTCCAGGGACGCCCATGCATATTTCAACAAGACAAAGCAAAAGCACATTCAGCACACATTAGAAAGTCCTGGCTGCGGAGGTAGAGGATATAGGTACTTGGCTGGTCTGCCTGCAGTCCAGACCTGTCTCTAATAGAGAATGTGTGGCTCAATTTGAAGCACAAAATGTGACAACGAAGGCCCTGTACTGTTGCCCACTGTAAGACTTGTTTGCAGGAAGAATGAAAATGACAAAATTACACCTGAAACACTTTATCACTTGGTGTTTTCAGTCCCTAACACTTTTCAGTGTTGTGAAAAGGAATGGCAACATAACAAATTAGTAAATGCTTTACTGTTCCAACTTTTTTGAAATGTGTTGCAAAAACCAAAATTAAATATGTGTTTTTTAATAAATAAATAAATAAATACAAATTATGAGGAAGGCAACGCAGTGGCGCAGTAGGTAGTGCTGTTGCCTCACAGCAAGAACGTCGCTGGGTCGCAGGTTCGAACCTCGGCTGGGCTGGGTCAGTTGGCGTTTCTGTGTGGAGTTTGCATGTTCTCCCTGCGTTCGCGTGGGTTTCCTCCGGGTGCTCCGGTTTCCCCCACAGTCCAAAGACATGCAGTACAGGTGAATTGGATTGCTAAATTGTCCATGGTGTGTATGAGTGTGAATGTGTGTGTGTGGAAATTCCCAGAGATGGGTTGCGGCTGGAAGGGCATCCGCTGCGTAAAATCGTGCTGGATAAGTTGGTGGTTCATTCCACTGTGGCGACCCCGCAAGGGACAAAGCCGACAAGAAAATGAATGAATGAATGAAATTATAAGGAACACATTAAATAATGTTTGTTATATTGTCTGCAATGAAATACAAGTCCACCGAATTGGCTCTATCACTGTCTCTTCACTCCACCAATAGCTGGTGTGTGGTGAGCGCACTGGCGCCATTGTCCTGTGGCTGCCGTCGCATCATCCAAGTGGATGCTGCACACTGGTGGTGGTGTGGAGAGACCCCCCTCATGATTGTGAAGTGCTTTGGGGGTATGGCCATACACAATAAATGCGCTATATAAATACACATTACATTACAAGTCAAAGTAAAACTGATTTGGGGTTGGGATATATATATATATATATATATATATATATATATATATATATATATATATATATATATATATATATATATATATATGAAGAGTTTGGTTGCAAAACGCGATAAATGCCATTTTTTGACATTTGGATTTTATTATTGGAAATCACTGTTCAGATGTACCTTAATCTATGTGTGAATTGCTGCCATTAATGACATTAAAGTATGTACTTTAAAATGTATTTTTTCACAAAACGCCATATCCGCCAGACCAGTTTCTTTACAAAGTGCGATATAACGGTTAGCGTCCAGGATGCTGCGCGAGCTCAGCATCCCCTGGGAAGAGAGTCACCACCGGTGAAGTGCTCCGAGTTTGCTCATTGATTTAACGATAATATCAAAACAAAAAAACATATATTTTTAAAAAGAGGATTCAATAGGCTAACTAAAAAATGTTTACTATTTAATTGTTTATACTGTAGTCACGTAGGCTGTCACTGATCAGCTGCTGTCTGTCAGTCAGAGAATCAAAGCTTCAGAGTCAAGCTATAACGTCATGGATTTCGATGTAGTTTTCTTAAAAGCAGGGTTCGACAATAAGGATGGCAAATGCGATCTTAGAATCGAGAAGCAGCACGACTGATAACGGTGTTAGCGCGAGCAGGTGAATACCGAATGAGAGGATGATCACTCAAGCCAAAAGCTGATGTGATGCGCGTGACTGTTTAAAACGCGCGCACGCTCTCGTTTCCTTGCGCAAAGCTGTGCCTGGAAACGCAACTGGTGTGATCAGATCTCTTTCAAATAGACTAGACAAAAAGTTATATTCATGCACCCAACAGTCTTGCTGCTTTCAAGAGCTCCAGCACCGGTTGCTTTCACTTTGACCATTCTTTGAGGCGAGCTTGTGTCGCCGACTCTGTGCAACAAGACAATAACTGTGACACCACGGCTCCGCCCACTCTGATCTTACAGGTTTGGTTTTCAGCAACAGTGTGGAAGGTAGGGGTGTCAAAATTAATCGTTTCTTCGGTGCACTGCGATGCAGACGCGGACAATTTGGTATCGGTTCAGTAATAATCATAACTGGTTATTATATACTGACGTCATTTATCTCACATGCGCTATCTCGCCGTAGCTTACTATGGCGAGGGAGGCAAGCGGCGAGCGCGAGTACAACCCTCTAACTACGTAAAAACTCTGAAACTGTGCACAATTTCACTGCGTGTGTGTTTGCTGAACACTGTTTCACTGACACTTACAGCAAATGCCCCTATTTCACGGCGATTAAGAGAATAAAGTAAACTCCATTTCTCTCTCACTGTGGCCCATGAGTGCAGCTGTGAAGAGCACCAGCGTGTAAGAGCCAATCGCAGCCCTTTCTGTTGAGCGCATGACCAATCAAAGGGGTGTAAGAAAGAACTTGGTAGTTGGTAGACAAGGCTCAGAAAGCGAGCGGGATATTTATATTTGTTTATTTGCTATAAACGCTCGTGTTGCTTAAAGGTCCAGTTTATATATCTAAAGATAGAGGTAAAGTTGGTTTTATATTGGGATTTTCAGACATTCTCCTTAATAATATAATTTCAGAAAAGTATTATTTGCAAATTCTAAATAGGGAAATCATATTAGCAGCCAATGACTATTAAAGTACAACATTGTTCACAGTCAATTAGATAGTGTTAATGTTGTTTGTTACTTGTATGCTAATTCCAATTGAATATTCAAAGTAACATGATAAACAATATAGAGACTTCTAAATGAACGAATGTGTGAATATAAAACCAACTTTACCTTTATTCTGACTGTTGGTATTAAAGGACAAAATTGTTTTACAAATAGTATATAAATATATGTATACATTTTAATACAATAATTGCTGTGCTGTGAAGAAAATATAAAACTGTGTATGGAAAGAATCGCTAATGCACCGTGATGCACCGAGATATCGAATTGAACCGAATCGATGGCATGATAATCGTAACCGAACCGAACCGTGAGACCATTGTAGGTTCACACCTCTAGTGGAAGGAGCCTCCGCTCTTTCTGTAACAAGCTACAAGTCATTTATGTAACTAACTTAATCTTACTTATCAAACAAAACATTGATTCACTAACTTTTCTTAATGGTATTACAGTAGAATATAACCTAAGGTGGATATATAGCATTTTGCAAAAAAAAAAAAAAAGTTATGTTATGTTGTGTACATTCTGGCCAAAACTAACTCAGAATCTTATTATTATTAATCAATCTTTGTATATACTATTCCATATATTTATGATGTATTGTTTTTTAACCAATTTAAGATGTTTGACAATGTTAAGATAAATATGTTGCATTTCGGCATGGTTTTTGACTTTGGACATAAAATTGAATAAAAAATATCCTGGATTTGAACAATATTGTGTTCTTGGCCTTCATAAAGCTCAAGTAATAGTTTAATGTACAAAAATTGTGAAGGAACTTGACTGCTGATGTCTTAAATAATAATGTCAAATAAATAAACATTTCTCAAAATGGATATATCTCGTTTTGCAATGAAACTCTTCATATATACATATATACAGCTGAAGTCAAAATTATTAACCCCCCCAATTTCTGTTAAACTGAGAGAAGATTTTTTTAACTCATTTCTAATAATTTTATCTTTGCTATGATGACAGTGAATAATATTTTACTAGATATTTTTCAAGACACAAAGTCAAGTAACATTTAAAGGCTTAACTAGGTTAATATCGTTAACTAGGCAGGTTAGGGTAATTAGGCAAGTTATTGTATAACAAGGGTTTGTTCTGTAGACTATCGAAATAATATAGCTTAAAGAGCCCCTATTATACATTTAAAAGGGTCATATTTTGGTTTTGGGGGTCTCCAACAACAGGCTGATATGCATGCAAGGTCAAAAAACCCTTTCATTGTCTAATAATATGCATTTATTTTTACCTAATTATCCCAGCGACTCCCATATGAATCGTTCAGCGATTCATTTGTTCCCAAACCCCTCCTTTTGCTAATCTGCACTGATTGGACCGATGACCCAGTCTGTTGCGATTGGTCGACATCGTTCAGTGGAAGAGAAATGCCCACCATGGCTTATCAATATTGAAGTAGTCAGAGTGCATAGTGCATGCGTGAGTATACTGCCAACACTCCTGTTTTTTCCAGGAGTCGCCCGTATTTCAGACCCATCTAACATCACCATCCCCATTTGTTATTTCTCCCAGAAAACCATCCCCTCCTCCCGGTCCTCAGCATTTTGGTAAGGTCTGTGAAACCCCTGGGTCACCAACATTGGTATAGGATTCGATCGCATCGGTGGCCCGAAACACGCTTCACAGTAGTTACTAACACCACAGTACCCGGTTCTCAATAGTGTTATTTAGACATATGCAGCACATTGCTCTGTTCTTAACCATAACAGTGACAACAGTGACACACATTCAGTATTAATGCACACAGTGGCAAAAGGTAAATTAATATGAAACTTGACCACCGCATGTGTGTGGGAACAGCTGATGGTGGCTATAGCAATGAAAACAGCAGAGGAACGCGAGCTCTGTCTTGAGGGACAGAAATCTCAAGGATACTGAGTCGAGTGGTTCGAACGGATCTCCATTTAGGCTCGCAAGCACTACAGAGACATCCCAAGTGGGCATGAGGGGGGGCTGGGTGGATTCAATCGCCTCGCGCCTCTGAAGAACCGGATGATGAGGTTATGCCTCCCCACAGTGCCACCATCCACCGCGTCATGGTGAGCAGAAATGGCAGCAACGTAAACCTTTAGTGTGGAGGGCCTACACTTCAGCCTATCTTGAAGGAAAGAAAGCACAGTGCTGATTTGGCAAGTCCAGGGGTCTTCTTGGAGAAAAGCGCACCATTCAGTGAATAGACTCCACCTGAGTCTATGTCTATGGACCACACGTGGAGGTTCCAGAGATCTGGGCATAGGTGCTAGATGGTGCCCTGTCCCTGAGAAAGAAGGTCCTTCCTCAAAGGGATCTGCCGGGGCGGGCCGTCGCGTGGAGAAGAGTTCTGATATCCAGGTCGGGTTGGGCCAGATGGGTCTAACTAGAAAGACCTGCTCCTTGTCCTCCCTTACCTTGAGTAAGCTCCCTGAGGGGAATGCGTATTTGGGCATGCCCCGAAGCCAGCTGTGAGCCAGTGCGTCCGTGCCGAGGGAGCCCTCGATCAGGGAAAAAAACACTGCCAGTGGGCGCTCTCAGGGAAAGCAAACAGGTCGACCCGGGCTTCCTCAATGTGCGCCCATATCAGCTGAACAGACTCGAGGTAGAGCCTCCATTGTCCCGGATGTGAAAGCTGCCGTGAGAGCGCATCGGCTGCATGGTTGAGCTTGCCAGGGATGTGAACGGCACGCAGCATTTTCAGCCGCATATGACTTCAGAGGAGTAGACGGCGAGCAAGCTGAGACATGCAACTAGGTTCCTTTCCACAGACCCGCATCTGCATGCCCGCAACACATGGCCCCCAAGCCTGTGCTGGAAGCATCCATCAAGACGACGACTTGCTTGGACACTTGTTCTAGAGGCACTCCGGCCTGTAGAAACACAGGTTCCATGCAGGGCCTGAGGGCGCGGCGTCACAGCAGAGTGATAGTCACTCGATGCATACCCACGTGCCATGCGTGTCTGGGAACCCAATTGTGAAGCCAGTGCTAAAGCGGTCTTATATGGAGCAATCCGAGCAGCGTGACTACGACTGCAGATGCCATATGACCCAGGAGCCTCTGAAATGATTTCAGAGAGACCACCGTTTTCCTGTCGAACTTTCCTGTCGACAGGTCAGCATCAGGTCGATCGAGTCCAGCTCTAACCCAAGAAAAGACATGCTCTGCCCACCGCTCTTTTTGGGCACTATAAAGTATGGGCTGACCGGGCTGACCCTGGTGAAATACACGCCCGTGAACTTGGGAGGCCGTTTGGCAAAATGAATCACGTAGCCGAGTCTGATATTGCGAATGAGCCATTGCGACGGGCTGGCCAGTGCTAACCAGATTGGCAGAGCTCGCACAAGTGGCATCATAGGCACGATCGGTGGGGTAGCACGGAGTGGGAGGGCTCAACCAGGAAGCACTGCGGTTCTGCTAGGAGCAGGAGGCAAGAGATTCACTCTCACCTCCCCTTCAGAGTTCTGAGAGAGGGCTGAGAGTGTGTGAGAAGGGTGACCGGCCGCAAGGCCAGCAGCTTGCTGTTGAAAAATGCCATTTGATGTTGTGGTGCCCTGCTCTCCATCGGGAAAAGAGCAAGTTTTCTCTTCTCTGTATGGCCTGTCTCGGGGACGCTTCACGGCCCATGTACTGAACTTAACGGTGCCCTGGGGTGGGAGAGCTGGATGCCTATGGAGTGCTCAACACTGCCGCTTAGTCAAGGAGCTAAGCCTGGCCTGCGGCTATGTAGGCTCTGGCCCCGAGGGATGCAGATAACCTGCGTGCCTTGGATGGGAGACGAGGCTGACCGCACCAGGAAGAGGCACCACATGGGCATAAATGACCGCAATGGCGTGCTCAACCTGGGGAATCGCCTCGTACCAGAGGTGTGGACTCGAGTCATGTGACTTGGACTCAAGTGGCCATGGCCACCCCTGTGTAAACTCTAGCCACCCCTGTGGCCACCCAATATGATTTTGCTGTTGACATTATTAATTTAAATCTACTTATGTAAATGCACAATATTTCAATAAATAAATAGCAGCCACTAAATTATTGTGGATTGATTGGTGCCACTGACGTAGCTGATTCACTTCCCCACCCCCCTCCCCGATCGTCGTTGACAGCACACACACACCTTCAATATAGACAGCAATGGCAATTTATTATTTACCCTAAGGTAATAATGTGGCTCAAAAAGGAATATGGGTAAATTATAATATTAGAGTCTGTATAGTGAGTGTGTGTGTATATAGTAATACCTTTTGTTCATTTGTTTGTTTTATTAATTCATTCATTATTCTTCATTAATTTTAGACATGGCATATACTTTATGCTTTATGTGAAAATAACTGAAAAGTTATTTATATATATATGAAAAGTTTTATTTTATTGAATTTGAATTTATTGATTTTTTTAGGAATAAATTGCAATGTTTCAAGAGTATTGAATTAAATTAATTAAAACCACATTATTTCATTTGCCAGAAACAAAAATATAACATTACACTTAATTCATTATTTTTTTTTTTTGTGTGCCACCCCAAGATTTGAGGCGACCTCTTCTAGCCACCCCTAAGAAAATTTTCTGGGGGTGCCACTGGTCTATTCTCTGTCTTTAAGTGTTTGAAACTGGAAATACTTCATCATATAACATACAGCCAAAAATGTTATGGTTTATTAAAACCAATACATTGTTGACTACTGCTGCCTCATTGAGGTCGTTTAAGTAATTTTGGTTAATCACAAGTTGATCACCGGAGACATAATATAGCACAACTAAACTTAATGAATTAGACAGCAGTAGACCTGCAAATTCTGTGTGATGTGAGGCAAAATGGATTCTATTGTGGTGGAACTCGTTCTTGTGCAATATGCTGTGGAGACGAGACGCAGCACTGTTGAGCACTTTTTCCGGATATTACATTTGTATTTTTATGTATCTGAGCAATGTTCTTTCATAAAAAGGTTTGTTTAATAAATACAGATCTTACAACCATACATAATCTGTATACATTTTATTTTTCTGTTAAAAAGACTCAAAAAGACTCGAAAGTCAAACCATAGGACTTTGGACTTGAGACTTGTTGGCCTTTGACTTGGGACTTTACTCGGGACTTGCCTGTCTTGACTCGAGACTTGACTCGGGACTTGAGGGCAATGAATTGAGACTTACTTGTGACTTGCCAAACACTGACTTGGTCCCACCCCTGCCTCTACCTCGGCTGCTCCACCATCAAGGGTGGTGAGAGTGGAAGCGCACACAGATTGGGCAGACAAAGGTGCCCTCCAGGAAGAAGGGGACGGAAGGCTTAGAAGGCTTTGCCTTCTTTTTAGCCTTCACATAACAACCATCTAGTCAGTCCGGCCATGGGACTGGGGGATGAACCATCTCCAGACCCACAGCCGAAGCAGCCCGGGAAAGCATCTTAAAAAAAACGCGCTCCGTGACTGTGTTTCACTTTAAGGGAACTTGCTCCTACATACTAACCGTTCTTGAAGGACCGGACCCCAGAGAACGCCTAGGCACGGGAGAATAGCCCAGCTCCAACGTCTGCCACTGTGTCACACACTCTGGAACCAGGAAAAACAGCCTGTTCAAACACACGCAGCTTTCTCGATTTCTCTCTATCTCTCTTCTCGAAGGAGGTTTGGAGGAACCCTAAGACTCTCTCAGTAGCGTGAAGGCTCTGAAAGCAAAAAGGTATCTTTGCGATGCACGGCAGGCATCTTTATACAACAAATGATTGTAATTGCTGCCAGCTGTGCATGTTGACACCCCCAACTCATTGGCATTTTATTGGCCCATTTTGTTACTCTTTCAGATGAATGGTTTCTGACAAAATCCCCATAGTGGAAGTTTTCCACATGGCATTGAAGTAACCCTCCCGCTGGGGAACTTTGATCTTGGCAGGTGAAGTACTGTTTTCTGCTGGTTGTCAACTTTCAGGAATGAGTAAGGAAACCCCTGTGTACCCATCTGAATTCCAGGATGTGTTCAGCAAACAGGTATAGCCAGCCATCTTCTGTCATTTTTACTGTTCTCATATAAGACATCATATTGTCACATATTTATGATAGAATCTTTTTACTTCAGTTTCCAGGCCGGGCCAGTGAAAACAACCGTGGATGCGCTGGATGGTGTTCTCTGCTCCAAGATGACCTGCCATCAGGTGGGAGTGTGACAGCTCCATTATCGTCTTGGTCCTCGGGACTACTAATAGAAGCTTCTCCTCCCACCACCGCTGTCCAATACAGTAGAGCAGACCTTTTCTGACCCCAAAATATGGGCGAGGATGGTTATCATCCACCATGCACACTTAGACCCAGCAGTGTTTAAGCCATTAGTCTTCTCGCTGTTCTTTCCCAAAGTCTCCCCTGTAGTTATTTTCTGGAACAGATTGAAAAAAGGGTTAGGGTCAGAATGTGCACACACACCCTCTCCTTCACTGAGGTGACCAGCATGATGGTTGGGAGGCCCCCTTATTTCCGTGGTCGGCTCCCCTGTCCAAGGGAATTCAGCTGGCTGCATTGTGGCAGTGACTAGCTGCTCGAATCCTGGATAGTCCCTCCCCAACAGAATCGGCAGCGGTAGGTCTCAAACAATCCTCACTTTCATCGTCCAGGAGCCTGGACCTGCTGCCACCGTCATCTGATATTTGGGCATATGGCGCATGTCTTAGTACACACAGGTGCTTTGGAGCATCGCTTGGGAGTCCAATTGGGGAGGAACAATGTGCAGCTGCAATAAAGTTATGAAGGAGTCAGAGTCCAGAATGGCCCATAATTCTTATCCTCCCACCTTCACCATGTGCTGTGAAGCTCCAGTTGGAACGGAGTGATGTACAATGCAACCAGGCATCCATGCCCAAGCCCCTGGAGATTGCATTTCTATAGGCATGGGCTCATCAATGTGGGAGGAGGCCGCCGGTCTGCTCATCAGACAAGAGGTGCTCTTCTTATCAACTGGTACTCTCTAGGGGTTGCAGACGCTCGCTCTTCTGCATCCCGAGTGAACGAGGCTTCTGCCAGCTTGATCGCTACAACCAGCTCTGCTAATCTGGTAGGGTTCTGCATGCTTATGAGGCGTTACAGTCTTCTCAGCTGCGCTCAGAGTAGGTAGTCGATCACTACTCGCTCTGCGACCTGGGAGGCGGTGGTGTTTCCAGTGAGCAACCAGAGATGCCAGGCTGGACAGCTAAGTGGCTTGCACATGGCCGAAGAGTTGGGCTGCTGGGCTGCTCTGATGAGAGAAAGCCCCACTCTCATCAGTATCTCTCTTTTTAATGCGTCGTAATTCACATTCTGTGATATTTTCAGTGACTAGTACGCCCGCTGCTCTTCTCCAGCGAGAAACGTCGCTAACAGGTGAGCCCATTCCATCTTGTCCCACAGCTCTCTGGTTGCTATCACCTCGAAGATATGTAGATATGCCTCAATGTCATCCAGGTTGCTGAGCTTCATGAGATGATGGTGGGCTGTGCTTCTGGGGTAGAAGTGGCACTCGGGGATTCCGTTGGCTTTCAACCACCTGCTTAGACCTTTTCCCGCCTGGAGGTGATCTTCTCTGAGAGCTGCTGCTGCTGTGACATTACCTCTGTAAGCTGTTGTACTATTTCTTCCATTCCAAAGCAGCTCTGGGGAGAGCAAGAATGATGACAAGCTGCAAAACAAAGAAGTGTCAGCGGGTAATTGAATGCTTAAATTCACTCCTCTTAAGCCAGCATTCTCCACCAGTGTAGAAGGGAGGAGTGAAAATGTAGACACAAGTTGCAGGTGAACACACCCCCATAGGGAATTTATTGAAAGTGACAGTGATTAAAAATGTACCGTAGTAGAGGATTAAGGTGCGCTGGTGTCTTCAGTGAGTGTCTGGGATCAAATGTGAAAAGGTCCCCAGGTGATTTGCAGGTGAGTCGGTATGTCACAGTGCTGGTGTGATTACGCCGATCGCCTTTTTCTGTCAGTCTGTCGTGTCTGAAACGTGAGAGAGAGAGAGAACTAAAGTGAGGTTAGCAGAGAGTGTGTGTGTGTGTGTGTGTACAGTCAGGTCCATAAATATTGGGACATTGAGGCAATTCTAACATTTTTGGCTCTATACATAAACAATGGATTTGAAATTAAACGAACGAGGTGTGCTTTAACTGCAGACTGTCAGCTTTAATGTGAGGGTATTCACGTCCAAATCAGGTGAACGATGAAGGAATTACAACACTTTGCATATGTGTCTCCCACTTGTTAAGGGACCAAAAGTAATGGGACAATTGGCTAAGCTTTTCCATGGCCAGGTGTGTGTTATTCCCTCACTATCCCAATTACAATGAGCAGATAAAAGGTCCAGTGTTCATTTCAAGTGTGCTATTTGCATTTGGAATCTGTTGCTGTCAAATCTCAAGATGAGATTCAAAGGCTGTCACTATCAATCAAGCAAGCCATCATTAGGCTGAAAAAATAAAACAAACCCATCAGAGAGATAACAAAAACATTAGGCGTAGCCAAAACAACTGTTTGGAACATTCTTAAAAAGAAAGAACACACTAGTTAGCTCAGCAACACCAAAACACTCGGAAGACCACAGAAACAACTGTGGTGGACGACCGAAAAATTCTTTCCCTGGTGAAGAAAAAAACCCTTCACAACAGATGGCCAGATCAGGAACACTCTCCAGGAGGTAGGTGTATGTGTGTCAAAGTCAACAATCAAGAGAAGACTTCACCAGAGTGAATACAGAGAGTTCATCACAAGATGTAAACCACTGGTCAGCCTCAAAAACAGGAAGGCCAGATTAGAGTTCTAAAAAGTCTTAACAGTTCTGGAAAAACACCCTATGGACAGATGAGACCAAGATCAACTTGTACCAGAGTAATGGGAAGAGAAGAGTATGGAGAAGGAAAGGAACTGCTCATGATCCTAAGCAGTGAAGCATGGTGGTGGCAGTGTCATAGCGTGGGCATGTATGGCTGCCAATGGAACTGGTTCTCTTGTATTTATTGATGATATGACTGCTGACAAAAGCTGCAGGATGAATTCTGAAGTGCTATTATCTGCTCATATTCAGCCAAATGCTTCAGAACTCATTGGAAGGTACTTCACAGAGCAGGTGGACAATGACCAAAAGCATACAGCAAAAGAAACCAAAAAGTTTTCAAAAAGTTTTGAGGAAAAAAAGTGGAATGTTGTGCAATGACCAAGTCAATCCCCAAAATTAGATTGAGCATATATTTTCACTTGCTGAAGACAAAACTGTCTATTCATTACAGACTTTAGGCTGTAATTGACTGCAAAAGATTTGCAACCAAGTATTAAAAAGTGAAAGTTTAATTTATTATTATTATTCTGTCCCATTACTTTTGGTCCCTTAACAAGTGGGAGGCACATATGCAAAGTGTTGTAATTCCTACACTGGTAACCAGATTTGGATGTAAATACCCTCAAATTAAAGCTGGCAGTCTGCAGTCAAAGCTGTTGTTTGTTTCGATTCAAATCCATTGTGTTGGTGTATAGAGTCAAAAATTTTATAATTGTGTCGATGTCCCAATATTTATGGACAAAACTTTTCTCCCCATAGACTTTCATTCATACGCACGCGAATGCGTCAGATCGGAAATGCAGGGTGATGCGTCAAGTTTCGGAGTTCACTGCGGTGCAAAGTTCAAGCTTGGTGAACTCTGACATGCGAAATCGCATCACTTGACTGCGTGAGACCTGTCGAGGATCAAAACGCTCTGGTTACTAAAGTAACCCTTGTTCCCCGAGGGGGGGAACGGAAATGCTATGTGGAAACTTCCACTATGGGGATTTCATTCAGAAATCCAATCATCTGAAGAAGTATGTAAACGGGCCAATGAAATGGCAATGAAGGAGCGCTAGGGCACCCTCCGCGAGCTTGGTGAAGACCTGCGGATACAGAGAGAGCCTGAAGGGGAGGACTTGTACTGCCAGGCTCGCTCGACGTAGACCGCAGAAAACTGAAGGTGGCGTGGAGTATGGAGACATGAAGCGTCCTTCAGGTCTATTGCTGCAGACCAATCCCGAGGACGAACGCACCGGAGGATGCGCTTTTGCATAAGCATTTTAAACAGCTTGTGCAGAAAGCGGTTCAAAACGAGCAGATCTAGGATTGGCCGTAACCCACCGCTCTTTTGGGTACAATGAAGTACAGGCTGTAAACCCGCTCTTAATCTTGGCTGGAGGGATCGGTTAGATTGCATCCTTCGCCAGGAGGACAGCAATCTTCTCTTGCAAGACAGGGGCGGGCACAGGGCTGACCCTGGTGACATACACCCCCGTGAACTTGGGAGGCCGTTTCGCGAATCGAATCGCATAGCCGAGTCTGATCGTGCGTATGAGCCACCGCAAAGGGCTGGGCTAACCAGGCAGGCAGAGCCCTCGCTAATGACTGCATCGCTACAAATCGCTGACGTACCAGCAGTGGGGCACCGCAGAGTGGGGGTGCCGATCCGGGGAGCGCTGGGGTCCCGCGGAAGAGCTGGAGGCGAGAGATTCACTCTCACCTCGCACCCAGACTCCGGAGGGGAGGGCTGGAGGTGTGAGAGAAAGGAGACTGTCCTCCCAGACCTCGTGAGCCACTGGCAAAGTGCGCCGATTCTGCGAGCTGGAAGGTTTTTTATCGCGTCCCAGACTGGCAGTATTCGGGCTGTCACATCTGGACCCTAGCATGCGAGGTGGAAGCAGCGTGGCCCGCAGCTGTGTGGGCTCTGGCTTGGGAGGCAGAAGATCGACACGCCTTGGACGGGAGATGAGGCTTCCAGCAGAAGGAGGCACCACTCTCAATCTGGGGAATCAACTCGTACGCCCTGGCTGCTCTACCCTCAAGGGTGGTGAGGCGGAGGTGCACGCAGATCAGGCAGAGAAAGGTGCCCTAACAGTCTGGTCAGTCTCTAAATTTGTGGTCATCCCTGGCATCACATAAGGTAACCACCTCTGAAGGATGTCAGGCATTCACTGCAAATCCCTGGACTTACCAGATTCTTACCTTGTCTTTACTGCAAACCTGAAAGCTCTATTGTAAATTACACTGAAAACTGAAACAATGGCTGCTGAAAATTGGTCATCACAAAAATAAATTATATTTAAAGACATATTAAAATAGAATGCAGTTATTTTTTAGATCATTAAGACTTCACAATTATATAACCTGTAACTTTATTTTCTATTACAGTTTTTTCCAACTGTCTAAACACAAAATCTTTAGTCACACAATTTCTGAAACCTCTCACTCAAAATGCAAAACTACACAGCAAATCTCCAAAACCATGAGCTATTTGCCAGCCTTGAACTCGGTTTTCAATTGCATAAAACTTTTTTCAAAACACTAAACACCATGCTTTACCTAAAACACAAAAGTCTAACATGAAGCTACTTGCTGTCCTTTTCCAAACACTACCAATCAAAATGCTACACTTGTCCATCAGATCAAGCACACTTAGTGCTTAAAAGTGCAAACACTAATTTCACTAATTAAAGGTGATGGGACATCGGTGTAACCATGGATAGACGCTGACAACAGGATGCGGATCCAAATGCAGGTATTTATTAAAGGAATGGTCAGGCAAGCAAAGATCAATACAGGAGCAAACAGTCTTGTGAGGGAAATCCAGAATCGTAATCAATATACCAGGCAGATGGTCACAAGGATGGCAGCAGACACGGAGAAACAGATAACAAGGCGAAGATCAAAACACGGCAAAAACAAGGCAAGGGAACGCTTTGAATCGAAGCTGTAAACAGGCAACAAGACTCGGCAATGGAGTGAGTGTATGTTCTGCTTATGTAGTGTGTGTAATCAGTTCTTGAGTGGCTTCAGCTGTGAGATGCAATCAGTGAAGATGTGGAACCGGTTGTGTGTGATGTCAGAGTCGTGCATGTATGGAGATGTAGTTCATAGAATGGTGGATTTGTAGTCCATGAGTGAGAGTGCATGTTTACCAGCGATCTATGAGGAGACGATCGCTGGTGATCGTGACAGAGCCCCCCCTCTAAGGAGTGGCTTCCAGACACTCCTATCACAGTTCAGGCGGGAGGTGGAGCGAAGGCGGAACAGGGGGAGGGATGGAGGGCCAGGACCATGCAGCTGAGGGGTGTTTGAAGCATGAAGCAGCCGAAGGCCCGGAGAGTGGAGCTGCGGAGGGCCTGGAGCGTGGAGCTGGGGAAGGCCCGGAGAGTGGAGCTGCGGAGGGCCTGGAGCGTGGAGCTGCTGAGGCCCTGGAGCGTGGGGCTGCGGAGGGCCTGGAGCATGGAGTTGGAGCTGCAGAGGGCCTGGAGCATGGAGTTGGGGCTGCGTGAGACCTGAAGAGTGAAGCTGCTGAGGGCCTGGAGCGTGGAGCTGCGGAGGGCCCGGAGAGTGGAGCTGCGTAAGGCCATGGAGAGTGGAGCTGCGGAGGGCCTGGAGCATGGAGCTGCGGAAGGCCTGGAGCATGGAGCTGGAGCTGCGTGAGACCTAAAGAGTGAAGCTGCTGAGGGCCTGGAGCGTGGAGTTGGAGCTGCGTAAGGCCTGAAGAGTGAAGCCGCTGAGGGCCTGGAGCGTGGAGTTGGAGCTGCGTAAGGCCTGAAGAGTGAAGCTGCTGAGGGCCTGGAGTGTGGAGCTGGAGCTGTGTAAGGCCTGAAGAGTGAAGCTGCTGAGGGCCTGGAATGTGGAGTTGCGAAAGGCCTGGGGAGTGGAGCTGAAGTTGGTCTGGGGGTTTAGGTTCAGCAGGCACAGGCAGTTCATGTAACCCCCATGGGTCAGGAGGCTTTGGTTCAAGGGGCATTGGTGTTTCAGATAACCCCAGTGTGTCTGAAGACTTGGATTCAGGAGATACAGACAGTTCGTTTAACCCCAGTGGGTCTGGAGGCTTGGGTTCAGGAGATACTGGCAGTTCATTTAACTCCAGTGGGTCAGGAGGCTTGGGTTCAAGAGATACTGGCAGTTCATTTAACTCCAGTGGTTCAGGAGGCTTGGGTTCAAGGAGTACTGGCAGTTCGTATAACCCCAGTTGGTCAGGAGGCTTAGGTTCAAGGAGCACTGGCAGTTCATATAACCCCAGTGGGTCAAGAGGCTTGGGTTCAAGGAGCACTGGCAGTTCGTATAACCCCAGTGGGTCAGGAGGCTTAGGTTCAAGGAGCACTGGCAGTTCATATAACCCCAGTGGGTCAGGAGGTTTAGGTTCAAGCATCACTGGCAGTTCATATAACCCCAGTGGGTCAGGAGGCTTTGGGACGTCACACGGCTCTGGCGGTACTGGGAAGTCACGTGTCTCTAGCACGTCACACGACTCTGGCAGCCCTTCCTGAAACTCAGGTGGTAATTCTTGTCCTTTGTGGAACTCAGGTGATGGCTCTGGCCTTTCGTGGGACTCAGGTGACAGCTCTGGCCTTTCGTGGGACTCAGGTGACAGCTCGGGTTTTTCGTGGGACTCAGGTGACAGCTCTGGCCTTTCGTGGGACACAGGTGACAGCTCTGGCCTTTCGTGGGACACAGGTGACTGCTCGGGCCTTTCGTGGGACTCAGGTGACTGCTCGGGCCTTTCGTGGGACTCAGGTGGGTCTCGTACCCCTGGCCCTTCAAGGGATTCAGGAGGATCTGGCGCCCGCCCTTCGGGGAATTCAAGTGGGTCTGGCACCCGCCCTTCGGGGAATTCAAGTGGGTCTGGCGCCCGCCATTCGGGGGATTCAAGTGGGTCTGGCTTCCGCCATTCGGGGAATTCAGAGGTTTCTGGCGCCCGCCATTCGAGGGATTCAGAGGTATCTGGCGCCCGCCATTCGAGGGATTCAGAGGTATCTGGCGCCCGCCATTCGAGGGATTCAGAGGTTTCTGGCGCCCGCCATTTGAGGGATTCAGAGGTTTCTGGCGCCCGCCATTCGAGGGATTCAGAGGTTTCTGGCGCCTGCCATTCGGGGAGTTCAGAGGTTTCTGGCGCCCGCCAGCTCTGGCGGCGGCGGCGGGGACTCTGGCAGCTCTGGCGGCGGCGGCGACTCTGGCAGCTCTGGAGGATCTGGCAGCTCTGGAGGATCTGGTAGCTCTGGAGGATCTGGTAGCTCTGGAGGATCTGGCAGCTCTGGCAGTGACTGAGGATCTGGCAGCTCTGGCAGTGACTGAGGATCTGGCAGCTCTGGCAGTGACTGAGGATCTGGCAGCTCTGGCTGTGACTGAGGATCTGGCAGCTCTGGTGTTGGCATTTCAGGAACAGGAACTTGGATTGTAACTATAACAGGAACAGACTTAGAACATGAAGCCATCTTGTGAGCTGGAGGACTAAAGGCGGCCATCTTGTGAATTGGGGAACTGGAGACAGTCATTTTGTGAGCTGGAGAACTGGAGGTGGCCATCTTGTTAGCTGGAGGACTGGAAGTGGCCATTTTGTCACCTGGAGGACTGGAGGTGGCCATTTTGTGACACGGAGAACTGGAGACAGCCATCTTGTGAGTTGGAGGACTGAAGGCGGCCTTTTTGTGAACTGGGGAACTGGAAGCAGTCATTTTGTTAGCTGGCTGTGGTCTAGGCTGGTGAACAGGGGACAGGAGTATAGGAGATGCCAACATGATTGTGTTATTGGAGGGAACAGCAAGTCCCGTTGCCGGCAGGTCTTGCTGTCTATTGCCCCCCCCCCAAAAAAAACATTTAGGGGTTTCCTCCACCTCGCCTACGGTGAAGGGAGACCCAGACATTTTTAAAGCCAAATCAATATATTGTCCTAGTGTCTCATGGGGTTCATGCAATCGCATTGTAGAGTATAATGGCTCAGACAGTCCACCGTGAAAAAAAGAACATGAGGCATACCTCACTCATTGATGTTAGATGTGCCAGATCGATGAATTTCTCCACATACTCTTCAATAGACTGTGCTTCCTGCCGAAGATGCATGATAGCAATACCCGCTGGATCCATGTTATGGCCGAGTCTTCTGTAACCATGGATAGACGCTGACAACAGGATGCGGATCCAAATGTAGGTATTTATTAAAGGAATGGTCAGGCAAGCAAAGATCAATACAGGAGCAAACAGTCTTGTGAGGGAAATCCAGAATTGTAATCAATATACCAGGCAGATGGTCACAAGGATGGCAGCAGACACGGAGAAACAGATAACAAGGCGAAGATCAAAACACGGCAAAAACAAGACAAGGGAACGCTTTGAATTGAAGCTGTAAACAGGCAACAAGACTCGGCAATGGAGTGAGTGTATGTTCTGCTTATTTAGTGTGTGTAATCAGTTCTTGAGTGGCTTCAGCTGTGGGATGCAATCAGTAAAGATGTGGAACCGGTTGTGTGTGATGTCAGAGTCGTGCATGTATGGAGATGTAGTTCATAGAATGGTGGATTTGTAGTCCATGAGTGAGAGTGCATGTTTACCAGCGATCTATGGGGAGACGATTCATCTTTTGCTAAATCCTAAATTCCTATAAAAAATAATAAATTCTTCTGAGCATTGTGCTGGAAAGTGTACGATGGCCAACCCTATGCCACCATGATGCTTCTCCAGGAAATGGACGCTTCTTGTCTCTGAAACCCTAAATACACAATTGTGTTTTTTATTGTATTCTAAAGAAAATGCTTTTGCTTTACATGTTTTTTTTTTATAGTTTTTTTTTTTATTTACAGTTTTACATAAAGCATGTTTATGGTTTTTTTTTTTTTTGTATACTGTATACACCAATAATGTCTGGCTTAATGAATATTTTCTGTTTCTTCATGTCATTAGTGTTTACAGTGTACCTGTTACACCTCTCAGCAAATTACTGTCACTGTAAAACATTGTATAGAAATGCAGATATAAGCCTATGAAAGAGCATAGATTTTTAGATTCAGAACAACAGTGTTTACATGCTACATCCAAAAGTGTTGTATTATGAAGGAAATGTGTGCCATTTGATGCAAATGCTTTATTCTGACTTGTGTTTATGGCATTTTGAATGAAGTGTTACATTTTGAAGATGTGAGGCATTTTGCATTGTGTGTGTGCAGTTTTGAGAATTGTGTGTAAAGTTTTGAAAAAGGGGACACTGTTTTGAAACTGTGTGTAAGCAGTCGGAAAAAACTGTAATATATATTTTTTAACATCACCTATTTAAAATATAATTGTCTCTTTATCATTATAATAATCTAGTGCATAAAGAGCTAAACAAATACATGAACTTATTTTTTGAACTCTTAATGCACAACAAGCAATTATAACTGCTGGCTCAGTATAAACACAGCCTGCCAAAAAATCTGACCTAAAGTGTGTTTTGTATATATCATCTAAACAGCATTTAGCAGATTTTTTCAAAGCTCATCTTATTCATTATGACAGAATCAAACTTATCACATTAGGTAACACACAAAACATATATTTTAAAGAATCATTTCAGAATAATAGAAATAGGAAGTGAAAGATAACAATTGCACACTACCTCTATTTATAGGGCTGGTGATGTGAGCATTTTTAGATAAATGCTTTCCCTGGCACTTTGCAGTTTCAGACCATTATGCATGGACACATCTGTGTCAGTCCAAACCTCCCTAACTGCAGACACATTTTATCTTATGAGCGTCCCCTTAATCCTCGAGGGAAATCTGTGGAGATGCTCCTAACTGTCAGCAGACACAGATGACAAAACCAGAATATTTGAAGTTTGGGAATGGAATGGGCCAAACATGGCAGCCACATGACTGGCTCAGTGCCAGTCTCTTCCTACAGGTATGTGTGTGTGTGTGTGTGCGTATGTGCGTGCGTGCGTGCGTGTGTGTGTGTAAGAGAGAGAGAGAGGGGGGCTTTCTTATCCCTTGTGCTTTTTTTCACAATTTAGCAATTTTACAAAAAGGTTGTATTTTTGTTGTGGGTTTCAATATTATGGAAATTATTTGTACTGTATACAAATATAAACACAGTGATCCACAAATAAAAGCTACATTTTTGTCAAAATACAAATAAGACATTCTTGCAATGATAAAGAAACACATACCTGATTTTTGGTTGAGTCACACATACACACACACACACACACACAGGGCTTAATTTGTGCCGGAACCCACCGGATCCGGATCCAGCACCTCTGAAATCTGATTCGGCACCTCATTTTACAAATCCACCTCCTCAACCTCCCTCCTCCCCCGTTCGCTGTTCACTTTCTTCTGCGACTCCCCAACCCTCTTCACTTTCGTCCACAACAACTCCCTGCGCTTCACTTTCGTCCTTCGTCCGCGACACCTCTCTGCCCCCCCAGTGGAGACCACTTTCTATTGAAATCGGGAGACCCAGGGTCAATACACACATATGGGCTATCCTTATCCAGGTGGAGCCCTACATATATGTAAGATGATTAGCTGGTAGAGAAGACACTGGTCCACCTGGGAACGGGGAACTCACTGTGGCTGACTAACGCATATGGGCTTACCAAGCGGAAATCACTCATAGCTGGCACCGATCCCCAAAATGCTGGTTGACCAAGCGGCCATAACAGACAATGTACTGGGCCAAGCACCCAGCTCATCTGCCGAGTTGGGTGACGTGGGCCTAGGAGGAACTCTCTAGGGTTCACCAGATGGTGACCTCACTAGCAGATTGGAATAAGTGCAAGCATCTCCAGGTTAGGGAGATTTGCGCAGCAAGCTTTTTTGACACCAAGTTTAATTCCCTTCCAATCGGGTGGTGTTACCCAGAGACGAGAGGAAACCCACTCCACTCTAAGACTGTAAAATCTTTCAAATGTGTAGGTGTTGCCCAGCCCTCAGCTCTACTCTGCTGTTAAAGACGCGCTGCGTGATAAAACCCAAGAGGAGGCAAAACTCCTTGTTGAGTGTGGTTTCAACCCCAGGGGACATGGCTAGCAATGACCCTAGCAATGATATGTGAGGACGAGCGCATCTACTATTCAGTGGGCCAACCTCTGCCCACTTGCTTGTTGAGCCACAGTGGTGCAACAAGCAAGACCTGTTGGTGCTTTTACAATGTAGATTGTGTCAAAGCAGCTAAACATAGGTCTAGTAAATTGAAACTGTATCAGTCCAGTTTTCAGTTTAGTTCAGTTCAGTGTGATTTAATTTTCACTTCTAAAAGTCCAAACACTGAAGAGCAATTCTATCGATGCGCAGCTCAACAAACCCTAAACCAAGCAAGCCAGTGGCAGTGGCAAGGACCAAAGTTCACCAATTGCAGGTGTGAGTAGGTCATCGTGGGTGTACAGGCTGGCTCACACGATCAATGCGGAGACTCTGGGAGTCACTGGGGTCTTTCAGGGGTCTCATGCTCTCCACTCCTCCATGCCCACCATAGCATCTGCTCTGGATATGGCCTGATCTGGGGTTATGGAGACCTTTAGAAGTCCTCTATGGTTGGCATCATCTCTTCGTATGTGTTGATCCTTGAGGTCCTCAATGGTTGGCATCATATTTTCACAGGTCTTGGGTCACTCCAATGGCGCTGCACAATCTCTAGAGGCTTCAGGATTAGTATCCCCAGGTGGAAATAGAGAACAAAGAAAACAATTAGCATAGCTGCTGTTTATAGTGTATTTAAACAAAAGATATTAAATAACAATGCAAAAAAGAAGTGCTATAAATAAAATTAGCAGTTATATAAACAAACAAAAACAAAGATCTGAAGCATACTATATGAGTGTTTCTAACAAAATGTCTGGTGCATTAAAGGGCACCTATGGTGAAAAATCTACTTTTCAAGCTGTTTGGACAGGCATATGTGTAGATATAGTGTATAGACCGTCATATTGGGGTGATATAATCACACCCAGTGCTTTTTTTTCAATTTAACAACATAAAAACGGTGGAACAATTGGAGCGGTTTTCAGACCGACCTTAACTTGACGTAGGAGTACGGTCCCCCCGCCCACCGAATTGATTGATAGCTGCGTATTAACATCTCTCAGTAGTAACATGTATAATCATATCAACAAGACAGGACGTGCGCAAAGCAACCGGGAATAAAAGGTCTGTTCAGTTTGCTAGGATCATCAATCATCATCAAATGTGATTAAGAGTGAGTTTTACAAGTTTAAAATGTTTTAAAACAGTGTATGTTTGTAATGAATTACAGCGATTTACTTCAGCTTTACTTCATCACCACAGCTGCCGCTTCAATCCTGGTTTGTAGACATTAAATCAGGTTTATTTTGTACATTAACATAACAAATATCCATACAGGAGTGGATATTAACCTGTATCCTGTCACAAAGCTAAACGCATGTGCTGTCTGTGTGTGTGTCTGAGCTGTGTGTGTGTGTGTGTGTGTGTGTGTGTGTGTGTGTGTGTGTGTCCAAGCTCTGTGCGTGAACTTTGTTACGACATTGTGTGTGACTCATCGTTGCAACTCCACAACAAATTCATCAAATACTCATTGGTAAAGTTATTACTGTAGTATTTCTCATAAACGTTATGTGAGGTCACAGGGAGTTTGGAGGGTTTACCTCTCTAACTGGGCCCCATGTAGCACCCATTTATTTGGTATCGCAGCTGGATCGGGGGTGATGACACCTCCAGTCCTACCACCATAGCAGCTGGAAAAAGCACAGCCATCATGTCCAACTACAGATTCTTGACTGCGCTTTAAACCCAAATAGGTGGTAGTGTGTCCAAACTGTCATCTGAACATGGTCCACAATAGGCATCTGTTTGCCGCTGTCAACGAACTGAAGTGTGGCCATGCTAGAGGATGAACCGCCACAAATGCTCAAAGCTTGGATGGGGCATGCTAGGGTCTATAGGACCGGAGGCAATGAATCGGTACACAATGTGATCATCAGACCAGCCCAGGTGCTCACAGCCTTGTGGGGACAGTGGTGTCTTGCGCTTTTGCAAGGGCGAGCCACGATCTCAGCTAGACAACAAACATGCCCTCACAGTCAGGCATGTGCTGTCCATGAGCACTGCTTCAACATGCTGGAGAGAGGCACGGTCAGAACGACAACTTGAAAAAGATACATTGCCTGACTGTGTTGCTCTCTTAGGGAAATCTGCTCTTTTTTTGGACTGCTCTTTTAGAAGTAGGAAACACAGAGGGGACATAAGTATTACCCAGCTCGACCTCCACTGTCTGCATCTTCATCCGCACTGGATATACAAAACCTCTTGATCTCTCTGGAGAATTTAGCTCAGCAGATAATGTCTCTAGTCGCGTGCAGTTTCTGAAGTAAAAAGTCTGGCTTGCTCTCCTTCAGGTGCAGGCTTTATACTCAGCTAAATACTGTATAATCAGCACACAGGAGGAGCTGCACTTGCCAACTCATAAGCATTCATTGGCCCTTTTTTTACTCTTCGGAGTGATTGGTCATCTGGCGGTTCTCCCATAATGTCATTCCGACATAACTCAGAGTTCCCAATCTGAAAGGGAACTAAATTTACTCTTATTTTTTTATAGCAGCACTTGTTATAAATGAAGTACCTGTGCACTGCATTATTTTGTAAAATTTCATTTTGCCCTCTTAATCTTTAATCAAATACTATAACATTCACTCCCCACTAAAATCAACTTTTCTTCACTTCTGGTAACATGGAATGCCTTTAAGGTGGGGCTGTGGGGGAGTGTGTGTCTTATTAAGCCCTGCCTTTGTGGGAGGGAGCAGTTTGAACAAATATACAATTCTGTCTGTACAATTTAGCTCCTTGTTGTCATCATTGGGCATCTGAAAACATTCAGCACCAGATTGTGCCGACGGTGATTCCGGTAGACAGTAATCCTCCACATCTGAGTGCAAACTGGCATTTAAATCTTCCTCCATTTTGTTAGCAATGTACATCCAACAATACAATCAGAAACTGCGAATCATACTGCGATAAATATGTTCTAACACAGCATACAGCATTGAAAAATATGCATTTCATAAATGATCATCCTGTATATGTATGCAGTGTTTAAAAAAATGTTGTGCTAACTGAGCTGAAGGTAACTTTACATACATGTACAATTGGTGTGTTAATGCATCTAAACTGGTCCCAGACGACATCTAGAGACCACTCATGCAACAAATAATTACTACATCAATAGGGTTGTAAATTGTAGAACTCTATGATGGGAGTGTATAATCCCAGACAAGCATGGTAGCAGCAATCAGTCATCAAAGTCAGATCAGCTGTGCCATTGCATCACCATGTTGTGACTAGATTTTAAAATAACATAAACAAAAAAGAAAAAAATATATAGTTATACTTGTCATCTTTGCAAAACCTGATTATACAAAAGTGTAACATGTTTTTGGATTGGCAAATTTGTTGATTCTGAAACACTCTTCAGATCAATCCAGTTTGAGGGACAAGTGTGGTTTTTGGTAAATTTAGGCATATGATCAGGGTTACGTTACATATTTATTATTCACCTAATATTTCCCTTTGATTTTAGGAATAATTTCTAAGCACAATTAGGTTTAAACCTAGGGATTAGGTTTCAATGACAGCTTTTGTACAGGAATTATGTTTTTAGGATTAACAAAATATGTTGATTCAGGAAAGTGTCCAACTCTGCAAAATCAGAACAACCTGCGATCTTGACACCCAATGTAAGACTTGGGTTAAATACAGGAAATATATCATTTAAGTAGATAAGTGGTCAATTTGTCAAGAGCAAACGTGTGGTTATTTGCCTTTAGACAGGCCCAGTGACTCACAGCTCATGCACCACTCCTAACCCAACTCAATGCTGCCATCTGCAGGGCTCTCTTTTTACAGAGGTTCCACTACTTAACAATATTCAACACCGTTTTCTTTCTTTACCTACAGTTTTTTTCTTTAACAACTAATAACAACATTCTAATTTTTTCAGGACATTTCTAAGCAAATTTACATTGTGTTACTATAACTTACTGTCAGAGTGGTGCAGTAAGTAGTGCTGTCGCCTCACAACAAGAAGGTCGCTGGTTCGAGCCTCAGCTGGTTCAGTTGGCGTTTCTGTGTGGAGTTTGCATGTTCTCCCTGTGTTCGCGTGGGTTTTCCTCCGGTTTCCCCCAGAGTCCAAAGACATGCGGTACAGGTGAATTGGGTAGGCTAAATTGTCTGTAGTGTATGAGTGTGAATGAGTGTGTGTGGATGTTTCCAAGAGATGGGTTGCGGCTGGATAGGCATCCGCTGCGTAAAAACGTGCTGGATAAGTTGGCGGTTCATTAAGTTCATAAGTTGGCGGATTAAGCCGAAAAGAAAATGAATGAATGAATGAACTTACTGTTAGGCTGATCTAAAGCTGAAAGCGTGCTGTGATCCTGTCTTTGTTTCTGTGACTTTTATCAACAGATTTCAATCATCGGCAACAAACAGTAAGCCTGAAATTTCTAAAAATACTTGTGTGCACCTCTGCCTTGTCCACAAACCTGAAACTGACAGCACTAATTATTGGATCCACTTGGTGGCAACACCAACACATGAGGTAATCATTTTATGAAATGTTTAAAGACAAAGACTGAAAATACTAACCGTGTTGCTAATTTCAACGTGGTTGGCAGATTTAGCAGCTTTGCAGTCTGGCCTATATCAACTTTCTCTGTTCTTTTTTCAAGCATAGCTACAATTAAATACATATTTGGCATATTTTAACTTTTGAAATCAACCCAAACAAAAGGCATTCATATGCTGTCTTGATTACGAAGGAAAGAAAGAAAGAAGGAAAGAAAGAAAGAAAGCACTTCAGCTTGACAGCACTTCAGCTTGAAGAGAGGTGAGAGTTGCAAAATATTGCTGCATCTTGTTATTAGAATGCACTTATAGACCCTTTTCACATTTTCAGGTTTCTCAGCAGCGGAAGTCATCATAGTTGGCAAAACTTAGAGCGCAGTGAATGGGAGAATACAACAAATATTTTTTTATAATCTTATTTGCTCAAATAATAAAGGAAAAACTCTTCGATGAGGTTATAAAGGTTTAAGAAAAAGGAAAAAAAAAATTGTGTGAGACTGATGACGGCAGCCCGAGGAGAGAATAACGTCAAATTTACTGTCCTGTCCCATAGATGCTGCAATAGTAATGCCTAGCACAAGCGGTAATTCGTTTTTTGTCATTTGAAGCAAAGATGATAGAATACATACATAAATAAATATACAGTTGAAGTCAGAATTATTAGCCCCCCTGTTTATTTTTCCTCCAATTTTTGTTTAACAGAGAGATTTTTTTTCAACACATTTCTGAACATAATCGTTTTAATAACTCATCTCTAATAACTGATGTATTTTATCTTTGTCATGATGACAGTAAATAATATTTTACTAGATATTTTTCAAGACACTTGTATACAGCTTGAAGTGACATTTAAAGGCTTAACTAGGTTAATTAGGTTAACTAGGCAGGTTAGGGTAATTAGGCAAGTTATTGTATAATGATGGTTTGTTTTGTAAACTATTGCAAAAAAATATAGCTTAAAGGGGCTAATCATTTGTCTCTAAATGGTTTTTAAAAAATTAATAACTGCTTTTATTTTAGCAAAAATAAAACAAATAAAACTTTCTCCGGAGGAAAAAAATATTATCAGACATACTGTGAAAATTTCCGTGCGCTGTTAAACGTCATTTGGGAACTTTTTAAAAAAGAAAAAAAAATCAAAGGGGGGCTAATAATTTTGACTTCAACTGTAAATATGCATACGTTTTGTTTTTTTATATAAATATTACAAACTTTCAAGGATTTAAGATTATGATGACCGTTAAATTCCTCATAACAGGCTTGTGAAAAGGCTCCATAACTGATTATTTGTCAGGTACACAGTGTTGAGAAAATGCTTGAAAAAATAAAAAAGGTTGTAATAGAATATTTTCCAGAGTATTATCTGCTACATTTATAGACATTTCACTCACTCACTACCCTTCCATTTAGTGCCTGATTTATCAGGGGTCGCCACGGCAGAATAGACTACCAACTGCTCTGACATATGCAGCAGATGCCCTTCCAGCTGCAACCCAGAACTAGAAAACACCCATACACTCTCTCATTCACACACACACACACACACACACACACACACACACACACACACACACACACACACACACACACACACACACACACACACACACACACACACACACACACACACACACACACACACACATACACACATTCATTATAACTAATTTTGTTCACCCAATTCACCTATAGCGCATGTCTTTGGACTGTGGGGGGAAACCGGAGTACCCAGAGGAAACCCACACGAACACAGGAAAACTCCACACAGAAATGCCAACTGACCCAGCCGGGATTTAAATCAGCGACCTTCTTGCAGTGAAGCGACAGTGCTAACCACTAAGCCATCATGTCGCCCTATGAACAGAACATTTCTTGTAACCCTAAAACATACACTATCACTCTCATACACATATAAACACACCATCATCTCTCACACACACGCTATCATTTTCTCACACATACACCATCCTTCCATGCACACACACACACTATCCTTCTCACACACACCATCCTATCAACCATGCAATATACTTTTTACTCACGCTCACGCACACCATCCTGTTACATGCAGACTAGCACTCGCACACAGAAAATTCTCACTTACACATTATATCTCTCATACACATACCATAACACACTTTCCTTTCTCTCTCTCTCTCTCTCTCTCTCTCTCTCTCTCTCTCTCTCTCACACACACACACACACACATGCTATCCTGTCATACCTATGCCATCTCATTATACATATTGTTTCCTTAAGTGTTACAAAAACATGCACACACACACACACACAAACACTATCCTTTTATCACATACTCTCCATCCTGTCACATACACGCTATTATTCTCCAGTATACACACCATACTTTCACATACATGCACAGACACATGCACACACAATCACATAAAGGAAAAAAACACCATTTTAATAATTGTGTCCTATTTTCGCTGAATATTTTTGCATCCATAGCATGTAGCATACTAATGTCATTGTGCTTTCAGCTAATAACATGCAAGGACATGATGACATAACTCAGAATGTGTATTTATACAGTTGAAGTCAGAATTATTAGCCCCCCTGAATTATTAGACCCCCTGTTTATTTTTTCCCCAATTTCTGTTTAAAGGAGAGAAGATCTTTTGAACACATCTCTAAACATAATAGCTTTATTAACTCATTTCTAATAACTGATTTATTATATCTTTGCCATGATGACAGTAAATAATATTTGACTAGATATTTTTCAAAACACTTCTATACAGCTTAAAGTGACATTTAAAGGCTTAACTAAACTGGGTTAATTAGGTTAACTAGGCAGGTTAGGGTAATTAGGCAAGTTATTGTATAATGATGGTTTGTTCTGTAGACTATCGAAAAAAAAAATAGCTGAAAGGAGCTAATAATTTTGTCCTTAAAATAGTGTTAAAAAAATTAATATCTGCTTTTATTTTAGCCGAAATAAAATGAAAAAGATTTTCTCCAGAAGAAAAAATAATATTAGACTGTAAAAAATTCCTTGCTCTGTTAAACATCATTTTGGAAATATATAAAAAAAAAAGAAATTCATTCATTCATTCAGAAATTAATTCATTAATTTTCCTTCAGCTTAGTCCCTTTATTAATCAGGGGTCGCCACAGTGGAATGAACCACCACCTTTGTCAATTCAGTTCAATTCATCTTTATTGGTATAGCGCTTTTACAACGTAGATTGTCAAAGCAGCTTCACATAAAAGACTATAGTGAATTGAAACAGTGAATTTCAGTTTTCAGAGTTTAAGTTCAGTTCAGTTTAGATTAGTTCAGTTCAGTTCAATGTGTTTTAATATCCACTGCTGGGAGTCCAAACACTGAAGAGTAATCCATCGATGTGCAGCTCTACAAGTCCCAAACTATGCAAGCCAGTGACAACAGCGGTGAGGAAAAAAAACTTCACCAATGGGCGAAAGTGAAGGAAAAAAAAAACCTCGGGAGAAACCTGGCTTAGTTGGGCACGACCATTTCTCATATGGCAAAAGGTCTTGTGGAGAGCTGCAGTCTAGGCACTGGAGGCTGAAGAACGCAGGACATCAGCGAAGACTCTGCAGTCCCTGGAGTCTCACAGGAATCAGTCTCAGGCTCTCTACTCCTCCATGACCACCACAGCAGCTGTTACAGCCTGGTCCGGGAATGTGGAAACCTTGGGATCACTTCACCGGTCTTGGATCACTTCAGTGGCACTGCACAATCTTTGGGGGTCTCGGGATGAGTATCCCCAGGTGGAAATAGAGAATAAAGAGAATAATTAGTGTAACTGCTGTTCATAGTGTATATAAACGAGATGCAAAAACCTGCGTGGAGCACATTCATGCATCATACCGCTATGTGATGCATGGAGTGTATGCTTTGCTAAAGAGATAGGTCTTTCATCTAGTTTTGAACTGTGAGAGTGTGTCTGAACCTCGGCCATTATCAGGAAGCCTATTCCAGAGTTTAGGGGCCATAAATAAGAAGGCTCGACCTCCTTTACTCGACTTTGCTATTCTAGGTATTACCAGAAGCCCTGAGTTTTGAGATCTTAAAGAGTGGGTTGGATTGTAGCGAGACAGGAGGTTGGTTAGATAAACAGGAGCTCGATTATTTAAAGCTTTATAGGTAAGAAGTAATATTTTAAAATCAATATGAAACTTAACAGGCAGCCAGCTGAATTTTGTACTAGCTGAAGTTTGTTAATAGAGGATGCTGGGCAACCAGCGAACAGAGCATTACAGTAATCCAGCATATGTTTTACACAGCAGATGCCCTTCCAGCTGCAACCCAGTACTGGGAAACATCCATACACACTCATTCACACACATACACGACGGCCAATTTAGTTTATTCAACCTATAGCACATGTCTTTGGACTGTCTTGCCACCAAGAAAAGATCTATAAATCATGATGTGGTTAATCACTCTGAAGCTGTGAAAAAATGTGTAGATAAGGGTGCTGATATTAGTTATATTTACATGCAATAATCGGTTAAAAATGAAGTGATTATTCAGTTAGATTAAACACCCTTACAAACACCCGACATGGGGTGCGTTTCTCAAACAACGACATAACTCACGGCTGAACTATCATAGTACAATGCATCGTTTGGTAAAAGAACGATGTAGTAACGAGTGTTTCCCCAAAACTGTAGTTTCTCTGTTGCAGATCCATCGTTTGAACCACATTAGTTATAACATAAAACGCCCATAATGATGCTCTAAACGGGGTGGAGTAACTACTTCGTTAGAGAAGAACCCCATAATTTCTTTGTGCAAATTATATTGTTTTACATGCACACGCATTAAAAAAAATCCAATATTAGTTTTAGTAAAAACATTCACTCGGTTTCCGCATTAATTGAAATATAGGTAAATGGCACATATAGAGCCTATGTTTCCTTTACAAATATTATTGAGAACATTACACATTCTATTCTAAAACATATCATATATAAATCATATAAATAAATAATGAGACCATTTATTAAGAAATGAAATTTTATATTTATTATTTATTAGAAAATGAAAAACAATCCTACTTTAATAATAATAAAAATAATATTAATGATGATGATTATTATTATTATTATTATTATTATTATTATTATTACTATTACTATTATTATTAAGTAGGATATTGTTTATTTATTTTTATTTTTTTTAAAGTCTACTTTTACAATTTGAAACATGCAAACCACTGCAGAAATGTTCTAACCAACAGGCCCATGTCATATACAGTACAGATACTTAATAAATAACCCACTATTTATTAAAAGCATTAACGTATGCTATGTTTTTTGTTTTCACAAGCTTTGGAGACAAAAAAAATTCAGCTTTTAAATAATAGGGCACCTATAGCTTTCATCATGAGCCACAGCTGCATTCAAAATGACATCAATGTTTTCAAAGTGCACTGCGAGCGCAATTGGAAACATGAAGGTAAAACTGAACGGTAAAAATGTTTTGAAAGCAAATTATACCCACGTGTGATGGCTTTAATGCTTTTTTTTTTTAATTATTTATTTATTTATTTTTTTTATTAGTCGTCGGTTATTTTGATACATCAACACATACAAATACAGTCTCGGTCATACAGTGGGGAAGAGAAAAATACAAAAAAGGAGGAAATATACAAACAAGTAAACAGGATAATACAGTCAAGCTAGGAGCAAAAAATATATACCATAGAATAGAAAATCAGAGGAAATTATTGATGTAATGCCAAAGAGGTGTCCATAGCTGCCAGAAGTCATCTGACTTTTGATGTATATCATAGGTGAGTTTCTTAAGTGGAAATAAGGCACATACTTGAGACAACCACATTTTAAAGGAGGGTACCTGCGGAGATCACCACAATAAAAGTATACATTTCTTTGCCAGATAGACCAAAATTAAAAACAAATGTTTGGTGTGGGAGTCCAACACATTCTCTACTCCACCATATAACAAATACAATTCTAGAGAAAAACTGAATTTTATCTTAAAGAGTCCTTGTAGAAAATGATGTATTTTCTTCCAAAAAGAGATGATTTTGTCACAATACCAGAAATAGTGAAGAAATGTTCCTTTGCCTTTTTGCAGTTAAAACAAAGATCAGAGGAATTTCTATAAATCTTTTTCAGATGCAGGGGTGTAAGATAAACTCTGTTAATGAATTTATAATTGAGCTCATGAACACCCAATGAAGTACATTTAGAAAACAAATTGTTACATATTTCAGACCAATCTGTATCTTTAATTTCGTGACCTAAATCTTTTTCCCACACACACTTCAAACTCTCAAAGGAAGAGGTACATGAGTTAGACAGAACTTTATATATTTTGGATATTAACCCCCTGGGGAAAACTGTTTGTTACAATTTGCTCTATGGCTACAAGTTCAAATCTCAGTTTACCCTTATCGGACAAAGATTTAATAAAATGACGCAGCTGAAGGTATTTAAAGAAATTGGACTGTGGTATGTCATATTGATTTGAAAGATTTAAGTGTGCTGTCTGTAAAGTAATGATTTTAAAAATAATTCCAAGTTTGAATGTTGGAATGTTCTAAACCAATAGGCCATAGGGGGGATAACGGGGAATAGAACACAGCCAGGAGAACACAGCCAGCTCTAGAGGTGTAGTTGCAAGCATGCAAGTTTGCGCAGTTTGCGAATGTTCGGTAAAACAATGGATTTGGGAAACGCCAAATCAACGAACTATGGTTGTAACAACGGAACTTACGACCTTAGTTGGCTAACAATAGTTTTCAGAAATGCACCCCAGATCAGATCACTTTAACAGAGCTCAGTACAATTGGCATTTTGCTTGTATTGGAAGGGGTCGCCTGGACCTTTACACATGTTACTGAGAGAACATGAAATGTGTGCATGTGCAGTGATGTACAAATGGCGCAATGACGATGAGCAAAACAAGCACTTGAAGTGCTATGTAAATACTGTAATGTTACTCTAAATTTCACTTATCTTTCCCTTAACTGCCGACTGCACATTGTCCTATAACAGACTTCTAACCTTTACACTGTAAAAAAGTGTAAAAAAAAAAAAAACAATTGTGAATTGTATTATAGGACTCTCAATCTCTGTTGAAAATTCAACTCTACGTTTTAACAATGTGGCTTTTATTGACATTTCTGTAGTTTGAAGTAATATAATGTATAAAAAATAATATATAGACAAATAAGTCAAATAACAGAATATGTAAAACAGAACATGTACTGGCAGTTGACATGTACTGGCAGACAATATATCACTTTCAAAATATTTAAAATGTTAATACAAGTCACTTTTTTCGAATTTTTTATTAAAAGAATGTTGGAAGAAACTTTAAGGTCCCATAATGCAATTCAAAAGCATAAATGTGGAATATTCACAAAAAATTAAAACATGAAATCACAAAATATGGAAAACTGCTCATTTATGGACATTTTTAACAGTGGAGATGTCTTGTTTTGGTGCATAAAAATATAAGTTGCATGACACAAACGTCCAATGCTTACCATCTCCTAATTAGGACCTGAAATTGATTAATTCTAAACCTGATCTTTAAAAAAAAGAGAATGAGTCATATAGTATGTACAAAAGGAGTAGTATGTACAAATAGAAGAAAACGCTCTGGTTACTAAAGTAACCCTCGTTCCCCGAGGGGGGGAACGGAAATGCTATGTGGAAACTTCCACTATGGGGATTTCATTCAGAAAGCCAATCATCTGAAAGAGTATGTAAACGGGCCAATGAAATGCCAATGAGTTGGCAGCTTCAGCTTGCGCACCTGATGCTCATTGCAATTAACTTGCTATAAGAGTACATGTGCGAGCAAAGCCAAAGCATCATTTTTTTAGCGGAAGAGACTTTCACCTCAACAGCTAAGGGGCAATCATTATGGCGAAGGAACATAGCATTTCCATTCCCCCCCTCGGGGAATGAGGGTTACTTTAGTAACCAGAGCGTTCCACTTCGGAAGGGGAACTTCAATGCTATGTGGAAACTTCCACTATGGGGAAATGTTTGGAAAACGCCATAATGATTGAACCTTACCTTCGCCCCCGATGAGAGGTTTGCCAGGCAAAGAGCGTGAGCGCACCTGCGTCACCAGAGGCGCGGTCTTCCAACGTGTTCCCTGGCCCTTACTTATCCCACTTCAACAGAAGATTTACGGATTTAGATATATTTTTCGGGAGCCGCAAATGCGTCTAGAATAATTTCTAGGAATTTAATACGACAGTACGTTGGGAATGCGTGCAGTCCCGATAGGGAGGACGCTGCGGAGGCCACCTGCTACCCAAGTGGGGAGACTGGGGCAAATAGCATATGAACTAACCCTGAGAAGGGGGAGTAAGCATATGAAAATTAGATGGTTAGCGGTGAGGGAAGACACGGGTCCGCCTGTGAGGGGGGACTGCACCGTGGCAGTATAAGCATATGGGATCGCCTAGTGGGCATCGCACATAGCAGGCACCTATACTCAGAACGCGGGCTGACCATCGGGCAGACCAGCAACGTAACGGGCCAGTGCCTGACTCCTCCGCTGAGTCAGGTGCTGGGGGCCTCGGAGGAATATCTGCAGGGTTCGCCAGCGGGGAACTTTTCTGACAGAGCGAAAAAGCGCACGTATCTCTGGGTTAGAGAGAATGGCGCAGCAAGCGTTTTACAACACCTAACCGAATTTCTCATTCACCGCGTGAGAAAATCGGCTCCCCTCAAGATTAATAAATCTTCTAATAGGTGTCGCCCAGCCCGCAGCTCTACAGTGTCTGTTAGAGAGGCGCCGCGTGCTAACGCCCAAAAGGATGCGCGCTTCGCGCGCTCTCACTCTTGGGGGACGCGGCTCGCCCTGGCTCAGATGAGCGAGGGAGATGGCATTCAGAGTTCAGTGGGTATGTTCCAACCTCTGTTTGGATACGGCACTTCCCGTCTGCCGATCACCATAACAGATAAAGAGCTGAGTACGGTCCGTGTAATAGCAAAGTGCGAAGGACCAAATAAAGGGGCTGGGTCTGCCTCCTCCGTGGGCAGCGCTTGCAGGTTCACTATGTAAGAAATCAATCTATGTTAAAAGATCAATTTAGGAATTATTAGCTCAGATCAATGACTCGGATCCTGAAGATTCGAATCATTGATTCGACTCAATTGAGTCAGATTGAATCAGATCAAAGATTCAAACTTGTCCCGCAAATGGAGACATCACATTTATTAATTCTCGTCTATATTATTTTCGTGGCCAAGCGATAATAACATAACACGGAATAGGGTTAACTTTAGCAAGGTAACACGACCTGTAGTTGAGGCAGAGACTTATAAAGCACAGAAACCATAACACGGTTCTTTCAAGGAGAAACGAAGATTTATTGACTACACTATTCGGTACACGAGGCTAACTACGTAGTAATCAGAACAACGAAATAAACAAACAAACAAACAAATGCACACACACGTTCACACACACACAGGCAGTTCAGAGGATGCAAAATGAATTGAACAAACAGTCCAGCCGATCTGTTTCGTACCAGATCTTTGAATCACCTGAGAAACCACAAAAGCAGAGCATTGACTTATCTTTACTGCTTAAAAGCATATGCACCCGATCAGCTAGAAACGACAGTTATTTGTGTTACTTGCGAATTTGTTGAAGTCTTCGGGTTGGTTTGAAGAAACACGTGGCATAAGCGTGGCTTCTCTGTGACGTCGCTCGCTGGAACTCACTCTGGCGTGAGTTGTTGTCCTGGGTAACGGACTCCGTTGAGGCTGAGAGTCAGTTTAGCGGAAGTTTCAGCGGTTGCGAAACTTAGGATGTGGATGAAAGTTTGGGATGTTGGCCTAACCGCGTGGTGGCGATTAGGGGCGGAGAAGCATCGGCGGCGTCTGCCGGCGTGATGCTAAGAGGTTGCGCGCAGATGGTTGACGCTAGCACGTAAGGTTTTATACGGCTGGCTCTGAGCCATCCCTCTTGATACTGTCGTCCAATGAACGGCGAGATGAAGGGCGGGGACCACGCCCCGTCCCAGTGTAAATAAGTTTAATCATTAATCCAACTAGCAAGAGAACTACACGTGGATAAAATTCTCTGGTAAGATTGTAACTATCTGACATCAAACGTTACAATATGGATATAGTTCGTATCACAAAATTCTCATTTACAGCAAAGTATTGCAAATAAAGAGGGGTTCAGTTTAACACTAAGCATGAGGCACATCAAACAAATACAGATCATTTTAGCCTATTTCAGGGGTAAAACCACACATTATGAACCTGGTTGGTTGAAAAACACAGCACATCAATACTTATAAATGTCATTCAAAATATAAAATTTTGCCTTGGTTATAACATCTATACGAATCGTTTTCCTTAAGTCTGCTTCATTTCTTTTGTCTCTGAATTCTGTCCATCTCGTGGTCCGACCGCATGGCCGGAGATCACATGAGGGTCATACATCAGTCTTGTGATGGAGATCCTGAATGCTCTACTGTCTAGTTGGTTACCGATTAACCAAAATTAGCTGCAGCATCTGTCCAAGTTAGGGCCAGAGTCTTGGGGAAAACAGTCGGATAACTGTTATGCAGATCGTACAAGCCCTGGAGCAAATAAAGCAATTTGCGCTCAAAATTCCAAAGCCGGATTCAAACTGGTTTTGACCGGCGAGTCTCTACAACTACGTGGCTGAAAGAACGCTGTAGGAACCTAGGGCACCTAGGTGGGCCGGGGTCTCAGGTAAACGTGAGAGTGGGCCGAGCCAAAACGTTGGCACATTTCGCTGACCGAAAATGCCTCCAGATACCCACCCATTTGGCCGATGCAAACGCGACCAGCAGAGCTGTCTACCTGGACAGAAATCTTAAAGATACTGAGTCGAGTGATCGAGCAGACCTCTCCTAAGAGAGATCTCCAAGTGGGTATGAGAGGGAAACAGGAAAATTAATATTCATGTCTCGCGCCTCTGGGAACTGGATGATGAGACGATACTTCCCAGCGCGCCGCCATCGCCGCATCCTTAGAGCGGGGATGATCGTAATGCCAACCCCTCAGAGTGGAGGGGACAGCCTAGCTCCAGTCAACTGAAGGAGGATAGCATCACTCTGATCTGGCATGTTCGGGGTTCCTTCTCGGAGAAAAAGGTAACCACACAGCAAATAGACTCCACTTCAGGCGTGGGCATGCCTCGTAGAGGGTGCTCAGCCTGAGTGACAGTGTTAACCACCTAATCGGTAAGTCACCTAAGTCCTCCGCGCTCCATCTATGAACCGTACGTGAAGCATAGATCTGGGCGCGGGTGCCAAACGGTGCCTGTCCCCTGTTCCCAGGGGATGTGCCAGGGAGGGGCCATCACGAGGAGAGAGTTGAAAGCAGGTCCGTTTGGGCCAGAGAGGCGCAATACGAGAGCTGTTCCTCGACCTCCCTGACTTTACACAGTATCTGTGCGAGTAGGCTCACTGGAGAAATGCGTATTACGCACGCCCCGAGGCCAGCTGTGTAGCCAGTGGACTTTGCAGGGTTCGCCAAGTGGGGAACTCAAGCGAGAGCGCACAAATCTCTGAGTTAGAGAGAGAAAGGCGCAGCACCGAACAGCTGGACAGTCGGGGTGGAGTCTCCATTTTCCCAGGCGAAACTGCCGTGAGAGCGAATGGGCTGCACGGTTGAGCTCGGTGGGGGAAAAAATGGAATGCAGCGATTGCGCCGCGTATGACTCCGGGGGAGCAGACGGCGAGCGAGCTGAGACATGCTGCGAGAGCGGATACCCCCACACGGTTGATATACGCCCCCGCTGCCGTACTGTTCGTCCTGACCAGTACGTGTTGTCGCTCCAGCACCGGTAAAAAACGGCGGAGAGCGAGAAACACTGCCAACAGCTCTAGGCGATTGATATGCCAATGCAACTGGGTTTTTTTCAGCTGCATGCCCGCAACACACGGCCCCCCAGCCAGTGCTGGAAGCATCTGTCAAAACGACAATATGTCTGGACGCCTGTCCTAGAGGCACTCAGGCCTGTAGGAACGAGGGGTCGTTCCAGGGGCTGAGGGCGCGGCGACACAGCGCAGTGACAGTCACTCGGTGTGTGTCCGCGTGCCATGCGCGTCTGGGGACTCGATCGTGAAGCCAGTGCCGAAGTGGTATCATATGGAGTTATCCGAGCGCGTACAGCGGCTGCGGATGTCATATGCTCCAGGAGCCTCTGAAAGATTTCAGTGGAACCACTATTTTGCTGTCGAACTCTCACAGACAGTTCAGCATTAGCCGAGCGCGCTCTCCAGAGAGGCGCGCTGTCATGGTGACCGAGTCCAGCTCCAACCCGAGAAAAGAGATCCTCTGCACGGGGGCGAGTTTGCTCTTTTCTCGGTTGACCTGAAACCCCAATAGGTGGAGGTGCTGGAGCACCTTGTCTCTGTACATAGTCAATTACTCCCGCGAGAGGGCTAAAAACAGCCAGTCGCCGAGATAATTGAGTATGCGGATGCCCGCGAGCCAAAGGGGCGCTAGGGCACCCTCCGCGAGCTTGGTGAAGACCCGCGGATACAGAGAGAGCCCGAAGGGGAGGACTTGTACTGTCAGGCTCGCTCGACGCAGACCGCAGAAAAGTGACGGTGGCGTGGAGTATGGAGACTTTTCATCGCGTCCCAGACTGGCAGTATTCGGGCTGTCACATCCAGGGAAGGGAAAGATGCTCTCTCTCTGAGGAGCCCGGCCCCCCACCGGGGAGAGAGCAAGTTCCCTCTTCTCCAGATGGCCGTCTCAAGAGCGCTTCGCGGTCCGTTATCCGGACTTAACGGCGCCCTGGGACGGGGAGCGCTGGTTGCCTGCGAGGTGCTCGGCGCTGCCGCTGGCCGGAGGCGCAGGCGGGGGCGGAGCAGCACTTGAAGACGGGCGCTCTCGGCGACAAGCAGTGGATGTGGATGGTTCGGCGGGAGGGGAGCGGTCTTACATCCCCGCCGAAGGATGGCCCATCGTATCCGACTGCACCGCCGTGAATTCCTGGGTGAATTCACCAACGGTGTCGCCGTACGGGCCAGACTGGTATATGGGGGAGTCAAGAAAGTGAACTTTGTCGACTCCGCGCATATTTTTGCCAGGTTTAGCCCGAGGTGGCGGTCCTGGACCACTAACGTGGCCATCGTCTTTCCCGGGGCACACGCAGCGGACTTGAGATCCGTGGAGCTCAGTCGGGTGCGGTGCGGGGCTTGTAACAAGCCTGGGTCAGAACCACCCTCGTGCAGCTGGGCCAGCGCGCGCGCATGGACCCTGGCGTGCAGGGTGGAAGCAGCCTGGCCCGCGGCTGTGTGGGCTCTGGCTCGAGAGGCAGAAAACCAACACGCCTTGGACGGGAGATGAGGCTAATTCCAGTAGAAGGAGGCACCCCGCGGGCCCGTGATGGCACTCTCAATCTGGGGAATCGACTCGTACTCCCTGGCTGCTCCATCATCAAGAGTGGTGAGGTGGAGGCGCACGCAGATCAGGCAGAGAAAGGTGCCCTCAAGACTGCGTGAGCCCACTGTGCACTTCCGGGAAGAGAGGGATGGGAGGCTAGAAGGTATTGCCTTTTAATCCTCCACATACACCCATCTAGTCGGTCCGGCCGCGGGGCTGGGGGATAAACCATCTCCAGACCCACGACCGAAACAGCCCGGGAAAGCACGGTTATCATGTCTGTTTCAAGATCGGCCGCCGCTGCGCTCGCTCCCGATGGGAGGGAACGGAGGGGGGGGGATCCTTCATCAGACCATGACAGCCCAACCTCCGATGCAGCGGTGGACATCTGACCCTCGGTGTCATCAAGTGAGAGGGCGGCCATCCGAGGATGGAGCGCTTCTCTCACTCAAAGCTTGGATGGAGCGCGTGGAGGAGTGAGAGGTCCACAAGCCCGAGGGCGGCAGATTTACTCCCACTGTAACCCTCAGATCTGCCCGAGTGCCCACCGCGGAGCGGGGGACAACTGGGGTGGGTGGCTCTTTTGCAAGAGCGAGCCGCGATCTTAACTGCGCAACAGACATGCCACCGCAGTGATGGCATGCACTGCCCACGAGCACCGCATTAACATGCTGGACCCCCAGACATGAAACGCAGTGCTCGTGCCCATCATCCGAGGACAGGAAACCACCGCATCCAGAAACGCACAGTCGGAGCGACGTCTTGAAAAAGACGCGCTGCACGACCGTGTTGCTCTTTTAGGAAATTCGCAACAATACATACCGCTCTGGAGGACCGGACCCAAAGGACGCCAGGCAAGGGAGAAACCCAGCTCGACCATCTGCCGCTGCGTGTCACACACTCTGGACCGGGAGATCGCTCTCGTTCACTCTCTGTCTGAAACTCAGCTGGAGGAACCCTCATCGACTCTCTCAGAAGGCTGTTGAAGTCTCTGAAGTGAAAATGATGCTTTGGCTTTGCTCGCACATGTACTCTTATAGCAAGTTAATTGCAACGAGCATCAGGTGCGCAAGCTGAAGCTGCCAACTCATTGGCATTTCATTGGCCCGTTTACATACTCTTTCAGATGATTGGCTTTCTGAATGAAATCCCCATAGTGGAAGTTTCCACATAGCATTGAAGTTCCCCTTCCGAAGGGGAACTCTGTATATTCATGCAGTGTGCACACCAAAATATCAAATTCATTTTGAAGCTTGTGACAGACTCACACATCAGCCTGATCACTTTATTTGTCATTCATGCAAAATCAATCAATTTTATTCAAAATAATACAGATATTCAGGTAAAGGTAGCATGTTCATAAGAATCTCCTTAAATCAAAAGTTCAAAAAAGAATCAGGTACACAGTTTAGTCAAATCAGGTGCAAATTAGTCAAACATCATTAAAGGGAAGGTCACAACTTCAAATAAATGGTTTGGCTTGGTCATAGTGATGGAAGTACATGGTACCAAGATCAAAAGAGCTGCCTGAGGGAATTAGCAGAAACGCTGTAGATGCTTATTAGTCTGGAAACTGATTTTAGACTTTTATAATTCAACCGTTCTACTGTATTTGAGATAATCTGCAAATGCCATAGGTTTTACCTCACTGGTTGACTCTCCAGGCATATAGTTTATAACATATTTCTAATAATTTCTTAAAGAGTTCTGTAGTGTATATTCTGCAGTGTCTGTAACTGGTGTTCATTTGTTTATAGTTGCAGCAGAAACACAGTAAACTATGCAATGTCTAATTACCCATTTAGAAAACTAAGGATGCAAACAAAGCCATGACATTGCTTTTCATAGATTTACATAACACAGGGTTCCCACAGCTGACAATATGTTAAAATTAATACAATATGTTAATATAATATAACACAACAGCCCTATCTTCATTGTCAATTTACCAGTCCATGAAAACAATTCTCGTTGCACAAATTACAAAAATGTAGAACTAGCAGTTGTTCAGAAACCAGCACTCAGATAAACACATAGACATAGACACAGAAAATGTAAAAAAAAAAGGGAGAGACCAACCTGCTACCATACAAATTTCAGACAAATGTGTATCCTTACATTGCACCTGAAAAGAAATAACACCTCTGGCAAATTATGCATGAATACCAAAAGGCAAATGAATTATAATCTTTCAAAAACATTTGGTCTTTGTTGACTGGGAGAAACCTTGGGTAGGTATTTTATAATCTAAAAGAATCATGAAAACCTCAGAGTGGAATCTTTTTGTGGAGCGAGGCCAGTGGTTTGATCATGCAGGTTTGCACTTTTCAACATCAGAAAGATCAGGCCCTTCCTAACAGACCATGCTGTACAATGTTTAGTCCAAGATCTTGTCATTTCAAAGCTAGACTGTTCCAGTGCTTTCCTAGCTGGACTCTACAGATGATCCAGAATGCTGCGGCTTGTCTGATCGTCAATAATCTCATTTCAGACCCCTCTTTAACTCTCTGCACTGATTACCGGTTGAGGCTCACACATCAAGTTTAAATCATTGATCCTTGCAGAACAGATACTGGAACTGCACTCCTCTTACCTCCCCTTCTCTGCATCCCCTCCAGAAGCCTCCAGTCAGTAAGTGAGCACCATCTTGTGGTAGAATCACAGAGAGGCTCTAAGGCCCCGTTTACACTAATGCGTTTTCATTTTGAAACAGCGTTTTAGATCAAAAATGATCCGCTTCCACACTAGCGTTTCATCTAGCGTTTCTAAACATATCTCCGTCCACACTACTCCACCAAAAACGTATATCACGTGACCATTCGCGCACTCTGGGCATGCGCGTTCAATTATAAACAGGAAGCATGTGTCTTGCTCGGCATTTGGTGATTGTTAGTCAACAAACGCTGGTATTGTATGCTGTACAATAGTGCAAACAACGCTCCCATTTCTGTGTCAGTGTTGTTGTTTACAGTGAAGGCTGGTCTGCCGTCTTCCGGTAGAGTTATAGTCATGTGATAGGGGCTTGACAAATAAGCGAAGGATACGCAATGACCCAAAAGCCCCAATCAGGTAGCGAATCTCAGCAGCCGCGCCTCCGTTTTCAGATGTCTCCGTTTTCCCCCATCCACACTGAGACGGAGCAGCAGCGTTTTAGAATGAAAACGACCTCTCCAGCGTTTTTTAAAACGCTCTGTTTTTGGGGCTCGAAAACTCCGGCGTAGTGTGGACGGATGGCGTAACCGTAGCAAAACTTTTAAAATGAAAACGCATTCGTGTAAACGGGGCCTAAGTTACCTTCCAAAACTTTTTCATTCAATGTTGCCTAAAAAACATCTAAAAAACTAAAAAAACATCTGCTAAATGTAAATGTAAAAATTGGCTATAGTATGTCTGGTGCGAGTTAGTGAGTATTTAAATGGGAGAGTTTGTGGCTGTTTCCTGGAATTGGGGGTTGCACTTTGCAGCAAGCCCAGATAAGGAAGGGAGTAAGCAGAAGGAAAGTGAACAAGTGAGTAAAGATTTAACCTAAATCCTGGTTTATGTGTACAGCCAAGAACAACGTTTTGGTGTCAAATTACTAACTCAGACAACAATTGCTCTTGTCAGTGTGGCATCTCTAAGTTTTGTGGATATATTAAATATCAAGGCCCACAGAACTGTCCAAAACTCAGCCCAATAATAATAATAATCATTCATTAAGTAACAAATCATTGTAAAACAAAAGTTTGGTAGCCCAAACCACCAAATCAGTCACAATAGTACATAAGCAGAAACCTACAGTGCGTCTAGAAAGTATTCATAGCGCTTCACTTTTTCCACATTTTTTATGTTACAGCCTTATTCCAAAATGGATTAAATTAATTTATTTCCTCAAAATTCTACACACAATACCCCATAATGACAATGTGAAAAAATATTTTTTGAAATTGTTGCAAATTTATTAAAAATAAAAACCTGATAAATCACATGTACATAAGTATTAACAGCCTTTGCTCAATACTTTGTTGATGCATCTTTGGCAGCAATTACAGCCTCATGTCTTTTTGAATATGATGTCAAAAGCTTGGCACACCTGTCTTTGGGAATTTTTGCCCATTCCTCTTTGCAGTACCTCTCAAGCTAAATCAGGTTGGACGGGAAGTAACGATGTACAGCCATTTTAAGAGCTCTCCAGAGATGTTCAATAGACTTTAGGTCTGGGCTCTGGCTGGGTCACTCAAGGACATTCACTGAGTTGTTGTGAAGCCACTCCATTGACATTTTGGCGGTGTGCTTTGGGTCATTGTCCTGCTGGAAGATGAACCGTCACCCCAGTCTGAGGTCAAGAGCACTCAGAAGCAGGTTTTCATTCACATACACTCTCTATACATTGCTGTATTTATCTTTCCCTCTATCCTGACTAGTCTTCCAGTTCCTGCTGCTGAAAAACATCCCCACAGCATGATGCTGCCACCACCACGCTTCACTGTAGGGATGGTATTAGCCTGGTGATGAGCGGTGCCTGGTTTTCTCCAAACGTAATATCTGGCATTCACTCCAAAGAGCTCAATTTTAGTCTCATCAGACCAGAGAATTTTGTTTCTTATGGTCTGAGAGTCCTTCAGATGCCTTTTGGCAAATTCCAGGCAGGGAGTGGCTTCCGTCTGGCTATCTACCATACAGGCCTGATTGGTGGATTGCTGCACAGATGGTTGTCCTTCTGTAAGGTTCTTCTCTCTCCACAGAAGAACGCTAGAGCTCAGACAGAGTGACCATTGGGTTATTGATCACCTCCCTGACTAAAGCCCTTCTCCCCCGATCCCTCAGCTTAGATGGCCGGCCAGCTCTAGGAAGAGACCTAATGGTTCCAAACAACTTCCACTTATGGATGATATAGGCCACTGTGCTCAATGGAACTTTCAGAGCAGCAGAAATTTTTCTGTAACCTTCCCTAGCCTTGTGCCTTTGTCTTCATGCTTGGCTTGTGCTTTTACATGCACTGTCAACCCTGGAATCTTATATAGACAGGTGTACGCCTTTTCAAATCATGTCCAATCAACTGAATATACCACAGGTGAACTCCAATTAAGCTGCTGAAACATCTCAAGAATGATCAGTGGAAACAGAATGTACCTGAGCTCAATTTAGATCTTCACGGCAAAGGCTGTGAATACTTATATACATGTTAGGGCTGTGCAATTAATCGAAAATTCGTTTTTTGATTTCGGTCTTGGCTTCTAAAGATTATGAAAAAACATGAATCGAGATAAAACGATTATTGCATCATATACTGCCCCCTTTCCAGTTGTACACATTTGTTGCTCTGCAAAGCTCAGTTTCAAGTGAAAATTACTATAAGCATGTACTGTAATGTAACTTTTGCAGCACAGGATGGACATGTTTTTAAAAGCACGAGAGAGACCGCATGCTGTTGTGTGTATGCGCTGAGCCTCAGAGACGAACAGAGCACACACATCTAAAGTCATCTTAATGTAAGCTCTTTAATGGTCAAATACATGCAAATTTGTGTCAAAAAGTGGTGTTTAGTGATTATTCATATTAACTCTTATTTATTTAATAAACAAACGAGCTGAGAATCAAAAGACATGTGAAAGTAAAACCATTAATCAGAACCGCACTGCTCTTAGAGTGACAGCACGCAATAATCCTGCTGCCGACTGTTTTTATCATTAATCAAACAACAAAAAGAGAAAATCACTCACTGCTCTTGACTGAAGGACGTTTGTAGCTATTATTAAAGTTTTTTTTTTTTTACAGTGAAGATGCTTTTTCATTTTTTCTTACAGTGAAGATGCTTAAAGCATAGTTTGTTTCATATTTTTATTCTATTGAATTTAATTCCCTTTCCTTATTTACAGGGAGGAAAATAACTGTATGTATACAGTTGAAGTCAGAATTATTAGCCCTCCTAAATTATAAGCGACACTTTTCCCCCCAATTTATGTTTAATGGAGAGAAGATATTTTTTCAACACATTTCTAGACATAATAGTTTTAAAAACTAATTTCTAATAACTGATTTCTTTTATCTTTGCTATGATGACAGCACATAATATTTGACTAGATATTTTTCAAGATACTAGTATTCAGATCAAAGTGCGATTCAAAGGTTTAATAATGGTAATTAGGCAAGTCATTATATAACAGTAGTTTATTCAGCAGAAAAATCAAATATATATATTGCTTATGGGGGCTAATAATTTTGACCTTAAAATAAGTTTCAAAATATTTAAACCTGCTTGTATTCTAGCAAAAATAAAACAAATAAGACTTTCTCCAGAAGAAAAACTATTATAGGAAATAATAAGGAAAAATTCCTTGGTCTGTTAAACATAAATTGGGAAATATTTATTTAAAAAAAACATTCATAGGAGGGCTAATAATTTTGACTTTAACTGATAATCGTTTTGAAAAATTGTGATTACAATTGTGACCAAAATAATTGTGATTATGATTTTTCCCATAATCAAGCAGCCCTAATTCATGTGATTTTTAAGGGTTTTTTTATTTTAATAAATAATTTGCAACAATTTCAAATAACCTTTTTTCACATTGTCATTATGGGGTGTTGTGTGTAGAATGTTGAGGAAATAAATTAATTTAGTCCATTTTAGAATAAGGCTGTAACATAAAACAATGTGGAAAAAGTGAAGCACTATGAATACTTTCCGGATGCACTGTATACAATCTGAAAGAAATTGCATCATAAGCTTAAAGACTTGAACTCCTCCCGATGTGCAAACTCCAGAGAACACACTGTACACACTCCAGGGAGAGTGAACGAAAAGTATAGACTGTCCCTTTACTTATTATTGCCTCAAGCTTAACACAGGTTCCCCAAACGTTATAATTCATGCAGCACCTCAGCAATCAGAAAACTATAACAACAGGGAAAGCCAAATCTGCCCATTCTTTCCTCAAAAAAATGGACAAACATCGAACAAGACAGTTGATTTTAAAATTTAAATTAGCAAGCAGTTCAATGGGTTCCTTTAGGCACAGCATTTAGTCAGTACACGAAGATAAAACCTTGTGTTCTACCCCGAGGATAATATTTCAATCAGGTAATGAACTGGTATGATTTCATATAAACTTTAGATACCTGCCACACCTGAGCGATGTTCCCATAAATCAGCTACTCATGTGGCACAAAGTGATCCCATGAAAGTGAATAGGTAAACTGTAGTTAAATATTTTGAATATTTTAGAAAACTTGTTCACAAAAAGAGGCTAGTTAAAATCGAATTGTAAATATGTAAAAACTGAAATGAGAAAACTTAAGTAAAACGTGAAAACGTATTTTATTTATCATCAAGAAGATTATGGAATGTATGTGAATGAAGCAGACATGAGAGTGCCCTCTGTTGACTGGGAGCTGCTTCATTGGTCACAACTGTCAAGCGTATATCCTGTGTTAGTTTTAGCTTGCATACATTTAGCATTTAGTGTTGTTTTCTTATTTTCAGCAAGCAAGTTAGACACAATTGTGGCAAGGAACCCTTTTCACATTTCTGTGTTTCTAAGCAGAACCAGCGACCTTCTTGCTGTGCTACCCACTGCACCACCGTGCTGCCCCATTCCTATTCACTCAAATAATAAATAAAAATAAAATGTTTGAGACTGATAACTGCAGGCGACGCAGTGGGTAGCACAATCGCCTCACAACAAGAAGGTTGCAGGTTCGAGTCTCGGCTGGGTCAGTTGGCATTTCTGTGTGGAGTTTGCATGTTCTCCCCGTGTTTGCATGGGTTTCCTCCGGGTGCTCCGGTTGCCCCCACAAGTCCAAAGACATGTCGTATAGGTGAATTGGGTATGCAAAAAATTGACCATAATGAATGACTGTGTATGGATGTTTCCCCTTGATAAATTGCAGCTGGAAGGGCATCCGCTGCGTAAAACATATGCTGGATAAGTTGGCGATTTATTCCGCTGTGGCGACCCCAGATGAATAAAAGGACTAAGCCAAAAAGAAAATGAATGAATGATAACTGCAGCCAGAAGAGAGAAGAATGCCAAATTTACTGTACCGCCCATAAACAATGCTTTAGAAACTCCTCACATAAGTTTATTATGTATATATAGTATATTGATAATATAATGCAAAGTATATCTGTATAAAGGTACAAATGTTTTTTTTTTATTATTAAACATTTTCAAGGATTTAAGATGCTGATGACAGGGTTTCTACAGGTATCGCCAAGTCAAAATGAGAACTTTTTAAGACCTTTTTAAGACCATTATGAATGATATTTTAGACTTATACAGTTCTACATGCTAAGGATTTTCTTTCTAATGGCCCAGTTGGTCTAGTGGAAAAGATTTTTACTTGCCCCATCAAAAAAATTTAATTAGTTATTCCCTAATGTGTCAAACAAGCAAACAACCCCTAGTTGTCATTCATTCATTCATTCATTTTCTTTTCGGCTTAGTCCCTTTATTAATCCGGGGTCGCCACAGCAGAATGAACCGCCAACTTATCCAGCACGTTTTATGCAGCGGATGCCCTTCCAGCTGCAACCCATCACTGGGAAACATCCATACACACTCATAAACTACGAACAATTTAGCCTACCCAATCCACCTGACTGTGGGGGAAACCGGAGCACCCGGAGGAAACCCACGCGGATGCAGGGAGAACATGCAAACTCCACACAGAAACGCCAACTGACCCAGCCGAGGCTCAAACCAGCGACCTTCTTGGTGTGAAGTGACAGCACTACCTACTGCGCCATGTGTCGCCACTAGTTGTATACATGTACATACAATTTTTTTTCCAACACTACTTACTCATAAGATCTTTAAAAACTAGAATAAACTAAATGTATGCACATGCAACAGTCTATCCAGGTCAGTGTCCTCCACCTATATGATCTATAAATACATGTAGAACTTTCAAACTAATTTTATTGTAAAAAAGATAATTAAACCATATTAGTTAAAAAGCTATTAAATTAGCTATTATAATATTAGGTATAAATAAAGCTTTGTTAAATGTTTTACTGAGATGGATTGTTGGTGATAGGACGACTTTTTGCCTGATAGAGTAGCTTTACATGGACATAGTAAAATTAAGACCAGTTTAAAATGATTTAAGACCTAAGAGTCGATGATTTTGTCTTTAGTTTTTAAAAATTAAGACATTTTAAGACCCCGCGGACATGCTAGATGACGAGTCATCGCTGTGAAAAGGGTCCATAAAGGGAACCTGCTTTTTGTATTTTAAGGTCAAATATTTGAATAAATACATATTTTAAAATACATATATGGCATATGAGTGTTAATTATGGGTTTGTCCGTGTTCCTCTGCTGTAGTCTTAGATTGCTGCAATGACTATAGTTAGCCAACAGATGGGGTGCATTTCTTCTGTCCTTTGAAAAATGTCATACTGTAGGTCACATTTCCGTGCACTCCGAAGCAGATGTTTATCTGGTTGTATATTTACAGACTGAGGGCAAGCTGTCCCTTCATGCCAGAAGTCCTGGGAAAAAGTGTTTCTTTATTCAGATACTATATTGAAAAAAGTCAAATCAAGTAAATGAAATTAATGGCTATTTCTATTTAATAAAACTGGATATTTGTGTTGCATATTTAAAAAAATGCATTAGATTAAATAAAATCAATTTTTTTTTTTTTTTTGCATAAATCTGTTAATCAAACCGCTTAGAAAAGTACAGAACTTTAACTCTTTAATTGCCAATTTCACAAATGATGTCACTGATTTGGTAAATAAATTAAAAAAAATCACAAAATGACTATTTTCAATATAAAAAGTAGTTGTGGACTGGATTTTTTTTTTACCTTTTATCACAGTCTTGGACATGTGAACGAGTAGCAACAACACTGGCTTTGATGCATTGTTAGTTTTTCATTTTTTATCCCTAATTTACTGTTGGTGGCTGTTTTTGCTCCATTGTCTTCCATTATAAACCACATTTGATGGTGTATAAATACACAGTCTTTGTTTTTATTTACTCCATGTAGTTTTGAGAGCTGGGCAGCGTGGTGGCACAGTGGGTAGCGCTGTCGCCTCACAGCAAGAAGGTCACTGGTTCGAGCCTCAGCTGGTTCAGTTGGCATTTGTGTGTGGAGTTTGCATGTTCTCCCCGTGTTCGCGTGGGTTTCCTCCGGGTGCTCCGGTTTCCCCCACAAGTCCTAAGACATGCGCTAGAGGTGAATTGGGTAAGCTAAATTGGCCGTAGTGTGTATGTGTGTGAATGGGAGTGTATGAGTGTTTCCCAGTAATGGGTTGCAGCTGGAAAGACACCCGCTGCGTAAAACATATGCTGGATAAGTTAGCTGTTCATTCCGCTGTGGTGACTCCAAATTAATAAAGGGACTAAGCCGAAAAGAAAATTAATGAATGAATGAGTTTTGAGAGCTGAGATGCATATTTTGATTTTCCCAGACACATCAAGGTAAGTGCGCAAAGGTCACTCTCACACACTCAAAGACACACATACAAACACTTTAATTTGCTGTTATACTCCATAAAAAATCCAGAATCTAAGCTTTTTTTGCACAGGCCTATCTAAAGGGTTAATGACGTCAACTGATGATTAACAGTAAAAATTACAAATTTTACCTCTTCCCAACAGGGAAAAATGCCAACAATCAAAAATGCATGATTTGTATGGTGTCATGATTTTGTAATCAAAAAACTGTGCTTATAATGGAAGTCAATGGGGCAAAAACAGTTACCAACAGTTGGGGGGAAAAATGAAAATCAATCAAAAACAATGCATCAAAGGCAATGTTGTTTCACATGTCCATGACTTTGATAAAAGGTATTAAAAAAAAATCCAGTCTACAATTATTTTGTATATTGAAAATAGTCATTTTGTGTATTTTTTTCACCAAATCAGTGACATCATATACGAATTTGGCAATTAAAGAGTTAAAATCCTGTAATTTTCTAAGCAATTTAGTAGTTTTGATCAGGACTGAGGTTGATTAACAGATTTATATATATATAAATATATCTGATGCCTTTTTACAGCAGTTTAGTTTAGTGGAATTTTTTCATCCCTAACATAACAAAAGGGTAGAAAATTTGTCAAAAAAAAGTGTTTTTTTTTTTATTCAAAGCATTTCTCAAAAAATGTGTCAAAATAAGATTTGTCACCAAAATCATTCTGCTAGCTGAAACAGAGAAAAAATTATGGCCAAATTAACACTCAAAATCACACCAGAGTGGATGAAAACATCCCCAACAGTACATAAGGGTTACATCTTTACAGACACTTCATTACTTTCATGTGACTTTCTACCATGATTAAAATTACAACATGAACAATGTGCATGAGAATTTATACTGGACACCAAAAATGTGGAACAACAAAAGGTTTTGTATTTTAACAGTGTGTTCCCACATACAATGTGTGAAATCACAAAATAATTATTTATGAGCTTAAAATGTTTTATGCTTAGAGATGGAATTTGTTAACATAATTTAATGACAATTATTAAAAACATAACTTGTTTCATTCATTCATTCATTTTCTTTTCGGCTTAGTCCCTTTATAAATCCAGGGTCGCCACAGCGAAATGAACAGCCAACTTATCTAGCGCATGTTTTATGCAGTGGATGCCATTCCAGCTGCAACCCATCTCTGGGGAACATCCATACACACTCATACACTACGGACAATTTAGCCTACCCAATTCACCTGTACCACATGTCTTTGGACTGTGGGGGAAACCGGAGCACCCGGAGGAAACCCACGCGATTGCAGGGAGAACATGCAAACTCCACACAGAAATGCCAACTGAGCCAGCCGAGGCTCGAACCAGCAACCTTCTTGCTGTGAGGCGACAGCACTACCTACTGTGCCACTGCGTCGTCCTAATTTGTTTCAATGTTTACTAATAAATCAATTCACTAAAAAGTTAAACCTTTTAATTATTTTTGATAGATCTGAGCTAATATGAACACTGAACATTCATATTTTTATAAATTGTGTAATAACACAGCATTGTTATTGAATTGCATTTTAAATAAAGACACCACTAAAGTACTATAGTTATCACCTTTGGTTTTTAAATTCAATTCATAAGTATATATAATCTCTGTGTTTGTTTATTTGTGAATAAAATATTACTCTAGAGTTTGTAAAGCAGAAGTGGCACAGAGGATCACGGGAAGTTCTCGGGAAAAGACAGAACCCGCAGTGGCCACAATATGGTCTCATCCCCTCAAGCCCTCCGTGGCCTGTGTCTGTGCTAAGAGAATAATAAGCCTTTGTGAAAAGAGCCTCGTAAAATCCTGCATCCCTACAGAGAGAGAGAGAAGCAGGCACCTGTATTCAGAATGCGTGAAAAGAGCTTCAGACCTTTTCTCTTCAAGCAACCGCTTAGTGGGTTAACTGAAAACTGCTAGGGAAAATATAACTGGAAATTGAACTAGTGAAAAAAAAAAAGTGAAGATTTTTACTACTCGTTCAGCTTTTCTTCCTTGGATTGGTGATGTTGCTACTGCTGCAGCTTCTTGTCCTCTCTGTACCCTCTCGAACTCCCCAATTTGAATCTCTCGCCCTCCTGCGGGGCCTGTGGTAATTAGGAAATGTAGTTCTTATACTAACGAGTCTCGTAAGATAAGTGCAGAAGTGGTCCTATTGTCAGTTGTGTATTAGCACAGAAGCTGATTTATTGCACTTAATGTTACAACCATAAAAGTCATAAGTTTTTTCGAGAGCACATTAAATGTGAGGTCTCATGTGGCTAGGATCTCTCTTGAGTTTACTTTTAGACCTGAAGCATCACAAATGTTGCCTCAAGCCCTCCAGCTTTCAAAATAATGCAGTTAAATCCCTCTTTAACGCCTGTAATCAACCGGACTTGTGAGGTCACTCATGTTAAAAGAGTGTCCATTCTGTCTTTGTCCCCGGCGGTGTGGGGTCAGCCTCTTTTTCACACACAAAGTGAGGGGTTTCCCCCCTAAGAGTTGAGGAGTGATGTGAAAGGATGATTTGTCATTTCTGACACCTCTTCAAGAGGCATAACATTTCTGCAGAGGCTAGCAGGAGGGATGCTTAGTTTAGTTAGCTCATTATGGCAGCTATATGTTGTTTTTTAGGGTATATGCAGAAATCCTAAAGGTAATTTAAATACCTTTTTAAGACTTTTTAAAGACCTTCTCAGAATATTTTAAGACCTCATCGCCACTTCAAGTTCTAATCAGTGTCAAACCTTTACTTTAATAAATAGTAGTTAATAAACAGTTGCAGTTAAATAAATCAATGGAGCACAACCATGCAACAGAACTCAGATAAGCTCGGAGGAAACAAAGCTTGAAAGAATAAATTATGCGCTTGTTTTTAACGATAGGCTTTAGCCACTGTTTAAACTCGTCTTTCTCCAACCAGGAGTGTGCAGTCTGAGTCTGTGTCGCTCTGTGGTTTCGCTATATGTGGATAGCATCACATCACCTTCCTGCGTTTGTCGCAAATTACTTGACATCACCTGGACGTAGGAGCTTGGCAGGATTTGCCCCGGCCCGAATCAATCGCGTGGATCGAGCACGCCATTGTTAGTATTAGGAGGAAAATAAATATTTTTATGCTTTTTTTTAGTCAAACACAAAATTTGAGACCTCGTAAAAACGCAATTAAGACTTTTTAATAACTTTTAAGGGCCTTAAATTTCTATTAATTGATTTATCAACTTTAATACTATTTAAGACCACGCGGACACCCTGTTTTTTTTATGGTGTCTATGAACATTTAATATCATCCTTTACATAATCCAAAGGGTTCTTCTGGACAAAAGTGGAAAATATTTAATCAGATTTTAAAATATGAATTCACAAAAAGGGGAAAATTGTTCTGTTTAGAACTGTTCACTGAAAGGTTCTTTAGGGAATGGTACAAACACTGCAACTTAAACCTTCATTTTTAGAATGTGTCTGCATTCACTATAAGGACGCTGCATTCACACTAGGGTTGGATTGAAGAAAATTGAAAAATGCCAGAGCCATTGGTATGAGCACTAACCAGAATATGTAAAAAAAAAAAAAATAAATAAATAAAAAAAAAAACCCACTTACAAAGTATTGAGGAACCTTTACATGATAGGTTTTAGGGGGAAAAATAAATTTTGTTTGTAGTGTATGTGTGTGAATGAGTGTGTAGGGATGTTTCCCAGTGATTAGTTGCGGCTGGAAGGGCATCCGCTGCGTAAAACATATTATGGATAAGTTGGCGGTTCATTCCGCTGTAGTGACCCCAGATTAATAAAGGGACTAAGCCAAAAAAAAAAATGAATGAATAAATGAAAATAAAATAAAATGTATATTTATATAGTGCATTTCTCATGTATGGCCATATACCCAAAGCACAATCATGAGGGGGGTCTCTACCAGTGTGCAGCATCCACTGGTATGATGCGACGGCAGCCACAGGACAGTGGTGCCAGTGCCCTCACCACACACCAGCTATAGGTGGAGTGGAGAGACAGTGATAGAGCCAATTAGGTGAATGGGGATGATTGTCAGGCCATGATGGTTAAGGACCAATGGAGGAAATTTGGCCAGGACACCGGGACTACACCCCTACTCTTTACAAGAAGTGCCATGGGATTTTTAAGGACCACATAGAGTTAGGACCTCGGTTTAACAGCGCTTACTGACAGTTTAGCATCCCCTTCACTATACTGGGGCATTAGGGCTCACACAAACCACAGATTGAGTGTCCCTGCTGGCCTCTCTAACACCTCTTCCAACAGCAACCTAGTTTTCCCATGTGGTCTCCCATCCAGGTACAGACCTGCTTAGCTTTAGTGAGTAACCAGTCTTGGGCTGCAGGGTGATATGGCTGTCGCACTGTTTGTGTCTAAGCCACATTATCATGATTCCACCCGCTATTATTAGGTTTTCAGATACATCAACAAGTGGTCAGCCAAGACACATTTCCACCTGGAATTTAAATGTTTTTCTTGTGGCCACTAAGTTTGTTGCAATAAAGTCAAAGTTTATGATAGTTATTATTATTATTATTAGCCTACACCCCACTTTAAATTATTTAAGTTTATGATTGCAATCAAACATCCATTTTGATTATATAACACCACGCAATGTTTGTTGTGTTTTAAAATGGATTGAGTGCAACCTGCTTAACATTACTCTTATAAAAATAATGCTTGACAAACACATACAGGACATACACAGTCATAATCAGCTTAATAAGCCATCTGATGGAACATTAATCTACGTTGTATATGTTCAGACCTCAGAACAATGAAGTGTGCAGAATATTATCATCCATTTTGGGCAACAGCAGGGACTTTAGGCAGGTGATCTACAGCTAGAATCAAACTGGATGGCTGGACAATGTTTTGATATGCTTTCCCAAAACACATCCTATCTTAATCAAATCTTAGATCAGATAATCAGTATTTTTTTTATTGGTGTGGCAGTATGAACTTATTCTTAGTTGAGTGTTTACACTATGATTAATGTAATAATAGTTTACACTATTATGCTTTTTCATGGCTCGCACCAACCAAGAGTATTTCAAGGAATTCGCTTTTTTAGTTGTCTACGGAAGTGGAAGAAAGTAGACAAGATCAAAATATTCTAGACCACACTTCTATCTGTATTTACAATAAGGGCCATTTGCTTGTGATCAGAGTGTCTTCATGCGCCTGTTGAAATAGGAATATAGGAATATGTGAATGCTCTCAAGATGTCCACACAACTCTAGAAGAGTTACCAGAATGTTTTGCCCCAGATGTGTTTCTTTTTTATGTGGGTGGCGCAGTGGCGCAGTGGGTAGCGCTGTCGTCTCACAGCAAGAAGATCGCTGGTTCGAGCCTCAGCTAGGTCAGTTGCCATTTCTGTGTGGAGTTTGCATGTTCTCCCCATGTTCTCGAGGGTTTCCCCCACAGTCCAAAGACAGGCGCTATAGGTGAATTGGGTAGGCTAAATTGGCCGTATGAATGAGTGTGTATGGGTGTTTCCCAATGAGGGGTTGCAGCTGGAAGGGCATCCACTGTGTAAAACATATGCTGGATAAGTTGGAGGTTCATTCCGCTGTGGCGACACCTGATTTATAAAGGGACTAAGCCGAAAAGAAAATGAATGAATGAATGAATGAATGAATTATATTGTATATGTATTTCTTTTTTAGTTTGTAACAACAGTAGGGAGTTCAATCTTGAACAATCTTGCACAATTTTGTTCATTCATTTTTGAGGGATAGATTCAGTGGTGAATCAATGGTTGCTTTACATACAAATCATATTATTTGTATGAGTTTAATAACATAAATTGTTATTCAGTAGTTATTACAATGTCTTAATAAATAAAACTATGAAAGTTACAAACATGTCAACTACATTTCTTCTTAAAAAAATGGTGGACGCACTGAAATATTCTTTGCTAACTGTTATAAGCAAGCCTATTCCTTCCACCAAAGACTGATTGGAGGATACAATTATGAAGCATGCACTCTCGCTTCACCATTGCTTAACTGATCTATGTGGAATGGCCAGTTGTGGTGATTACTGCTCATGCAAGCCTACTTTGCCTTCCCCCACTGCCCTTCCTCCATGCGGTGTAACAACAAATCTCCTTTTCTGCTCTCTGCCTGAAACTATTGAGTCAACAAACGTCACTCTAGCCAGGCTGCGGCCCACAGGAAAGAGGTGGGGTCTCCCTTTCACAACTGGAAAGGAGCCAAAGGCAGATTCTACAAGAAACACCTGTTAAAATTCAGACGAAACAAAAAAAAGGGATGTTTAAAAGCTCTAAACGGGGCGTGGAGGAGAAGAAGAGTCAGTGCTAGCTTTCACATGTACATGACTGCACACAGGGGCCATAGTGTTAAATGAGAAGCTTTGAACTTACAGAAGCACAGAAAACACTGAGCATTAGTCCAAATATCTTTTGATAGCAATTTTTTTTTTTTCAGTAGCAAACTTAACAGGGTTGTTCTGCTTCTGCGTGTCAGCGAACAATTCACTCTTCAGAGTTTTCAAGTGTTGTCTATCTGGTCTAAAAACAGCCCCAAACCACTGTGCGCTAAAATAAGCCCAAGTGTGTCAAGGCTTTGCAGAAGGAGAGGCACTGCTTCACTATCTGATCTACGATCAAGAGAAAGACTGACAGAAAGGTTTCAGAATTAGTAAGACAGAATGACGTGAGTAAGTTTTTGGTTTCCATTTGTCACCGAAGCCATGAACTGTGCAATCCAGTCCGGTGCTTCAGGGCAGCCAGTAAAGTGTGCACTATTGTGTACGGCTGGAAAAAAAAAAAAAAGAGAGAGAGAGAGCAAAAAAGGAGGGGGAAGCAAAGAAACCCAGTTTCTTTGTGTGGAGAGGACCCAGCAGGAAAGTGGTTTTGCAATTACTTCAGCTTGCCGGCAAAGCAGGCTGAGTTCCTCTGTTCTGTACACACTTGCACACTGGACTGTCTCACTCTGTTCTGCCTTTACAAGCACATACAAGAGTGAGCGTGTGTTTATGGGCTGCGTCTGGACGCGCTTTGAGAGCCAACAGCAACGCAGGGCTTCTGCTGCTGATGATGAAAGCAGACGTCAGACCAGCCCATGAATATTGATATGGAGGTAGTCTGTTTCATAGACTGAACAGAAGGAAGCAAGATGGCTGCCCTTTAGGATTTGTTTAAGAGGAGACCTAGACGGTTTGTTGGAATTCTACAAAGTGGAGGGACTTGAAACAAGGTGAGAGAGTTTTTTTCTGTTCGTGCCCTTTTCCCTCTGGCCCCCAGGGTCTTTTTAATGGCTTCCATCTCTTGGTTAGCATTGTACTGTCTTTTTAAAAACCGTGAGTTGACATAATAATGAAAGGATATTAGATAAAGCTTCACCAACATGGCTGACATTTTCTGGCTCTCTTTCTCCCTCCCTGTCTCTTTTTTTGTGTGTTGGTTCACAGCAACCAACAGTATTTCAAGCATTTAAATCTCGTTTGTTTTGTTGTTGTTGTTTTTTTTTTAATCTAAGATGGTGTGCGGTAGACAGCTTTAGGAATGTGCCTGCTCTGAACAAATAGTGATCTTTGTGAGGCTGTTGGCCAATTCTTCTTCAGGCATTATTTCTCAATGCATCTCGTGTGCTGGAAGCAAGACTAAACAGTCACACTGCTAACAAAATTATCTTATCTCTTCAGTCTCCACCGGCATCTGTATTGTGCAGTTACAAAAAAGAGGAGGTAAAAATAAGTTTGCTTTAATATTTATACACAGAACAAAAAGCCTTTCTTTAAACTGGTCAAGGTTTAATATGACATTATTCTTATTTTTTTATTTCTCTTTTAATTGTTATGTGCAATAATTAAATGTGGGAGTTTGACCAGGATTATTAGAGCTCCTTGCTTTCGTTGCATTCATCAGTGAATGACAAGCAGACACAAAGACTAGCAAAAAAAAAAAAAAAAGCAGAAGAGCGTAGTGGTGGAAGCCCACAAGGTCAGATGCTTAAAAAGAACTGAAACCCAACCCCATAACACCATTAGATGAGGGCCACTGGAGAGAGGAATTTTTGCTTTGACTGACATTAATAGGATATCCACTTTAATTTGTACACAAAAACCTTTATTTTGTTTGTTTCTTACATTTGAAGTATTTTTAGCTGTACCAATTTGGTTCAATTTGTTCAGATTTTAAGTCAACTGTTAAATACTTGAAAAAACATTTATTAATCATATTTAAATGTGAAATGTATTAATTATTAAAATCAAAAGTCAATACTATTTAACATATCAGAGCTTTTTCATGAACTATCAATGTATTTTTTAACAAACAATTTAAAATGTTACTTTTCACTGTTAATTAATGCACTGATAAAGTTAAAGTGTTACTATATTCAGAGTCCATGGTGGGTCATAGTTGCCTGGAACATATTTGCATGTTTGACATTAAGTTAAAATTTGGCCGTTGATTTATTAGTCAATATTAAGCTGTATTTAATCAAGTCTGCATTTTTCAGATATATTTTTGACGTCACTGTTGCTTTTGACATGCAGTAATTAAATGTATTAGCTTAAGCCAACTGTTACAAAAGACAACAACAGCACTCTTTTATCAGCGCTAATGAATTGCAAACGCCACCTTTGCTTAACTGATTTTAACAGCCCTATTAGAATTTGCATCATAATACAGATAAAAGTCCTGTGCCCTTATTTTGTGTATTTAGTTTGTGTATTCTGACATTCTGTTGAGAAGTGTGGAAGTTAACCCATGCCTGCAAGGGGATGCTTTATTGAGTGTTGTCAATAAACACAACAGAAAGGTGGTGCGAATGCTAATGCAAACAACAATGAAGGGACCTGGAAAGAGTCAAGTGCAGTGTCCTTTATACTGTATAAACTTCCACTCCGACATTAGAACATGTTTGAATATACTGTAAATACTTTTTTTCAATAATAAAATAGCTCTTTATGTGATTTGTTGTTTGGTATAAATCGCGAGTACAAATATTTATGTTGATATAAATGGACCTCTGCTTGCAATTTTTTGTTTTTCATATTTTCTTGCCCATAACAGTCATTTATTTTATAACTTAATACTGCATAGTAACTTAGTTTTTTACTTTATTGCACTTTATTTAGTAATAGTAATGTCACTATAGTTAGATAATTAAGCCATGTCTTTGTCTCATCTTTAAATAAGCCAGTAAATATTTGACTTTAGCTATTCACCAAACTGTCCAAGGAATATTATTTAGTATTATATACTAAAGCAAAGCAAAGCAATTTAGTTTATAACTTGTATTACCCTTACTTGCAATTTCGCAATACTTTAAGTTCAAATTGTTGCTAAAGCTAGATAATAAAGCCATATCTTTGTCTCATGTTTTAATCAGTCAGTAAATGTTTGATGTTAGCTACGCCGCAAACTTTAATCTTGGACTGAATTTACAAGGGCATCAAATGAAGAGTGAACTCCACGTGCGTAAGCGCACATGCTCGCTCTGTTTACAAACACTACCTCACAACCCAGTCACACGGTTAGGTAGAGAAGTGTACCGGCGAAGGAACTCATTGGAAAGCCAGCTCATTGACTACACCAATTTAGATCCTTTCCAGAACGTCTGCATTTACAAGACTTTATCTAAGTTAAACTCATGGCACATGGCTGGCACTGTACTGTCAAGTTTTTAGAAATCTAAAGAGAAGTTGGCGGAATATCTTTGTAAACTCAGCGAATAACTAAAAAAATTTAAACTACAGCACTTGTTCACTTGCTTAGTTTTTAAAATAAAGCCATTATTTGTTTTGCACTTTTCAGAAAGTTAAACATTGATTTCCTTTGAGGTCACTGACATGATGATGCATTTATAAAAGGTTTTCTTTCCAGTTCCAGCGGGTAATGGGTTTCCCCCTTGATGATCAAAGATTCAGAAAAAAAAATCATGTGCCACGTGTTAAGTTCAAAAAACTGTGGTGTCATTTCGGGGTTGTGGGGAATTTTTACCTATGAATTTCTCAGAAATAAGACAACCAAGAAAAGATTTGTTGCATGTGTCTGTGAAATCTGCAGTGTGTATATGTGCGTTTGTGTATGTGTGTGAGAGAGAGTCCACAAGCGTTTGTGTGCACACATCTAATACCAGCAGACACACTAATCACAACCAGGCTACTCACAAGCCCAATGGCCTCAATGCACTCAGTGCAGCACAAATGAAACCTAGGTAACACTTTACAGTAAGGTTGTATTAGTTATTGTTAGTTTATGCATTTACTAACATGAACAAGCAATGAACAATACATTTATTACAGTATTTCTTCATGCTTGCTAACATTAGTTAATGAATATGCAGTTGTTCATTGTTACATCATGTTAACTCACATGAATTACAACTCTTTAACAAGAGTATTAACAAGCATGAATTGGTATATTAATTTTTAGAGCAATTCCAGCGTTATGGATGTGACGTCTGCAGTAAAAACTCAAAACATAAATCTACAGAGAAAGTATATGTTGACATTATATTAAAACATCTGTTTATATTTTCAAAAAGAACTGACCACAGAGTTATGGGATCAGAAAAATATCAGTCTGTAAACATGTTTTGTACTTTAAATGAGGAAAATAAACATGCGTTATGGATGTAACCAAAAAAGTATGTGAGTTTGCAGTATACAACATGCTTTGTAGAAATTCTGTGAATTAAACTGCACAACCCCCTAAAAATAATGCTAATCAACAGGATTAGAGTTGGCTCTCTATATAACAAACATGATTGATTTTATTTTATTTGCATTTATGAGGGAAACGCTCCGTTATGGATGTGACAGATGTGAAATTGCCACTCCCGTGACTTTGGTAAATCAAATAAAATTGTTTAAAAACATTGACAGAGACAATTTTGAGTATTTCTAAAGTACTGTAAAATACCGGCTTACAAAAAAAACCTAGAAACAGTTTCGGTATTTTGGTGAAAACTGCATTTTTTTCCGTGGCAAGTTTGACATTTGCATGGAATTGCTCATTATTAAAATGCTGTACAAGTATTGTTTATACTTAATGTTAGGAAACACATAAACTAATGATGTAACCAATATTGTAAAGTCTGATCGAAATATACAATCTTTACAAGGTCATTTTCAAAACAACGATATTCTGAAAAGAAGAGGACTACAGTAAGTGTATCAGGAGTGGTTAGTAAACCTAAAGTAACCTTGCTGACAGCAGATTTACAACATAGACAGCTGGATCTCAATGTTATTCAAGACTGTAAACTACCCATAAGCCTTGCATGACATTACAATCCATTTCTAGAGGTGAAAGATGACCAGGGGGTTGATCTGAATCTTATCAAATGAAATTTGGGTCAGGCAGAGAGTGATTCAATGTAGTCAAGATATTCCTAGCGAACATTAAATGTAAACACATCCCCTCAGTCTTTCCCCCCCCCCCCCCAAAAAACATCGATTCTGTTTATTAAAACCACAAACGAACAACACTAAATAAAGGAGTAAACGAGGTCTGAAACATTTTGAACTTGTCCACTTTTCACCTCTTCCAGAGGCATTCGAAAATACATTTGACCGGACTGTTTTCATTGTGCAAGCGCTCATGAGGTTGAATGTGTTTGAACAGCCTCTAAAGGCCTCCTCTCTGCCTACTGACCTAATTCTTAAACACTGTGGGACATGCTGCTGGAAGCGCTAAATACAGGTATACACGAAGTCATTTTGAATTTGTCTGCTTTCAACAATATTTAGAGCAGTGTCAAGCAGGCCTTTAAGCTAGTAGGTGTACACAAACCTTTTTACAGTACATGTTTATGGATAATACCACTAAAACAGTGCAGGTACAAAGAGAAAGGACAAAAGACTGAGACTTGTGAAAACCATTTTTTCACCTGTGTTACGTTGGACACCTTGTTATTTACACCAACAAAGTGATGATGATCCGTCATGTGAAATCTTACACCTGAAACAATCATGGACTCCTAATCACCTGTCTTAACACAGAGCGTTGTGATAATTTACACTACCCATGAGATTCCATCACTATATTTGAATGGTTTTAAGGTTAGGGTTAGAGTTTAGGTAATATTATGGCTCACATCACACCAGTCCATATCAAAATTACACTGGCAGAACAATCTGCTGGGTAACATATTTCGTCATCATCAAGATATGCTAACTATTTTAGGAATGGGAGACTTTCTGTCACATCTCTACCGAATGTTGGGTTGGTGTGGTGTGTGGAGGCCGATCTGGTGCACTTAGGCTGCCATGCATTCCCTCCATCCTAGGATATAATACAACATTACTACACTGTCTATACATTACATTACTGTATGAACATAAATAAAATAATGAATAGTCAACTAAACTAGGGCTGCACAATAAATAGAAGGTGAATGATCTGTGTTTTTGTTACTAAAGCCCGTTCTTTAATCAGCAGTAAATTTTCATGTGTGTTCAGATGGAGCATCATTTACTACACAGTCTAGCTACACAATTGAATCACATGCGATATAATCATGAAATAATCAATCCGCAGATAATCATGCTGCTATAATGGCAGCTGTTCGTGTAGTTTCTCTGTGAACTGTGGCCCTAAGTAAATACTGCTACATCTAAAAGCATGTGGAAAATCACATATAATGACACGTTTTTACTATAAATTCACTTCATAACTTCAGTTGTATGTTTGAAAATAAATGCACGCAACATATTTCATGGTATTCTAAGCAGTGACAGGCATTCCATTCTTAAATACTTTATTATCAGGAAAATTATAATAAGAGGAACCATACTGTATGTTGTCATAATCTTGTGTTTATTAGTCATGTTGAAGCAATGAAAGAAATGAAGAAATGAAGTTAAATCTTGTTTATTCACCAACCACTAGGAGTTTTTTAGAGCATCTTCCATGTTTGCGCACAACTCGAGAGAGTGCCCTTTTGCCTTTGGAGGAGATTTACTTCTGCTTTTCTGACAAGATGTGCATGCTAATTGCAGATTTTGCTAAATCATGTCGATTTTCCATCCAGCCCTAAACTAAACCTAAACAAATGCAGTTGTTGGCTCAGTTCTCCAGTGCCTTGACTATGTGGATGCTAACCATCAGCATACCATGATTCATTATTAAAATAACGAGATACGATTAATATAACCTATTAATATAACTATTAGAAACGACTGAGCTTGCAGGTTTCAGGGCTTGGCTATAACTTCTTTCCTAAAAATGTTTAGCATTTCAAAATATTTTCAAGTGATTTCTGATAACTATGTTCCTTTTACAATGTTGCTGCATCCATGTTCCCAGTTTCTACATCATGCTTTTAAGTTTTTGCACCAATCAACAAAACTTGATAGAAAATGTTGGCTTAGCATTTGAAGCAATGCTCCTGCTAAATTTGATAGTTGTGAATAAGTTGATTTGTATAACTTTAATGAAATAATGAGGTATAATTACTCTATAATAGAACAGATCTACTTTCAATGTAAAAATTCTATGTAGACGGAAACATACAATACGATCATGGAGATGAAGACAGTCTTACAGTCTTCAATCTTACAGACTAGGTAGGCACAATTTTTTTGAGAAAGTATGTGTAAATCAAATATTATTTTGTCTATTATTTGGCTATAATAAGCACTTTTAGTGATTTAAAACTGCATTTTTTTTGCCAAATACTTATGTAAAGTGAAACATCAGTAGGGATCTTTCATCCTGTATCTACTCATTCACATATGAAATATGAAGAAAGTGAGAGCTTTCCGGTTCAGTGATAAATATTTGATAGTAGACAGATAAAATATGGTTTATGTGCTGGATACGAGCTTAAGTTTTCTTATGGCTGGCCACCAGCATAACCCAGTCATATCTCTCATCTCTCTGAATTAGAAATCAGTCTAAAGCCATTCTTCATACCATGAAACAAACAAACGAAATGCATTACAAATATGTGCCTATGGCAATATGTTAGCAAAAATGATAATGCATTGACATCTCACAGGTGGTGTAGTGGTTAGTGCGTGGAAACTTGCACTCCGGTGCTCACGGTGACCCGAGTTCAATTCCCACCTTTCGGTCCTATGCCGATCCTTCCCCTCTCTCTGCACCCCATGCTTTCCTGTCAATGCTCTGTACTTTCCTATCCTTTAAAGGTGAAAACCCCCAAAAAATAATTTTAAAAAATATACAGTTGAAGTCAGAATTATTAGCCACACGTTTATTTTTTCCCCCAAGTTCTGTTTAACGGAGAGAAGATTTTTTCAACACATTTCTAAACCTAATAGTTTTAATAACTTTAGATTTCTAATAGCTGATTTATTTTATCTTTGCCATGATGACAGTAAATAATATTTTACTAGATATTTTTCAAGACACTTCTTTACAGCTTAAGGTGACGTTTAAAGGCTTAACTAGGTTAATTAAGTTAACTAGGCAGGTTAGAGTAATTAGGCAAGTTTTTGTATAACGATGATTTGTTCTGTAGACTATCAAAAAATAAATCGATTAAAGGGGCTAATAATATTGGCCTTAAAATAGCTTTAAAAAAATTAAAAACTGCTTTTATTGTTACCAAAATAAAACAAATAAGAAATATTATCAGACATTCTGTGAAACTTTCCTTGCTCTGTTAAACATCATTTGGGAAATATTTAAAAAAGAAAAAAATTCAAAGGGGGCTAATAATTCTGACTTCAACTGTATATATTTTCTCAGAAACAGATTTAGTAAAAGTACCAATATTTTATCATGTGCAGGCTGATATCTCAGCAGTTTGGATGTCAAACAGCTGATTAGGGAAAAAAATTAAAATAGCATATCGCATACTGTACACTAAAAAATGACATGACAGTAGGGATGCTCAGATCAGGATTTTTGCAGCCAATACGAATACCGAGTCCCTGTCATGGTGATCGGCTGATAGCGAGTATAGATTCTAATGCTTCAAGCTCTATAATGCATAAAGCACATTTTCCCTCCAAGTATGAAACTTAAGTAGAGATTTCACCTTACCTAAGAGAATAAATAAAGATTGTAGCATACAATCCCTTAAACACATCTCTTATAATCATTAGTGTGGACATGTCATGGTCAGAAGCAGCTTTTACAGAAAATAATAGATAAAACAGATAAAAAAATAAAAATTAGTAAGAAAAATTTTTGACCATGCAATTTAGAAACATTTATAAGAGAGGGGGATTTGCACTCGAGATATCTTTATTGCTCTATAAATTTAACCCAACAACTGTAATGCTTGGTTAGAACATTGATGTGCGGGCCTCACGGAGCTGCTATGAATATGCGGGAGACTTGCCGATCGAGTCATAAAATGTGATTATCGGCCGATCGATCGGAGCATCCTTACATGACAGTTTACCCTTTTTTACCCATTTTTAAGCTCTTTAATAAAACATTGTTACCAGTTTAGTACATTGAAAAATCCATACATATAGAGGTAGATCTGATGCAAGCATTAAAACTCTGTACTCACGTGGTATCAGATTAAAACAATAGGGTTGTATGGCCTCTCATTTGGAAAAGAAATAAAAATTGTATCCAAAAAAATGGGTAACACTTCAACACTATGAATCATTTATTAAGCATTGCAGCAAATAGTTCATTCATCATTTGTTAAGCAGTAACTCTACATTAATAGACATAGTAAGCAAGCACATTTCAAGCACATTTATAATGTGCTTAATGATTGCATTTTCATACTTTGTTAATGATACATTTTTCATTACTAAATTAAGTATTGCATTATTTACGAACCAGTTATTTAGGAGTAGTTGGTGGTTTTCACGGACACGTTGTAATGGTTACTTTGTATGTTAATAAATGTTTTATTAACACAACTTCATGCAGTTTAGTGACATGATCTAAAGTTAGGACTATTTATGCTTTGTAAATCCCTTATAAATGACAATTAAAGTCTCGTATAATGATTCATAACACAAAATATTAATTTCAAGATACACAAATGAAACAATATCAAATGAAGAATAAATGCTTGCAATCCTATCTAAAATACAATTACTGTACAGTTTGAACATTGCTGAATAACACTGAAATGTTTATTGTGTATGTGTATTGTTGGTTGGTATTACTGGTATTTGATGTTGTATTTTGACACTCCTGTTACTCAGCAATGTTTAAACTGTACAGTTATTTTATTCTTAGATAAGAAAGCAATGACTTATTTTACATTTGATACTGAAACTAATGACATCGACATAATCATTTAGTGATAATGACAACTGTTTGCATAGCGTCTCAAAAAAGCTGTAGTAAATGCTTTATGTGAAATGACCACATAAAATAACATGCTTTTACTTCAAACTCACTCCTTAACCAGCTGAGTGTTTGAAATAAATCCTTATGTGAGAAGATTACATAGTTGTGTGTTTTTAGTCACACTGAATTAATGAAAGCAGTTAAATATTCCGATTACTCAGCAATGCTATCTATCTATCTATCTATCTATCTATCTATCTATCTATCTATCTATCTATCTATCTATCTATCTATCTATCTATCTATCTATCTATCTATCTATCTATCTATCTATCTATCTATCTATCTATCTATCTATCTATCTATCTTCGGTGAGAGACATTTTAATTTAAGGCAAACAGATTTATCGGCAGGCCGACTCAAATATCAACTACCAGGATATACTTGATTCCACTTATTACATGGTTATTTGCCGAAAAAATAAAAAAAATTAAAAATAGACACAAAACATTGTTGTAAGTCATAATAGTCTATTAATTATTTAAAGGCAAATCTGACAGAAATGAAAACAGCTGATTGCTGCAAAAACTAACCTATGTATTATTCAAGAAGGCGCTAAACAGTCAAAAACAGCAGCTTGACAGACAAGCAAATATTTATGAACGTATTTATTCCCTAACAGTCAAGATGATATTGATGTTAATAAATTCAGTGGTTGTTATCTTGGAATAACATACCTTGAAATGTAGCGAGTGACCAATCAGAACCAATTATTTCAGACGTGTAATAATATAATGATATTTAAACCTGTAATCATAATTTGTGCGAAAAGGAGAAAAGTTTTGGCATTTTACTGTCTCTATTGTTTATTCAGCTGGAAAATGTCATGAATTGCATTTATGTTTGTGTTATGTTTTAGTTTGACTAAAATGTTGGTAGAGGCCTTCTCAAGCCATTATTTGCCATGGTCAAATAATATATTTCAGCTCTGCATTGTAGCTTTAAGGGCAATTGAAGGACTCAACCTCTAAGATGGAAGATGAGCTTTGGTAGTATGTGATGGTAGTAAATAAAACTCTGTCACATATCTATAAAAGAGATTGGATCACAACAGAATCAATGTGCTCAGCACATGCGTTCACTCTTTCACATTTTCTCTTTCTGTGTCAGTCAGTCATGCTCGGTTAATGTTTAGGGCAGATGGCCATGCAGAACCAATATAATGATCACCATGGCTACCACGCTCTCTGAAAAAAAATTTGCTTTGCGCTGAGCACAGTTCATCAAATTAGCCAGATATATTGACTGGTGCAGACACAAAGACATGGAGTTGAAGCAGCGGGAATAAGAGGAGAAAGAAAGAAGCTGAGAGAAACGTATAATGGAGGTATAGTTTGAAAGTTAATTTTGGAAAAAGCAGGGTGTTGTATGGCATAATATGCTCAATTACACGTGAATCACACTGTAGTAATCTCTGCCTGCATTTACTGTGCCTGCTGTTAGTGTTTGCATCTGAACCAAAAGGGTCAGTAGGTTCACACCGGTACAGCTAGACTTCTACTGTCAGTTACAACCTACGCTGGGTTAATTATCAAACACTCTTAAACCATAACAGGGAACAAAAGATAACCAAATAGAGTACTACAGCTTAATCTTTTGTTTATCAGCTCCTAGTTGAGCATGCACCTAGCCGGAATTTAAGTTGGGACTGGCTAACACCAGCACAAACAATCATTTCCATAACAATACATTATATCTGTAAACCCTTGTTTTTAACAACAACTAAACTATTGTAAACAAAAAAGACTCATATTTTGATGTCATACATATTTTTCATTCATTTTCTTTTCGGTTTAGTCCCTTTATTAATCTGGGGTCACCACAGCGGAATGAACCGCCCATAAGGATTTTTATTAAAAGTAAAATTTAGAAATACCTTTGCAGCGATAGATGAACATCCAGACACAGTGATGATTAGATGAATATGCAAATAAGCGCTGTACTCTTTCCACTAATAAAAAAAAACACAAGAAAATGAATAAAGATGAGAACACAGCCATAAAGAAAACATTTGTTTATCTTAATATGAACAAGCTCTGCAATTGACTAATAGACGAGGTAATCAAATTTATACTACTAAGAAAGTTTGATAATAAAATATATTTTAAAATGCAGACTTTGCTTATACACAGATCTATAGTTTCAATAACCCCTTTTCTTTGCATGAAACATTCCAGTAAAGAACTGTTGCATTACTTTAACAATGCATAAGCATTAATTTCATGTTTCATGAAAACAGACAAAGGCTCTCTGAAACACACGTAAACAGCACATCCTTTAGATTTTCTTGTCAAAAAATGTCATCAGTCTTTCACTTACAAACATACAAAGTCCACAGACTTGTTTTAGGGAAGGTCTAAAGTTTAAAGCTCTTCAAACACTGGCAATAAAAAAAAGCTGTTAGGACATTACAAATTTTATACATAGCCCCATAAACTTCACTTATCCTTTTATTTTTAAAAATGTAAATAAATATGCTGTAAGAAATCCAGAAATAAAAAATCTGATTATATCTTCAGCTAGATATATGTTGATAAATGTTTCTGATTTTATCAAAAAAATTCAATGTACTTAATTTAGCAACCATTTATTTATACTTCTTTCCAATACAGTTTGTCAATTTGGCACCACTAATTTTTACAAAACAAAAACAATTTTAACAATTACAGGTTGTTAATTTTTTTAAGTCAGCTTGATTATGTAAAATATGTTAAGGCACTTGAAAATTTATACATTTCATCAATTTGGCACCAGTAATAATGACAAAAAAGGTAAACTTTAACATAATCATAAGTTGCAGGTCATAGAAAGGCCATTTGGAGTGAACGAGAGCACAAAGACTTCAAGTGACTACAAAATGTTAGAGCACAGCCACATCTGCCTTCTATTAGCAACAAAGGACAATGGCAGGTTCAACACAGACCGGACTCTTCAGAGGGGACCAAGCTGTGGGTGAAATTACAAACAGAAGTGTATATCTGCCCAGCTTTTGAAGTAATCTACCTCTCTTCAAATCCTCTCCCACAAAGAGGATTTGAAATGTCATTGGGGATGAACAAAGTGTGCACAGGCAAGAAAAAATGCAGCAACTTTAAAAGCATACAACAACTTTAAAAAAATGTTCTGAAATTAAATTTCTAAATATTATTCATATGAGCAATACATAACAAAAACAAATCTCCCACCTTCAAACTCTCTCTCTCTCTGAGACATGGCTCATACCTTCCCCCGTACACATGCTGATTCTCTATAAATACCAGTTCATTTCAAAGGGCTGTTTCCTTTGTTTCCATTCTTATGCTTATGTCTTCTGCTTTCTTATAGAAAATAAGAAAATGTCACGGATATTGGCGGAACTCTTAAGGCTTAGGCTGTGGTGTTCATAGCTCAAGTTAAAATAGTTTGTTAGGTTTAATCATTTTGTTTCCTTATGTCATAATGCTGATGTTTTGAATGGTGTGAGAGTGCAGTTTTCCCCCCTAAAATAAAAACACATTCCAATGGCAGCATGAAACTTAAAGGGAAAAAAACACTGATCCTGATTACGTTTCCTGACTTGCGGTTTCTTTTGTTATATATATCAATTTGAAAAACATGTTTTCAAGTCATAGTTGTTAAGCTCATGTCAAAATAGTAATTAAAAGTTGACTGTGAAGGCTGTCATACTTGCTGAACTTGTTTCCTTGTCTGTATGTAAAGCATGGTTAATGTTCGGAGCAGAAGAGTGAGAAAGACACTTTTACAACCTTGCATGCGTGACATTTAAAGCACACTTGCACATGAGTTCTATGATCAAATTACAGTGGGAGGAACCGAGGGATGAAGTTTCACTCAAGGCAAACACTCAACAGCACCATGTTTACTAAAGCTCACATGCACATCATGCTACATGACGTTATCCATTTATATATTTAACATATAATAAAATGATATATACATTTAATCAATGCATTAGTGCTTTAGAAATTCTGGTCATTATGGTCAGTTTACCTTAACACTATGGAAGAAAACAGACTGTGCAAATCCATATACAACAGAACTGTCATTTCAATTCAATCAAACACATATTGAGTAAACACATACTGAAATATGACGAATCTTGCATATTTGAAACTAATGCTAGGACCAGAATAAAATACCATTGTTACATTTTTTGACCATGAACTTTTTTACATTGTGTGGGTTCAAATAAAATCTAAATACAAAATCACCTTTAAAATTGTCCATATGAACTGCAGCGATTACTGTACTAATCTAAAATTGAGTTTTGATATATTTTCAGTAAAAGATTCATGGAAATCGTCATGGAACTTAATATTCTATTAATTGTTGGAAATTAGGGCTGTGCAATTAATCGAAATCGAATTGCAATCTGAAACGTTGCAATTTGTTAATCGCAAGAGGCTGTGATATGAAATATATATGTATTATTTAATTTTCCCTGCCCAGAGCAAATGTGTGACTGCCGTCTGTGTGTGACAGTCTTACTAGCCAATTGATCAATTAGAATTGAGCAACCAAACTAAAACAAACAGGAAAGTGCGGACAATTGGGATAATGGCATCTGCTGCTTTAGAAGCATTAGCACACAAATAATATTAAAGAAAAACAGGACATTGCTAATATGGGAATATTTTGGTTTCAAAATCACAGACACCAAACAAAAACAGGTAATTTTAAGAGCTGTCGCAGAATTGTTGCCATGGCTTACAGATATTTGAGCTGAAGCTTGACTACAAAATTAAATTGTAAATCAAATCACAATTGCAATATTTGTCAGAAAAATCGCAATTAGATATTTCCCCCAAATTGCACAGCCCTACTGGAAATTAAATGTATTGTATGTATTATTTTGACATATACAGTATATTCTTGGCTATTGCCAAAAATATTCCCATGCAACATCAGTCTGGTTTTTTAGTCGATCAAGTTTCTTATTAGTTCTGATTGTGAAACAGACGTAATAGTTAAATAATCAACTATCAGACCCTAATTGTATTTTGAAATCTCTGACTTTTAATCACAAACTTCTCAAAACACAAACTCCTGCCTCGTCGTGATGAAATAATACAAATAATGATTCACTTGTCTGTATTGTAGGGTCAACTTAAATAATTTAAAACCAGAAAGTTCACTCCCAACTGACTAAATGGTGCAACCCTGAGGCTAAAGGAACTGTTAAATAAGTTGAGAATAAATGCCATTGCTGTAGTAGCTATATGCTTTCTTGGTTGTATTGCTTCACCAACCAAAGCACGGTTCAGTTGTACAAATGTATATGTTACAGTGGTAGATCACAAATATTTGAGATCATTTTACATATAGAATTTGCAAAGGAGAAAAGAAAAACAGGATGGACAACAAACTGAATTCAAAGCCACTCCTTGTCAAGTGACAAGATAAAAAAGATAAGAATTTGTTAGAAAATGTTTGCTGTGTTTTAAGTACCAGTAAGACTCATTGATGCACTCATAGGCCCTGGATTATCCAATGAACTTCTGATATCACATAATTTAATAAAAAGTTTGTTTTAATAAAAATGCCTTCCTTTTTAATTATATGTAATATATACAGTTGAAGTCAGAATTATTAGTCCCCCTTTGATTTTTTTTTCTTTTTTTTTAAATAATTCCCAAATAATGTTTAACAGAGCAAAAAAAAATCACAGTATGTCTGATAATATTTTTTTCTTCTGGAGAAAGTCTTATTTGTTTTATTTTAGCTAAAACAAAAGCAGTTTTTAATTTTTTTTAAAAATTATTTTAAGGTCAAAATTATTAGCCCCTTTTTTTCCGATAGTCAAAAAACCATCGTTTTACAACAAACCATCGTTATACAATAACTTGCCTAATTACCCTAACCTGCCTAGTTAACCTAATTAACCTAGTTAAGCCTTTAAACGTCACTTTAAGCTAAATACTAGTGTCTTGAAAAACATTATTAAATAAAATATTACTTACTGTCGTCATGGTAAAGATAAAATAAATAAGTTATTAGAAATAAGTTGTTAAAACAATTATATTCAGAAATGAACATAATAAAAATGTATTATTATAATAAAGATTGAAAAAATCTTCTCTCCTTAAACAGAAATTGGGGGAAAAAATAAACAGGGGGGCTAATAATTCTGACTTCAACTATATATATATATATATATATATATATATATATATATATATATATATATATATATATATATATATATATATATATATATATATATATATATATATATAGCCAATGCAATCTCTTTGTTTGAAAGTGTATAACGCATATGAAGAAAGCTTTCAGCTGAGATCTCGTGCTATGTCATTCCTTCTCAGGGATTTGTGCGTGCGTGTGTGTGTCTGTGTGTGTGTTGCTTTCGGTGTGGATTTATCCAACTGTGTCAAGCTGTTTGGCTTTTGTCAGCTGTTTGGAAGCTCTGAAACGGATCTGGAATGGATCCATATTCAAGCTTCATATAGCACACATGGAAGCTCTTAACCAGTCACACTCTCCATGAAGATGACAATGGAATTCATTTTAAAGCATGTTATTATAATCATCCAGTAATTGGTTACAGTATTCATTTAATATTACATTTTAAAGATAGTTAATAAAAAATATTCAATTTGACTGTGTACAATACGAATGTCACAACAAGGTACTTTGCAATGTTTTTTAACAATATAATATAATATAATATAATATAATATAATATAATATAATATAATATAATATAATATAATATAATATAATGTAATATAATATAATATAATATAATATAATATAATATAATATAATATAATATAATATAATATAATATAATATAGACAACGCAGTAGGTAGTGCTGTCGCCTCACAGCAAGAAGATCGCTGGTTCGAGCCTCGGCTGGGTCAATTGGCATTTCTGTGTGGAGTTTGAATGGTCTCCCTGCGTTTGCGTGGGTTTCCTCCGGGTGCTCCGGTTTCTCCCAAAGGTTTCTGTCCAAAGACATGCGGTACAGGTGAATTGGGTAGGCTAAATTGTCAGTAGTGTATGTGTGTGAATGAGTGTGGATGTTTCCCAGAAGCTGGAAGGGCATCCGCTGCGTAAAAGCGTGCTGGATAAGTTGGCGGTTCATTCTGCTGTGGCGACCCCGGATTAATAAAGGGACTAAGCCGAAAAGAAAATGAATGAATGAATAATATAATATAATATAGTATAAAATAATGTAATAATTATAAAATATTAATAATCTGTTTTACTGTTATTGCTCTACAATGGAGATGTTTCTAAACTCTACTAAATCTAAATCATAATCACTTAATGGTAACGTGTGAGTAGACTAGCAGTCCATTTCAGATGTTTTGGACTTGGATGGAACAGATGGAAACAGATGGAAAAAATTGATAAAGAATTCATGACATCTGTGCTAGTCATTTCTATATCAATCTGTAGATTTTAGAAACGAGTTTTTGAAGTGTGTAAAATGTAAATGTTCTGCAGAGGACTGGCTTTCTACAAACTAATGCAAGGGTAAATGCAAGTTAGTATAATAAATCCATAATGACCACAGCAAAAAAAGCTTTCTTGTCCCTAAAGGCACTTAAAGGGATAGTTCACCCCCCAAAAAATAATTAACTCACAATTTACTCACGTGTTTGTGGTTTCAAACCTTTGTGAATTTCCCTGCTCTGTTGAACACGAAAGAAAATATTTTGAAGAAAGCTGTAAGCCTATAACCATTGGCATCTATAGCAGATGAAATGGTTACAGTTTTCAGCTTTCATTAAACAATCTTCTTTTGTGTTCAACATAAGAAAGAAAGTCAAACAAGTTTGGAACAAGTGTAAGTTGAGTAAATGATAACAGAAAATTCATTGGGGAAACTAGCCCTTTAAGGGTGAATAAAGTATTAGGAGCTTAAATTAAAAGAAATATATAGGAAACTTTTAAGCATATATGGTCAAATCTAAATACTCAACATGGGAGCATAGACATGGAAACAACACTAAAACACTGAGATACCTGGTACCATTATTTGTAATTAAACATTTAGCTAATGATGGGGCAATGATTTTTAGCTGAATCTGCGAGATTCAAAAACATGTTAAAGTAGAGTAAAAGCCATGGGTATATGTACTACCCAACCCATGCCTGAGAGCTACTGGAAAACCCAAAGCATGCAAAAAATGACAAGTGTTTTTCAATTTTAAAAGACTTATTTCAGACATAGGCAGCAACAGCAGTGGCTAGAGAGGGAAAACAACCTTTTCTGTTTCTGTTTGTTTTCTTTGCTTACCACTTTTCAGCACATCTCAACATAATTCATGCTCCCTGTACACACAAATAGAGTGATGTAATGTCATATCTAAGAATACATTAGATTGAGTAAATTTAAGGTCTTGATAAGGTTTCTACTTTCATAATCTTGCAATTGTATAAACAGTGCAGATAGTTAGCCCTTGTCTCACTATTACATAAGAACATTATGCTAACTACAGTAAATTATATATTTTTACAATTATTGGTATTTTTTCTATTCTCCTATGTAGGGCAGCCTTGTGAATGGACCCAGAGCAGACCAGATGGAAACAGAAAAGACCAGCAATGAGACGGAAAAAAGTCGTATACTTGCAAAAATCAGTGCCACTCAGCAGACAGACCTTCTCACCAAGCACCAAAATGGAGATCAGTCACCCGAAGTCTTGTCTCAGCAGAAGCTCCCTGCTAACTTGCAGGGGATATTTGATCAAAGTATGTTTGGAATGAACGGACAGATGAAACATGCTCTTAGCGAACAGGCACTTTTGGACATTCACCAGACGAAAACCTTGGTGAATGGAAATGAGAACCCGAAGATTTGGGATAAAAATGAGGCAGGGATGGAAAACCGATTAGAGGTATTCCCCAAACATAACAAGGCAGGGGATTTAACACATGGTAAAATAAACTGTAACTTTTCAAATGGTGATTTATTCTCACTGTCACGGAACAAGCAGGTTCAAATGCCCAATGGTGCTACAACAAGCCCCCCTTCAGTAAAGGGTACAACTGGTGACCTCTTAGAGAAAACATTGTCTCAGTATTACCCAGAGCATGTGTCCATTGCACCTCAAACCAACTCATCTCAAGTAGATCAGGTCACCAGCAACCTGCCTGATCAGGCAACTTCTTCACCTTCATTTACCTCAGGTTTTCCTATTTCACCCCAAATATCTGCCTCAGAGACACTTGTCAAGGCACCTCCCGAAGTACAAAACAGCAATGGCTATAACCCTGAACTTGCAGTAAATGGATACTCCAGTTTTGCAGCTGAGCAAAAGAAGCCTGCTTATTCTCTGTCTGATCTCCCAGAGCTGAGTCAGGAGGATTCAGAGTCTAATGTGCCATCACAGACAGTCGTCAATGGTTCTTCACAAATTCAAGAAGATAGAGAAGGCCCTCCAAATAACTCTGAGTGTGTAAACATGTTCTCCAAATCCAATCAGAACTTAAGTCATGAATCTTACATACTGCCTCCGGTGACAGCAGGTTCCCCCTCACAAACCTCACAGACAGGTCAGCATAACCCACAGATTAAAGTGCCACAGAAAAAAACAACTGATGAAAACCTCCATGGCATTAGAGACTTTTCCTTGCTTCAGCAACAGACTCATGAGCCACAAGCAGTAGAGAGCAAGTTGATTCCCCAGACATGTACTTCCCCTTCTCAAAATCAATGCAATGATCAAAACAACAAGCCTAAATCAGGACTAGAAAAAACACTGTCAAAGAGTACAGATCCCTCATCCCAGATGGAATGGATAGATTTAAACTCAACTTCTACTTCAACGCCATCTACTGACCACTCCCAGATGTGGGATTTGTTCCTTCCACAACCCCACATGCAGCAACACACAGTCCCACAGAGTCAAAGTCAATGTATAAATTCCATGCCCCCAAACAACTTTCAGTCTCATAATTTCAGTAATTCCAGTTTTAACTCACATGAATTCAGGCACAAGAGAACAAAAACATGCTACCTCCTACACAGTTTCCCCATAGTGCTGCCCCTGAAAGTCAACAGAGAAATTCTGGTATGCACAATCATATTAACATGCAATTTAACAACCCGCAACATATGTCCCAGCAATTATGCAAAGATGATCAAGACCAGATACTATCCCCGAGCTTCCTTTCCCAGCTACCACCTGCTGAGCCTCATCAGCAAGCCACCAGCACATTTTCCAATCAGCTCCCTCAGGATAGGCAGAATATGCAAGCATCTCCACTATCACGAGATGTTTCCCGTAGTCAAGAAGTTGAGCCACTCTTAAAAAGGCTTAAAACAGAGGACTGTCTTCATTCAGAATCCCAGATGTTATCTGCATGTATCAAAACACCAGCACAAACTCATGTTTCAAGTAAGGCCATAAGAGAAAACTTTGGATTTCAAGATTTATCCAAGTCAAACACACCATCCTTGTTTAAAGAAGTAGAAGCTCTAACAGAAAGGAAACTCCAGCAGAACACAGAGTGCTCACAGAACATTAGTACACGACAACATATCTACCAGCAACCTCTCCAACATAGGTTATACAATCATTCAGAATTCTCACAGTCTCTGATTTCTCAGTCACAACATTCACAAGCTTCTGATGGTCTTCAGATACCTGTTCGGACATTGAGCAAAGCTGAATTCCATGAGTCCTTTGCCCAAATCCAGAGAGAGTCTCTCTCAAGCCATGGTGCTCAAGTGGATGTTCAGAGGCATGCAGCTTTGCGAATGCACCTTCTGCAGAGGCAGGAACGGCAAAGCCCCAACAACATCAGACAAATGATGCCAGCCATAAAAAGTGAAAACTGCTCAGGTTTTGAAATCCCAGCTCAACCTATGGAAGTGCAAAGGCAAAATGAAGACCACACCAAAGTCTTAAAGGCTGTGGTAAAACAAGAGCATCCTCCTTCTTCATGTGATGAAAACCAGCAGAGGAGTATTCTAGCTACCATGGAGCAGCAGCTTAAACAGTACCAACTCTCACCTGTGTTTGAAAAAAAGTCTTTGGTAATCAAGTCTCCCAATAAGGTGAAAGTGGAGATGGCTGGAGCTGTGACTGTGCTCTCAACCAGTGTTGAAGGGAATGCAAAGGAACAGTGCAAACAACAACATTTTACCCCACCTAAAAAGATTGAACCTGGCTTACAAAGCTTTCTGGAGTCACCCATGAAGTTGCTTAATACACCAATAAAAAATTTGATAGATACACCTCTGAAGACACAGTATGAAATACCTTCATGCCATTGTGTTGGTAAGAGACTTCACACAGTTATTTTTGTACACATGTAGAAAGGCAATGTAGATTGTGCACATTTTGTGTTGCTTATGCACACCAGTTGAGATTGCGAACAATGCATCTTCATAATGTTAACAGTTCAATATTGCTAAGCAATATGTGCTTCTTTATTGGCATTTAATAATTTTATATCAGTTATACTTTTTAAAAAACCTTTTCCAGAATGCATAATTCTCATATTCTTTAATCCACAGAGCAAATCAGTGAAAGGGACGAAGGCCCATATTATACTCACTTAGGATCAGCATTGAATATTGCAGGCATCCGCAAAATTATGGAAGAAAGGTATGTTTTTATGAACTCCTTTTAATCACAAAATAAATGCTCTATTTTCACTTACAATACACTGCATTTTCCTTGACAGATCTGGAATGACTGGAAGTGCCATTAGAATTGAAAAAGTTGTGTACACAGGCAAGGAGGGCAAAAGTGGGCTGGGTTGCCCAATTGCTAAATGGGTAAATTTATTTTCTTCCGGTGTCCTTTTTTGAGTATATTGCCTCTTTTTGTCCCCTTCAGTTATTAAATATTCGTTGTCAACACAACCCACAATATATCTTTCAATAGAAAGCAATGTCTCAAACTGCTTTCTGTAAAAAAAAAAAAAAAACATTTCTCAATATATTTTATGCATATTTTGTAGGTAATACGGAGGGCAAATGTAGACGAGAAACTCCTGGTCTTGGTACGAGAGAGGGCTGGTCACACGTGCGAGACATCCTGTGTAGTAGTTGTCATCCTAATTTGGGAAGGGATAGCAAACAGCCTGGCTGATCGTCTATACATGGAACTCAGTGATACTTTAACAAAACATGGGGCCCTGACCAACCGCAGATGTGCTCTAAATGAAGAGTAAGGACAAATGCTTATTGCTTTTAACAAAAATTTGAAACATGCAAACTAAAATATTATATTCTAGAGATTCTTAATTAATGTTATTCATCTTAAACCTTAACATTTTTTAATTTCGATCACTGTGCTTAGGAGAACATGTGCGTGTCAGGGTTTGGAAGCTGATGCTTGCGGAGCTTCTTTCTCCTTTGGTTGCTCCTGGAGCATGTACTATAATGGCTGCAAATTTGCTAGGAGTAAAATTCCTCGCAAGTTCAAATTGCTTGCTGATGATCCCAAGGAGGTGAGATGCTCACACAAACACACAACACATGACATTCAAAGTTAGAAATAATCAGAGTATTTTTGATTGCCTTACAGGAAGAGAAAATTGAACAAAACCTCCAAGGTCTTGCAACCTACATTGCCCCAGTGTATAAACAAATGGCACCTGATGCTTATAGTAATCAGGTATGTATTGTAGCTCTCTAATTCAGATCTCACTCAGTTAGCAATTATAAATCAGATTTTCTCTAAATCAGTTTCCTGAGATCTTCTATAGTATGCAGCAGCAGTAGAGTTACATATATTTTCTAAGGAGCATCTACCAATGTCATTTTTAATTAGATATCTATTACTGATATTTGATAGGTAGAACATGAAAACAGAGCTCCCGACTGCCGGCTGGGCCTAAAAGAAGGACGGCCATTTTCAGGAGTGACAGCCTGTCTAGACTTCTGTGCTCATGCTCACAGAGACCTCCACAACATGCAAGGGGGCAGTACTGTGGTAAGAATTACAGTAAATGCTCATAATATTAATAAAATAATAATATTGATAAAAGGGAATTAATCGTTACAGACCTGTACAATTAATATTTTCTAGAAGTAGAACAAAGTAGTGGCCACAAAAGTACAAATTAAACAGGCCAAACCTCCCTTTCTGTGCTCCTCTTGCAGGTCTGCACGCTAACAAGAGAGGATAATCGTGAGATTGGAAAAATTCCTGATGATGAGCAGCTGCATGTGCTTCCCTTATACAAGCCCTCATCCACTGATGAGTTTGGCAGTGCTGAGGCTCAGCTGGAAAAGACAAAGACTGGTGCTATTCAGGTGCTTAGTTCCTTTCGAAGGCAGGTGCGTATGCTACCAGAGCCTGCAAAGTCTTGCCGTCAGAGGAAACTGGATGCCAAGAGAGCTAACAAACCAAACAACCACAACACACCCAACTCTAAAACGGACAACACCCAGCAAGCAAAGCAGAAACAGACTGCTTATGAGAACCCAACAGTGACAGGTAATGTTTTCAATCTTTATAAAATATATGATATGGCAAAGCAATGAAACATTCCAAGGCCAGATGTTTTAATAACTGTTTGCACTACTGTAAGCATTTACTAAAAACACAGCTATTACAATTTTTATGGCTGACCTATACCGCATATGTATTTGTGGGAGATCTCCTTTCTGATGCTCATAAATTTGTACCATTATTTAACTCTTACCATTATTAAACTGGTGCTTTAACGCATTTTGCTCCTGTGTTACAGGCAGCGCTTGTTAGCCCAGGAATACACTGTGAAATTTTCTTTGTGATTTCAGCAAGGTACCAACTTACACTTTATAAGAAGATTGTACGCGGTGTAAAGTCAAAGCTCACAATTCATGTGCACATGCTATACAGTCTGATTGGTCAGCAGCAAATTGACTGCTCACACTATGGGTGTGTCTCAGTCAGCACCCTTGTTTAGTAGTCAGTGCACTGATTAGTGCATCAGCCATTTTTAGTGCTGTCTCAATCGCAAAATTCTTCCAGTGCACTGAAATGTTCATATCATAAAAAGTCCCACAATGCACCATGAAAATCAGGGCATCGATATGTACTATGCGCCTTAACAGAAGTTTGAAATTACAAAATATCAATCATGTGACCTAAATCATCAAAAGCAATAAAGAACAATATACATATTTTTATTTTTTAATATGAACAAACAAAGCTAAATAGATTAGGAAACATCTATCAATCATTTGTAAATGTTTAATGGTTTAAATGTTGCTGATATATGAAACAATCAAATTAGTTAGCTATAATGTACTTTTAAAAACTTAGCGAAATTAGTATATGAAACACACAATGTACAATGAGAACGTTCTCATGTCACACTTAGTGTGTTCCAATGTGTAGTGAACCAAGCTCATTACTGTTCTTACCAGTGCCCGAACCAGTGCACACAACCTGCTGAAGAATGACCTCAGGGAGCTAGGGTACTGATTGGCTGTTTCTCAATTCCAAGAACGCAGAGAACGGACTTGCGTTCTTGTGGAGACCGGACTTGCCTGGTGTCCTCGGAAGAACGAACACAGGAGACCACGAGAACAGAGAACGCGCCCAGTGAGAAATGAGATGCTGCGTTCTTCCTGATGGTCACGTGACCTTAACGCGTTTTAAATGGAAAATTATTTAAACATTACAGCATTCACACAACTATTTATTGTTTTTCCCCTTTTCAAAATATATTCTATGCATAAAAACATTACAAATATACATTGCACAATATAAATAAAACTGATTTTAATACAAATTTCAGCAAATAAACACCCTTAATGTGTTTTTTTCCTTTATTAGGATGGCCATGGTAATGTTTATATTCACCGTTTCATTTAGGGAAAATTCTGAGATAAATAAGTTATATCTCTGAACTTTAATAATAAATCTAAATAAAATGCTGCACTTCCCACCTCCAGTCGCAATGACTCCTGGGACTTCTAGAGCGAGATCGGTGCTCAAGTCTGCATCGGTGCTTCCTCGATATCAAGAACACATCCGGGAAGTTTCACGCATCCTCTGTTCTTGCGGTCTTGAGTATTGGAACTGAACTTTGGCAGCAGATGATGACGTTACACGACAAGACGAGGACGCAAGACCGCTGAAGAACGCATATTGAGAAACAGCCATTGAGATGCAACCTATGTGTAAAATCAACACATCACACCATCTTCTTCTTTTTCATTTAATGGTGTTTGGCAAACCAGTAATTGGTGCATTTACGCCACCTAATGGGAAGGAGTGTGAAGCTTGGGTGGAACGAAAGAAAATAAAAAAAATCACAAAAAAAAATTCAAATCAGATCAGTATCTTGCACATATAGGAACAGAATTTTTATACACTTTTAATTGTTTTTGTGCATTCTGGAATAGATACAGAGAGGTTAATTGCCTTTTCATCCCCCTGTAGGCTACACTGCATGAACAGAGCATGACAAACAACCCAAGAAAAAGCTGAAAATTCTGACCAAAATTGCACAGTGTATGCCTGGCCCTAGAAAAGCATCCAATTATGATCTGCACAGAGCTGCTCCACCTGTGTTCAAATTGTCACCCATGGTGCTTTTTACTCCCATCACGCTGACAATAACTTAGTTAGTTTAGTACATCTGGCCTCAACTGTTTATCAATGTTTTTATTAAAGTTTACATTTTGATCTTATCCCATTATTTCCTCCAGGACGAGGTAACATGAGAACCAATCTTGACCCTGGGCATCTTCCACAAACTCATGCTGCCCATCAGCCTCAGCAGCAGTTCCGGCAACAAACACATCCTAATCCTTCTTATGCTTCCCCACCATTCACTCGATTCCCAAATGCTTCTAAACCATCAACCCCACATCCCCAAACACCTTCTGTGGATCCATATACCTCTCCTTTGCATGCACCCAACTCTTATATCAATGCTCCCTCTCCCTATTCAAGGTCTCTTGCACCCAGCCCTCTCTACAATGGCTACCAATGTAATGGGGGGATTCCCATGGACAACTATCATCCTTACCACTCTTCCAATCTAAAGCATCCAGATATGTTTCATCCCCAAAGAAATCCACTTTATTCTGAGCAGCAGTACAATGCACCTCAACACTATGGAGTCAACTATCCACCACATTATGGAGAGCCTATGGCAACTAATGGTTATGGCAACTGTAACATGAGACCTGGAATACACTCTATGGGACCCTATCCAGGCTTTGATTCTAATATGTCACCGAATGCATTCTCCAGGCCCCCTACAGCCCATCTACATTTGGACTATGCAGCTGCTGGCAATGCTTACCCCAAACCTCACATTTCCCAGAATCCTCATATGTTTCCCCCAAATCTGAATACCTTAAGTATGCAAAGTCATAAAGATTTAGGGATAAGCATGCATGAAGCAAACGGTATCTCTCAGGGGTTTCCTCCATTGGGAAAGGAATGCTTCAACTTGAACCAACCATCAAGCTTGAAGCTTCCCAATGAAAATGCCCATAACCCGGATGTCAACCCAACAGCACTACCCCTGATTTCAGAAAAAAAGGAGGAAGATGTGTGGTCTGACAGTGAGCACAACTTCCTTGATCCTGAAATTGGAGGAGTGGCAGTGGCACCTAGTCATGGGTCTATTATTATTGAGTGTGCTAAGCGGGAGCTTCATGCTACCACGCCAGTCAAGAAGCCTGATCGCAACCATCCCACCCGTATCTCTCTGGTGTTTTATCAGCACAAGAACTTAAATGAGGCAAAACACGGACTGTCTCTGTGGGAAGCAAAGATGGCAGAGAAGGCCCGGGAGAAAGAAGAAGATGCTGAGAAGCATGGTGCTGAAAACACTTCCAGCAAGAGCAGTGGAAAGAAGGCAAAACGAGAACATTCAGAACATTCTGAACCCTCGGAGCCTCCATATAAGCAGTTCCTTCTCATGCTTACCGAACGGTCAATGTCCTGCACTACCAATACATACGTAAGCACATCTCCCTATGCCTTTACAAAGGTGACTGGGCCGTACAATAATTTCATGTAGAAACATCTGTAAGTCCAGAGCATTCACATAGACAAGAACAAGAGTGAGATCAGAAATGTGAAATGGTGCTTCAATACAGCAGACCTCATTGCCACTGGCCATGTAACCCATAATGCTTGTTCAGTTTGTATGAGATTATTGACAGCAGTATGACTGAGCAGTTATATTGCTATATGGAAAAGTAGAACATACGTGGGTTTTTAAGCTCTTAAAAGCTCTTAATTCAAGCTTTACTGTTTGAACAATTGGAAATATTTATTTATTATTTAATTACTCTCTTATGATAACACACTGTTCTTTATCCATGGTGCTCGCAGTCCGACAATTCTGGACATATTACTGGAAAGATATATTCATATTTGGTGACTTTTTTTAAACTTTTCACTTTTTATGGTGCTAGGGAGTGTTTTAAATGCCTTTCTTTAACAACTTGCAACAAAACACCTTGTATGATACATAAAAGCATTTTCTGGATTGAGCAATTTAGACAATATCTAGCCTACTTAGTGTTTTACAAGCACTTTTTTATAATAGTGAGGGTAACAATTTTTGCCTTCCAATCTGAAAGACAATTCATTACACTGCATTTATTTTAGATTCACAATGTGAAAACAACAACGATGAACTGTAGATACACAGTTCCACACAGTGGATAGTTGAACATCGTTTAAAAGGTGCTTTATGAGGTGCTTTCACAATTTCACAGATCCTTTATACTTACCATGTGCATCAAGGAACACATTACAGGGTTACCTTTACATCATTTTCACTGTTTCAGAGGCAGCTGGCTTGGCTTGCTCTACATTTTTTTACATAAAATGCAACTTTAGCTGTATTAAAAAAGTTCAGATTTGTACAGTAAATTAATTTTTTTGAATGTATGCTTAGATAACGGTTTAGTAACTAAGAGTACTATTTCTTTGGGTTTAAATTGATCTTATTTCAAATGGTGCTTACTTGACCTACTATAAATATAATGTGAGTATCTTTAAGGGTGTTGAGAAGGCTTATGAATGATGTAGAAAAACCTACTTATCATATACCTCAGAAGTAGTTTGGCAATAGAATTATAATACCAATGTGTTTCTGTTCTTTTATTTCCAAACTCTTTGTAGCAAATATAACACAGACCTTAAGGCCATTATTGATGCTAAAGTTCATGTCTTACTTTCTTTATACTTCATCTACTAGAAAGTATTACTTGAACTTCAAGTTTCAATGTAATGGCAAAATCAGGGATATACTGTATCAGCTCATTTCTGTGCATCGCTTGTCATGAGTTGTGTTCATGTTGTCTTTTCTAATTCAGGTTGAGCCTTTGTATTTGAAATCCTTCTAAACTACTTGTATATACAGTACCCCACACACACAAACACACATCTAACTTTGTTAAGAAAGAATCTGAAATTGTATACTGTTGAAGCAGAATGCTGATAAAATTTCAATTAGTAATTTTAACCTTTTAACATGCACTGATTTAATTAAAGGGAAAGTGTCATGATATATATATATATATATATATATATATATATATATATATATATATATATATATATATATATATATATATATATATATATATATATATATATAAGCAATGTATTTGCTCTTTACTGAAAGGTTAGACCAAGTCAGTTAAATTACCACATGCACATTTTGTTGCATTTGTATAGTTTGAGGCTAAATGTAAATACAACCACTAAATGTTAATGCCTCTTACACTACCCCTATCAACTGAATTAAGTATTCAACGAGTTACTGTGGGAACACTTTAGTATAAGGGGATTCACTATTAATTCTGACTTTGTCTAATTTAATGTTAATTAATTGTTTGTAAGCACTGTAGATGTTTTGGGACTGGGCTATGAATAAGGGATCTTGGATATGTTAATACAAAATGAAGCACTATTCTGTGCTTTATACAAACTAATAAACAGCCGATATACATCTAATAAGCAACTAGTTAATGTGAGAATCAGTCCCCATACTAAAGTGTTGTTACTGGTAATGAAATGAAAAAAAACTCATTCCACTTGGACATATATAAAAAAGATAGCACTTCAATTTGTTTTTTAGAAAAAAAATCATACAAAAATATGTAAATTTAAAATAGTTAGAATACTGTAAATGTTTTAAATAGTTTGTGCCACATTGTATATACCATATGCTTGCATTGCAGACATTTAAGTCCATTCTTTTTTTTATTATTAAGTTATGTTACATACGAAGGTTAAATTCAGTGTTTGTTAAAAATACCATCACTCCACAGATCTAATAATTTAGCCCCTAAGCTCTTTGTCTTGTCGGGTGTTTTTTTCTCCCCTAACAACCGGGAAGTTTACAATTTTTTTTTTCTACTAGAAATCACCTCGATGTAATAGAAGAAGCTGAATAGAAGCAGCTTCCAGCTGTAGATTACAACAGATGTTAAAGTTTAATGTACAGGACCCAGCTTGAGTAGCAGGTTGTGTATATGAAGCACGAGAAAAGAGTGAATAAAATTTAGTGAGTGACAAGAATAGCCATACTTGAAAATGTTTTGGAGTGTTTCTGAGTGGAGTCAACTTTACTTGAATGATTTCCTGATTTCAATGAATCAACTTTTACATCGAGCTAGCAGTTTATGTACACATGTTGGTATTTTTCCATTAGACACTAAAGGTTTAAATGTGCGATTTTCTGCCTCTTTTGTACTTATCCCCTTAAAGTTTGTAATGCTTAAAACATTGAATTAAGAATGGCTTTGATTACTGTAAGTATTGTAATGTACTGAAGAACTGAATGCAGTTTATTTGAAAGCTATTTGTTTTTGATTGTTATCATTCCTAATATTGCTGAAATGTGTTTGTTTTTTTAATAAAATGTATATTTATTTCAAGCATTTTCAGTACCATTTGTACAATCTGTACAATTTCTAATAACTTTGGCTTCTTTAGTGAATACATTTAAACATAAATCATGTTTTATTTATAATTTGCAAATGGTACAAATACAATGTATTCGACCCTTGGAAGCTTTTGTGTTTTATTCTTTCACAACATTTTATGTTTTTTTGTTTTTTGTTTTTTTATCAAACCAAGGGATGAATACCTGTTATACGCACAGCATGTATAATTTTCACAATAACCAATAAAACTTAAATTATAATAAATGTAGAACACCATTCTTCTTTCAGTGCTTTGAGAAAGTATTCAATCAAGTTCAGTTCTTTATTTCACAAATATTGAGATAAGAAGTATTGAGTTAGTGGATTTTATTTCCTGTTTTCTAATCCTTGATTCTCATTTCATGGAAAGAAATGAAGCATTGCTTGTTTTACAATTATTAAAGAACTCCACATTCAGTCTACAAAATTTGAGCTGGTTATCATCTTCCTAAAACAAATACATCTTGTTCTGCAGTCATTTGGACAAGATACCAGCAAAGGCCTTTAGAGGTCAGCGTTCAGTTGTGTAGCTAAAATAGCAACAAGCAGTTTAGCCCTTTTACTGTTGTTTACATACAACAACATTTCTAACAAAAAGAAAAATGCCACAGCATAATATTATAAATGTGTCATTTCTTTCATTGTGTTCTAATTATTTTCCCTTAAAATGTTTTTTTGTGCATAGTCATTAGTAGAAGTTGGAGACACATGATAAATTCCACTGAAAATATATGTAATAATATTAAATTACCAGTTATTTGCAGATTGACAGTCCTACCTAATGTGTGCATGCGAACAGGGGTGGACATACACCACTTCCCATGCAAAAAAAAACTAACTTGGCTGGGGAATGTACATAGCTGGAAGTAAACATACTTAACTAAAATATTGACTCAATTCAACCACTTAAAACCATCATATGATTCATATATGATGAATAAATGAATTTTTCTGTCAAAAGTTTACGGTTTCTATGCAAAGTTTTATAAATGAGACCCCAGAAGAGGTACTGACAGCTTAAAAAATTAAAAGAGAAAAAGGAGAGCCACAAGAAGCTGAATTTCAGAAAGAGTCTCAGGTATACAGTTTGTCTTACAGGGAGTGCAAAATTATTAGGAAAGTTGTATTTTTGAGGATTAATTTTATTATTGAATAACAACCATATTCTCAATGAACCCAAAAAACTCATTAATATCAAAGCTGAATATTTTTGTAAGTAGTTTTTAGTTTGGTTTTAGTTTTAGCTATTTAAGGAGGATATCTGTGTGTGCAGGTGACTATTACTGTGCATAATTATTAGGCAACTTAACAAAAAACAAATATATACCCATTTTAATTATTTATTTTCACCAGTGAAACCAATATAACATCTCAACATTCACAAATATACATTTCTGACATTCAAAAACAAAACAAAAACAAATCAGTGACCAATATAGCACCCTTTCTTTGAAAGGACACTCAAAAGCCTGCCATCCATGGATTCTGTCAGTGTTTTGATCTGTTCACCATCAACATTGAATGCAGCAGCAGCCACAGCCTCCTAGACACTGTTCAGAGAGGTGTACTGTTTTCCCTCCTTGTAAATCTCACATTTGATGATGGACCACAGGTTCTCTATAAGGTTCAGATCAGGTGAACAAGGACACCATGTCATTAGTTTTTCTTCTTTTACACTCTTTTTTTCCCAGCCACGCTGTGGAGTACTTGGACGCGTGTGATTGAGCATTGTCCTGCATAAAAATCATGTTTTTCTTGAAGGATGCAGACTTCTTCCTGTACCATTGCTTGAAGAAGGTGTCTTCCAGAAACTGGCAGTAGGACTGGGAGTTGAGCTTGACTCCATCCTCAACCCGAAAAGGCCCCACAAGCTCATCTTTGATGAAACCAGGCCAAACCAGTACTCCACCTCCACCTTGCTGGTGTCTGAGTCGGACTGAAGCTCTCTGCCCTTTACCAATCCAGCCACAGGCCCAACAAGACTCACTCTCATTTCATCAGTCCATAAAACCTTAGAAAAATCAGTCTTGAGATATTTCTTGGCCCAGTCTTGACGTTTCAGCTTGTGTCTTGTTCAGTGGTGGTCGTTTTTCAGCCTTTCTTACCTTGGCCATGTCTCTGAGTATTGCACACCTTGTGCTCGGCAATCCAGTGATGTTGCAGCTCTGAAATATGGCAAAACTGGTGGCAAGTGGCATCTTGGCAGCTGCACGCTTGACAGCTGCACGCTTTTCTCAGTTCATGGGCAGTTATTTTGCGCCTTGGTTGTTGGTTTGGTTTTTTCACACGCTTCTTGCGACCCTGTTGACTATTTTGAATGAAACGCTGATTGTTCGATGACCACGCTTCAGAAGCTTGGCAATTTTAAGAGTGCTGCATCCATCCCTCTGCAAGATTTCTCACTATTTTTGACTTTTCGGAGCCTGTCAAGTCCTTCTTTTGACCCATTTTGCCAAAGGAAAGGAAGTTGCCTAATAATTATGCACACCTGATATAGGGTGTTGATGTCATTAGACCACACCCCTTCTCATTACAGAGATGCACATCACCTAATATGCTTAATTGGTAGTAGGCTTTCGAGCCTATACAGCTTGGAGTAAGACAACATGCATAAAGAGGATGATGTGGTCAAAATACTCATTTGCCTAATAATTCTGCACTCCCTGCAAAGTTGAACTAGCAATATTATTATTAATAACAATAATTATTATTATTTAAGTGGGTAGTGATGTCACCTCACACTCACAGCAAGAAGGTCGCTGGTTCGAGCCTTTGCTGGGTCAGTTGCCATATCTTTGTGGAGTATGCATGTTCTTCCTTTGTTCGCATGGCTTTCCTCCGGGTGCCCCGGTTTCCCCCACAAGTCTAAAGACATGCGCTATAGGTGAATTAGGTAAGCTAAATTGGCCATAGTATATGTGTGTGAATGAGAGTGTATGGGTGTTTCCCAGTGATGGGTTGCAGCTGGAAGGGCATCTGCTGCGTAAAACATATGCTGGATAAGTTGGCGGTTAATTCCACTGTGTCAGAATCTTGGATCAGAGGGAAAAACTGTGTCTGTTTTTGCACCTGAGCCTTTAAATGCAAAAGACTTTCTCGCACTCTCTCATGACATTTTGCTTCAGTAAAGTATAAGTTAACTAGGCTCGGATGTCAGAATAAACAAAGCAAAATGACACACATCAACTCGATGAAATGATGACACAACGAAACAGATGCAGTCACAAATAACACAGTAAGGTAAATGGGCCACACACAAATAAACACGCGTCTTTGACACGTTGTGCTTCTTTTGACAGGATGCCCACCAAACGGATAAGCATGCTGCAGTATAGACATCCATTTTAGCTAAGTTACTGTACAAAATAACCCTGGCTTAACGTCCCGGTCCTCCTGTATGTAACGTTAGTTGTGTACACCATGCAGCTGTGATGCTTCCAGCGGTTTGAATAACGTAGCTCAAAAAGTATTTCTAAATGCTATAAAAATACAAAGAGTACCACTTACTGCATCTTGAAGTGCAGTTAGATCACATAGAGTTGGAACAGATCTTGTAATCCCAGTTTCTTTGCCAAATCCTGTTTTGTGGACATGATTATACGAGTTAATAGATACTGACACATAGTAATACGCACCTGTCAATCAATATCGGTGGGCGATGAAAACTGCACTTCTACGTCACCTTGCGGTGGGCCTCAAAATCGCTGGGATGATCGAGTAATCAAAAAATTAAAATAAAGACTTGTGTTTATCACTCCAGTATGACTAGACACACTATATCTACACTGTCCAAACAGCTTCCAAAGATTGATTTTGCTTGATGCCACTAACAATACGGCCATATAATGATAGTTAATGCAATTACTAACAAGAACAATGCTTGTATAGCATTTACATAATAGTTCAACATTAACTAATGCATTATTAAAATCCAACACTGCTTGTTTACATAAGTTAATACCTTCTGAGTTAGCATGAACCAACAATTAATATTTTCATTAACATTAATGAACATTGTTCATGTTAGTGAATGCATTAGATAGCATTATTGCACAGCTGTCTGGAATACTTGATTCTGATTGGTCAATTATGATATCCCAAAGTATGTTATTAACAACTGTTGAAACTGATAATAGGCTCATCCAGGTACTTCAAATCATCTTGACAAGTAGTCGTGTAATAAACAAAAGAAAGCTCTAAAGTCCCATATTAAAACCCTCCACTGCAGATAAGACTGCCAGGCATTATTCATCAGTAACAACTGCCTGAATGTGCTTTCCCTGCTGAAAAAAATCCAGCTTAAACCAGCCTAGGATGGTTGACTGGTTTTAGCTGGTCGACCAGCCTGGTTTCAAAGGGGTTTTGACCATTTCCGGGCTGGATTCCAACCATTTCCAGTCTGGTCTTAGCTGGTCAGGCTGGGAGATGACCAGCTAAAACCAGCTTGACCAGCCTAGCCAGGCTGGGAGCCCAGCTAAAACCAGCTATGTCCAGCTTAAACCAGGCTGGTCAAGTTGGTTTTAGCAGGTCATTTTCCAGCCTGACCAGCTAAGACCAATGGCCAATGGAAATGGCCAAAACCTCTCTAAAACCAGTCTGGTCGACCAGCTAAAACCAGCCAACCAGCTTAGGCTGGTTTAAGCTGGATTTTTCAGCAGGGTTATCTTTTACTTGACTTTATGTCCCATATTGTAAAATGTTACTATACATTCTCAACATGTTTTCTTTCTTGAAATGTAATAAACACACACACAAACATATTCTTGAAATGTAATTAGTTTATTCTCAAATTTTTATAAATTTTTTTTTTTTTTTAATTCTTGAAATTATTTCTTGAAATAGTTTTTCTCAAAACACAGACTTTATTCTGGTATTTTTCTTGAAATTGAACTAGCTTGATTTTGCATTACGATGACTTAAATCTCAAGATGGTTTTATTTTTTAATATTTTTTGGCCCTAATCCACTTTTGGTAGCTTGCAGCTGTTTATTTCTTCCGATCAAATCATGAGTGAATAACATTAAATACAGGTGTAAACAAGGCATGACACATTTTGAGCTTGTTCAATTTACTCAAAAATGCAAATACAAATGCACATATTACCTTCAAACTGATCTAATACTTAAAACATTACAGGATGCATTGTTGGAGTGCAGAAGTGATGATGAGATTAAAAATTTATGGTTTGATTTGAAGGTGAAAACCTTGTTCTGCACAATGTTCTCATAATTGTATTAGTTTGCATTTCAATTCTTTGTGTGAATTCAACTTACTTAACGAGTCACAGATTGATAATGTAAAACTTTATACAAGTGCAGGTACATGCTCATACTGTACAAGTGTTATCCTACAAGCTGAGACAAGCTTATTAGAAAAGGTCAAATCAATTTAGAATGATGAAGTTATATTTAGGCTGGTCTGTTTCAGCATTCCAAAACTGCTCAGTAATGCCACAATAACTAAAGTCATAGATGGCAGGCTTCACTATTTACTAAACAAACAATTTGTTTACCCTGGTAAAGAGTGTGAGGTAAAATGTAATGAAGCAGCTAAATGTTTAATATTTTACAACGTTTTCATAATAGAATTGTAAAGCTTCAAACATAAACATCCTCTGATGAAAACTGCTTAACCTTTTGATACATTTCATCACTTTGAATTGAAAACATTGAATAAACCATTTAATTTATAATTCAGAACCAAACATGAAAAGTAAAGTTGCATTTTCAATACGAAAAAAATCCAGTTTGTAATCTTTTATTTCTTTAAAAACGATTGAATTATTTAACTTTTTTTTATTTCAAAACTCTCCATGTACAAAATAAATCATCCAAATGTTCATGGCATGGTAATGGCTTTGCTACAGACCATTTGTGAGTAGAAATTATAGGTTCTCTGGTAATAATTGGAAGACAATTAAATGTACGTAATAAAAAAATAAATTGCTGGAACACTGGAATGCAAAAAAAAAAGGTTTATTTTTAAAGTATATGGTTACCAAACATGGCCTTTAAAGCTAAACACAACCCTGCAACAGTTAGTCTGATTTGTTTGTTTGTTGCAGCCAGCTGCCCAGAACAATTCTGAAAACAAATACTGTATCTGTCCTTGATAATAAACATTTATTAGTTGCAGAGACTGTTAACTATTCAAACTTTAAAGTATGAAAGGTAACATGATATTGGCACTGAAAGAAATGTATTTTGTAAATAAGTAAATAACAATAACCATGTACAGAAACAATCTGCAAAAATACACAAATGATTGGTAAGAAAATTCACATCATAAGCGATCAATTATTGACAAGTGCTTGCTCCTTGTACTAATAAATAAAGCAATGTTTTAAAAATAAAACATTAATAAAACAAAAATACATCGAGTACATTACACTGTACCCATGTAACGGCAGCTTTTGCTCTTTTCTACCTTCTTATGATAGTAATCACTTCACAAAGATGAAAAGTTTTTCATTTTTAGAGGAAGTGCCACTTGTCCACTGCAAAACAGAAACAATAAGTTGAAGATACGTAGTTTGTAAATGTAAAAACAATGATAAAGTCCAATATTTACCTCCAGGAGATACAGGAAGGGGTTCCCCATATTCTGCAGTCTACAACAGCAAGAGAGTATTTGTCTTTTGTTTCAAAAAATGGGGAAAAGTAAAGAGTAAGTATTAAAGGACAAAATACTCACAGTTTGAACCACAGCACTGGCTTCTGCATCACTGCATTTGAAGGGACTATCGCACAGGGAGGAGTTTTGACTAAGAAAGAACAAGATCAAAAAACAACACAAATACTCTCATTACCACTAGACTAGAGGTCAACCATGATCGAATTAAAAATGTCGGCTTGATTACCAGAGAAATTCTCTCCCTCACGTTATTAAAATCAACTATCAATTCATATGTAAAATTACTATTTCACTAACAAACCAAAAACCCAACAAATGCCATAATTTAGTTAGGGCTGCACAATATATTGTTATTAAAATGTGCGCATAATTAAGTTAACAAAACATTTATCATTTAAGTGTTTTCATAATTTAAGTCAGGTTAAATTATTCAGGCATAAGTAATTACATTTCTCACTTTTAGAAAGACTAACTGTATTTATGTATTTATACATGATGAAGACTATACAGTGTTATTTTACATTGGAGTTAGGGCTGAACAATATATAATTCGAGCATCGATATCGCAATGTATGTATCTGCAATAGTCACATCGCAGGATTATTTATTATTTATTAAAGATTAAAAGATATACATTTATTATTATTTATGCAATTATAATTGTTCAATTTCTGTACTTGAATACTATTAGACTCCCCAGAACACCGTAAATCAGTTTATTACACTTATTTTGATCTGTCACATTTATATATGCTTGTAATTTATTAGGACATTTATCAGGATTTTATGCTTTATTGTAGAGTAAAAGATGTACGACATTATTTTAAAAAATTATTTATGCAATTATGACCAAGTTATTTTACATTTGATTGATCAATTTCTGTACTTGAATACCGTTAGACTTCCCAGAAAACTATAAAGCACTGTTTATTTGATTATTTATTTTTGCTTGTACTTTATTATAATGTACAGGGAGTGCAGAATTATTAGGCAAATGAGTATTTTGACCACATCATCCTCTTTATGCATGTTGTCTTACTTCAAGCTTTATAGGCTCGAAAGCCTACTACCAATTAAGCATATTAGGTGATGTGCATCTCTGTAATGAGAAGGGGTGTGGTCTAATGACATCAACACCCTATATCAGGTGTGCATAATTATTAGGCAACTTCCTTTCCTTTGGCAAAATGGGTCAAAAGAAGGACTTGACAGGCTCCGAAAAGTCAAAAATAGTGAGAAATCTTGCAGAGGGATGCAGCACTCTTAAAATTGCGTGATCGTCGAACAATCAAGCGTTTCATTCAAAATAGTCAACAGGGTCGCAAGCGTGTGGAAAAACCAAACCAAAAACCAAGGCGCAAAATAACTGCCCATGAACTGAGAAAAGTCAAGCGTGCAGCTGCCAAGATGCCACTTGCCACCAGTTTTGCCATATTTCAGAGCTGCAACATCACTGGAGTGCCCAAAAGCACAAGGTGTGCAATACTCAGAGACATGGCCAAGGCAAGAAAGGCTGAAAAACGACCACCACTGAACAAGATACACAAGCTGAAATGTCAAGACTGGGCCAAGAAATATCTCAAGACTGATTTTTCTAAGGTTTTATGGACTGATGAAATGAAAGAGTGAGTCTTGATGGGCCCGTGGCTGGATCGGTAAAGGGCAGAGAGCTCCAGTCCGACTCAGACGCCAGCAAGGTGGAGTACTGGTTTGGGCTGGTATCATTAAAGATTAGCCTTTTCGGGTTGAGGATGGAGTCAAGCTCAACTCCCAGTCCTACTGCCAGTTTCTGGAAGACACCTTCAAGCAGTGGTACAGGAAGAAGCCTGCATCCTTCAAGAGAACATGATTTTCATGCAGGACAATGCTCCATCACACGCGTCCAAGTACTCCACAGCATGGCTGGCAAGAAAGGGTCTAAAAGAAGAAAAACTAATGACATGGCCTCCTTGTTCACCTGATCTGAACCCCATAGAGAACCTTTGGTCCATCATCAAATGTGAGATTTACAAGGAGGGAAAACAGTACACCTCTCTGAACAGTGTCTGGGAGGCTGTGGCTGCTGCTGCAGCAATGTTGATGGTGAACAGATCAAAACACTGACAGAATCCATGGATGGCAGGCTTTTGAGTGTCCTTGCAAAGAAACGGGGCTATATTGGTCACTGATTTGTTTTTGTTTTGTTTTTGAATGTCAGAAATGTATATTTGGGAATGTTGAGATGTTATGTTGGTTTCACTGGTGAAAATAAATAATTAAAATGGGTATATATTTGTTTTTTGTTAAGTTGCCTAATAATTATGCACAGTAATAGTCACCTGCACACACAGATATCCTCCTAAAATAGCTCCAACTAAAAACAAACTAAAAACTACTGCCAAAAATATTCAGCTTTGATATTAATGAGTTTTTTGGGTTCATTCAGAACATGGTTGTTGTTCAATAATAAAATGAATCCTTAAAAATACAACTTGCCTAATAATTCTTAAAGCTGAGGTCCAGCTTCATGCGCCTAGACTGCAGCTCTGCACAAGACGTTTGGCCACAGGAAAAATGGTCGTGCCCAACTGAGCCAGGTTTCTCTCGAGGTTTTTTAAATCTTCACTTTCGCCAATTGGTGAAGTTTTTTACTCGCCGCTGTCGCCACTGGCTTGCATGGTTCGGGATCTGTAGAGCTGCGCATCGATGGATTTGCTCTTCAGTGTTTGGACTCTCAGTAGTGATTATTAACCCACACTGAACTGAGCTAAACTGAACTGAACTTAATCTATGAAAACTGAACTGAACTGACACTGTTTCAATTCACTATAATCTTCCATGTGAAGCTGCTTTGACACAATCTACATTGTATAAGCGCTATACAAATAAAGATGAATTGAATTGAATTGAATTCTGCACTCCCTGTATGCAGATGCACTGCACAGAAAAACACTAGATCATCCCAGTCTTGACATCAAAATAGAGCTATTCAAATCATCTGGTGAAATTATATTCATATCGCAATAAATATTGCGGCAAAACAAAATATTGCAATGTCAGATTTTTAAAATATCGTGCAGCCCTAATTGGAACATTAAATTTGTGTATCTGAATATTGCTCGACATCCAGAAAATCATAAAGCACTGTATATATTATTTGTACAGTATAATTGCTCCACAGTATTTCTCAATGTTTGTGATTGGTTTATTATATTTTTTCTAGATACAAAAGACTCCCTTACCAAATCATCTCAATGTATCTAAAATTATGACTTCTTTCCAAATACACCTAATAATATCATCTGGTGAAATTATATTCAATATCGTAATATATATCAGAGTAGAAAAATAAAATATTGCAATGTCAGTTTTTTTCCAACACCTAATATCCTGTTTCCTAATTTCAAGACTATTTGTTAGTAAAATAGTTATTTTAAACTTTGGAGTTTTACTAAAAGTAGTAATTAAATAGTTAATTTTGATTAAAGTAAACATCAGTCAAACATATCAGCCCCCAAAAAATTGGTATTATGCATCAGCCATTGGTTGCCCTGATTTCTAACTTTACTCTTTTGGCATTGAGTAAAGTCAAGTCATCTTTATTTCTAAAGTGCTTTTACAATGTAGACTGTGTCAAAGAAGCTTAACATAGATTAAGAAAATAAATAAAAATCCAGAACATTATTTCAGATCGTGACAGGGAGCAGAATTGTTGTAGAATGTTGCTGTAGTTCTAGTTCAATTTAAACTGTTCAATTCAGTAGTCACATGACAAATATCAGCTAAAGAACGATCCACTCAAGAGCAGCTCTACAGCCCAATCAAGCAAGGCAGAAGTGACATCGGCCAAATAAAAAACCTCATATCAGTTGACCTCTGCAATCCAATGTTATTAAATAAATCTGACATTAAAAATCTCTCACTTACCAAACTATTTCATCATCTTTCATCTTTTTTCTCATCACCAACGCTTTCCAGTAGGTGTGTGTTGATTTTATGACTTCAATGGCAAAGTCCTAATATGATAATGACAACGAGAACATTAGATGACTGATCATTAAATGTATTTACACATCTCTTACATAGTGAATCTACTAAGCTACCTTATCCTTAAATTGTCCATTAAACGCAAACTGATTTTCAGGTTTTCCATCAGGCACTTTATATTTTTTAAACCAATCCACTGTAGCCTCAAGATGTCCAGGCTTAATCTTTCTCACATCCTCGATACCTGTTAATGATGCACCATGTGAGATCACACTGTCATAAATGAAGAGAATATCACCTATATATAAAACATGTTAAAAATTACCCACTGTTAAGGCTTGATGAATCAGGGTCCTCTACATTGATGGCTATTACTTTCCAGTCAGTCTCTCCTTCATCTATCAAACCCAGAATCCCAAGCACTTTTACCTGAATCACCTGCCCCGTAACACACACCTGAGACAGAGATTAACAGGTGACTTACAAAATTAATATATTTTTAGAACTTGAGATTTTAAGATTGATTTAGAATAATGACTTTTATTTTGCAAAACACAAAACTGCATTACACATTAAATGAATTTGCAAGACACTATTAACCATGCAATTTTACCAACCTTCGAGCCAATCTCGCACACGTCTATTGGGTCATTGTCTCCACAGGACATGGTTTCTTTGTCAGTGTGCTTGGGATCTTCCCATGTCTTCACATATTGGCAAAACATAAGGACATAAAAATATATATATATTACATATATATATATATATATATATATAATTTATTTATTTTTTTTTTTGCAAAACCAGAACAACACCTGTGGAAGTGCACCATAGTTCCATATGTATCCCTTGTGTGGAAAAACATTAGCTACATATCGCAGCTTGCCTTTCTTCACATCTTGCTTGATCGGGTTTAATGGTTCCTTTGTGGCTATCTGTGGAGAGAAAAAAACCTGGTGAGCATTCAGAAATGACACAATATCACTTACTATTGAATTGAATAATACAATATAACATACTATTGTATTGCTCATCAAAATTGTATTTTATTGATAGATGTTGCACTTAATACTTAATAAATAATACTGAAATTACACAACTTAGATATTAAGCTGTATATCTATAATATAGATATTAATATCTACAATATAAATATTAATATATCACATTATTATATACAAAACTATATATTTTTATGATTTATATATACAGCTATATACAGTATTTTAGCATTATTTTTCCAACTAAATAGTTCTACTAATCTAATTTAATCTAATTTCAAGAATTGTTAAAATCCATCCATCTGCAAAATCAGACTGGACAGCCAAGCCAAAATCAGACACTATGATGATGAACAATGATCAAAAACCTCATTCTAGATATTCAAGATTCACTTTTGTTTATTTAGTTTGTTTTTGTTGATGCTAGATGCTAATGCAACCTGGGGTCCGTTCTTCGTACCTCGCTTAAATGATCTAAGATAATTTGACAGATCCTGTATCTTTTAATCTTGATAACTGATCTCTGGCTAATTTGGTTCTTTAAACAAGTTCGCAATTTCTGTGTGGGTTTCCTCCGGGTGCTCCGGTTTCCCCCACAGTCCAAAGACATGCGGTACAGGTGAATTGGGTAAGCTAAAATGTCCATAGTGTATGAGTGTGAATGAGTGTGTATGGATGTTTCCCAGAGATGGGTTGCAGCTGGAAGGGCATCCGCTGTGTGAAACATGTGCTGGATAAGTTGGCAGTTCATTCCGCTGTGGTGACCCCGGATTAATAAAGGGACTAAGCCAGGGATAAGCAAACTTGATCCTGGAGGGCCGGTGTCCCTGCAGACTTTTGCTTCAACACTAGTCAAGCACACCTGAACACACTAATCATTGTCTTCAAGATCACTAGAAAGCTGCAGGCAGGTGTGTTTGATTAGGATTGGAGCAAAAGTCTGCACGGACACCGGCCCTCCAGGATCAAGTTTGCCCATCCCTGGACTAAGCCAAAAAGAAAATGAATGATTGAATGAACATGTTCACGAATCAGATTAAAAAGTCTGGATGACCTGATCTGAGATCGCTGGTGTGTTGTGAAGGACTATACTATCGATCGTCGAAATCATGATCAGCAATGCAACAATTGGCTGACGGCACAGCAGCATAATGACATCATCTGATTAATATTTAATTATCCATGTGAGCATAATTATATAAAATTCATAGTAAACGGTTTGTTAAAAATGATACGCAATAACTTTCCGCATTTGTTGTGAGCTGCAGGCTTTACACTTTTGTGAGTTAAGAGTATTGAGCAATTTGTTTATTTTTACATTCAAGAGCTGATTTTCTTTACAGTATTATATTATAGTATTTAAGCTTCTTAATTGACGCAAGGAATTTAAATTAATTTAGTATCAAGCATTTTGATATCAGTAAAGGGGTCTGCAACTTTTGCAAAGCATCAAATCACCGGCATATTAGCTGTCAAAACATGTGCATGTCTGCATAAATTATTATTCCTTTATATATTAAAAAACAAACAAACAAACAAAGCAACCCACCCCGTATTTGTATTTATGTTTCAGAGTGCAGATTGCATATGTTTTATTTATATATTTTATTAAACTTGTATGTATATAAGCATAATTATTATTATTAATTATTTCATATTAAATATTATTAATTACTATAAATGATAAATTTATATATAAACTTTTTAAAAATATTTTACTATTTTCTTAAATTATATATATATAACCTATAGGTTACTACTGTAGGAAAATATCAGCATTCAAAACATACTTTCAGAATCACCTTTGCTTGAAATGACCTGATTTAACCCTGTTTATAAAAAATAAGCCTGCTTCCTAGCAGGTTTGAGCTACCAGACCTATTGCTATGACAACAACTCTCAGATGAGTTTGGAAGAAAGAAACAATACTGGATCATGTCAAATCATCAATAATCAAATCCAGCTAACGGAGTAATCCTTGTATGAAGAACAAACCCCTGTTCAGGGAAGGAAAATCATCTAAAAATTTTTAATAATTACATCACACACTGGTGATGACACACGTCCTTTAGTAAAAGTGCCGCTGATATTGGCTAATTTGTTACAGTGAATGTCTGAATGTACTGACAAAAAATGGTGACACAACTTTAAAACCTAATAAGACTTCCATGATGTGTCATTGAAAATCAACCTTGCTTTGATACGAGTAATCATCAAGTGTAGCTTTTGATCAAACAAGCTCCTTTTCAATAATAAAGTCATATTTTTATACATTTAATTGCATGCGAATGACTGGACCCCTCTCTGTGGATGCACTGTTTTAGATGTAGTGAGGAGCGCAACAATTTGATATAATGATGATAAAGTTAAAGTGGATAATTTTGTTAAATGGATTCTATAATCAATACCTCAACATTATTAATTGATAATATTTTAAACCCAAGAGTAGTTATAATTGGTGGGCATGATTTTGTACCATGTCTCAAGAATCAATGATAGAAAAAATCCACTTACCTCCATCTTAGCATTTGACCATCGAGGTACTTCTACAACCATATTAAACAGGATCTATTAAAGACAAAAATAACATTATTATCATATGCTTTACAATAACGTCCTGAAGAATGGTGAATGGTTACAATACCCCATTCGTTTTCATTTTCTTTGGTGGAACACCACAATCCTGAAATGAGAGACACATAATGTCATTGGAAAATAGAAAGAGTAAATATAGTGCTATCTAGTAGTTATCTAAATAAAAAAAATAAATAAATAAAAAAAAAGTTTCTAAATGAATTAATCATGTATTTACTAATGGCACTGATATGAAGTAGGCTGCACATATTCACATTATGCAAACCTGTTCATCAGCAACATACAGAGGGATGTCATGAAAGGGGGATATGTATTTCCCATCTGAAGTTTCTGCAAAACAAATGTTGTAATATTTAGAATTTAAAAATGTATACATTTAAATGTATCTCAATGTGTCAATAAAGATGTATTTGTTTTTATATATTTCTGAATAGGGCTTATATAATAACGTTTAAAAATAATAATTCTACGCCTTTTGCTCTTTCAATCCCAGGAATCTCCCGCCGTTATCATTGAATACGAGGTAAGATGTTTTGTTAGCAATAATCATTTCAGATGAGAAAATGTGGAGGACCTAAAAGTATGTTAGTGTTTGTAGATGTCAGTCAAGCACGTGAAGGGCAATCTTACTTAAGAAAATCCTGTAGTCAGTCGAGTTTGCTCGTCCTCTCTGCTCTGTTAAGTAATGCACCATTTTTCTCATATGAATGGAAGCTGCTGAAATTAAAGACTTGCTCTTTCGAGAGGACTGTGTACAGAGAAAAGCAGCAGAAAACTTCGTCGCAGTACGAATAATAACTGAACACATTATTTACATCCACTTACATCGGTTCCTGATTGCGAGTGAATGTCTCACACATTCATCGTCACAAAATCTTTTAGTTGTTCCATACTGCCACCTATCGTCACATGAACGTAATTTAAAACAACCATTTGAAAGGTTTTTTTCCTTGGAGGAGAGAACATTTTATAACTTGCTTAAGTTGTAAATGTATGTGGCATATCTAGAATGTAATTAAAAACGTTAAAGTGCATGTGACAAGTCTTCTACATGAAAAGTTCTGAAATGTAATATTAAAATTAGGGGATTTCACAAAATGTTTTTTTTTTTGAGAGATTCCTACCTATAAAACAATAGATGATAAATTATAAAATAATGAAACACTAATGATAGAATAATAAGAAAAAAAGCAAATGTTCAAATTCCAAAGCCGAACCAGGTGTTTAAAGTACAGTCTAAGGCTGCGTCCGAAACCGCATACTTCCATACTATACAGTACGCTTAAATCAGTATGCGAGCCGAGTAGTATGTCCGAATTCTTAGAATTCGAAAATCAGTATGCGAGAAGTACCCGGATGACTTACTACTTCCGGCGAGATTCTGAAGTGCGCATCCCATGGACGCTGCACTATCCCATGATGCCCCGCGAGAGAATTTATGAATGGACGTGAAGCGACGCAACTGACGCAGGTAGGTCACGTGACCATGACAAAATGGCGGATGTAGTACGTCCGAATTCCATTCATACTGCTCACATTCATACTGTATAGAACGTACTTTTTCCAACGGCCGAGTAGTACGTTTAAATTCAAATGCAGTACCTACGAGGAGTAGGCGGTTTTCGGACCCTAGGTCCATTTACTTTCAGTTATAGTCTACGATTAGTAAACAACTCATGAAAAAAAGTTATTTGACAATATGACAAACCTGTCTGTGAGCAGGGGAAATCTTTCACATTTCTTATGTTTATCCTTGTTATGTTTCATCTTTGTGAATACGAAACATGCATATAATGTATTTTAATATCATAAATGCACAGGATATGCAATAAAAATGTGAAAGATGTAGATAAAGCAATCAAGACCAACCAGCACTGTGCAAATATCAATTTAACGATCTAAAAAAACAAAGTCAGGATAAATATGTTGTCAGACTACAGGTTGAACTGTGGAATAGTGGATCATCAGATGTAACCAACTCAAGTGGTGCAGTAAATTAGAAAGATAACATCCGCAAAAATCATTTAAACTAACACACCAAATATGGGGGGAAATGAAACAAATAAATGGCAGCATGGGTTTTCTGTCAGGAATCACTTTATTTTCATGTTTGTTTGTTCTGTTTTAGCCCATGGGTTTATCTTTGTATTTACCATGTGCTTCTTTCTGCAGTGGACAGCTCATTAAAAGCCCTTTTCTCATAAATGCAATATTTCTACAAATCAGCCTGAGTGCTCTCTGCTGCCCCACTCCATTGATTTTTTTTCAGTGGTCAGTCACTGTAACTGCACATTAATTTCCTCTGAATCCAAGATGGCTGACAGACAGCCACACTTGCTGACTACTAATGTCATTCCCTATGTTCCAGAAGAACCCACAATACATAAAAACAATATGATCATAGTAACATCTAAGTAATAATATTATTCTTTTATTAGTCTTTTTTTTTTACATTTCATTTCAAATAAGTAAACCAAAGATGCTTCATTTCATTTTTTTCTGACAACAAAGCACCTGAATGCAACGAGCATTTAATCCCAAATTCAGGAGTGGGTAGTAGGCCTAGGAAACTTAACTATGCATTTGTTACAAACAAGTTCACATTTGTATTGTAGTGAACAAGGTGCATTTATTTTCAAATTAGAATGCATTAAAGAACCTACAGAAAGAGTCCATCTCTCTAGAAACCTAATCATAATTTGCCATCTTGTAATACTTCACCATATTCTCATCTTCCAAGTAAAAGCCATGCGAAGTTTGGGAACTAATTTTACAAACATTTTCTTATATAGAAAATAAAAAAACAAGAAGGCAATAGATTTTATTCAACACAATTGTCCAAATCCTAAAAGAATTTTAAGATTAAATGGATTATGATTAAAATTTAGATCCAACATTAAATAATTGGGGGGTGGGCACATTTATCTCTCAGTCCTTTATTTATACTCACCTGAATTGATGTCAACTTGGCATTGTTTTATCAATAAAAACATTTGTGAGTCATTGTTACAGCAGTCAATTATAGTGAACACTAAGGATACAATATTGACTTAGGCCAGCAGTCACATTAACAATACCTCACTGTCTCTGCTGTCTTTGTGCATTATGAAAAAAACTGCATTTTCCATCTTTGATAAAGACACTGTATCCTTAAAGGTGCTGTATGTAAGTTTTTGACTCTTCTAAAGCATAAAAATACAATAATATGTGTGCAGATATTTAAGAAACATCCCAAGTGAACATACTTGTTTAACTGGCAAACAATGCTGAAGTCAGATATTCTGCTTTGAAAATGTTTTTTTCCGTGCCGGAACGATGTCTTTGTTTAGGTAATTTTCACATGCACATGCCAGTTTAACCAATTATAATTCAGCACCCCGGGTTGCCTTGTTGGAAACAGCATATTTCATTCATTCATTCAGAAAGACTCTGAAAGCATGCGTCCATGAGCGAAATGCTACAGTGTAGTGGAAAGTATCAGATGTCAAAATGAGACAGATTCAGTTCCACATGACGTTAATTAGCAAATGACATAAATATTAGGAACGTGAGCAGGTTACAATCGCGTGTCCTAACAACACGCTGTGACGAGATTGTTATGAGTGATGAGCCATTTGGCTGTTTGCACCACAAAACACGGCAGAAATTTAAATACAGCCTTTCAGAAGCACAGAATATGCACTCACTCACAAAACGGTAAGGTTTAGAATCTATTTAATACATGTTAACCCTCTTTAACATCATTAAAGGTGAAGTGAACTTTCTGCTTTCAGTATATGGTAATACACGTCATGTAAAATGCATTCAAACTCGCATTGTTAGCATTTAGCACTGAATAAAGCACACGAGGCTTACCTGAGGTGATCTGTCATAGGTTTCTGTTGTTCAGCTGTGAGAAATAGAAGCCGCTTCTAATAAATCAATTCGAGGTGTTGGTTAGAACCAAAACTCCTTTTAATATGGAGAATATTCCCTCAATCGCGTGTCGTTGCTTTTATTTAGAACACAGTTTAAAATCCCTCAAACTGGCAACCCGGCGTACCTTTATTATGATTCAGGACTGCAATACCTAGTTCAACCACTGGGTGTCAAACTTACATACTGCACCTTTAATTGTGAAATTAAAATCAGCTAGCTCAGCAACCCAATGATGTGTGGTTATGCTTAACTTAGCTGTTGATGTTATACATGTAGACCACCAAAAATAAATGTAATATTGGTTATCTCTGAAGCACTTTACCACCTTTATCTTTTATGGTGGTATATTTATACACCTTATATTTTGTCTGCTCCCACTCCTGGTTCCCTCACTAGAGTTGGGATCATTTCATGAGACCCTCCTCTTGTCATGCTGTCTACTATGAAGGCTGTTGTTAGCATTTTCACTACAGCTTGAGATGGTTGCCCTGCTGCAAAAGATCTAGCCCAATTGCATTATAACCAATGATTAATTCTTCTGTAACCCCAAATATTTTTACTACCAGCAATGGCACAAACAGCTCTGTGCTGGCCGCCCCAGAAGATTCAAGCTGGAACTTCAATCCACCTACTGAAAGAGATGCCCATCTGATTTACAGGTTTGCCTGTTAATGTACCAGGTCTTTAATTTTCCTCTACCTTTCATAATTTTACATAAGAACATAAGATACTTGTTCCATGCTCTCTTTATCACTTTCTATACTTTGGGGAAAGCATACAGTTTTGAGCTGCATACAGTAGATAGATCCCACCAACCTGTCTGACTATTGCATTTTCTTGCTGTCCCAGATGTTTTTTTTTTTTTGTAGATCCACTGCAATTATCCATGTTCACTGTGTGTCTTGATGTGTGTCTACAGCCTTTTGACATTCCCCTGCTGACCCCATTTAAAGCAGTGATTATGCTGCTCATTGCATCTGTCTTACCATAACAATTTTTGGTGGGCAGCCATGACAGGAATGTGGTTTAAAGATGCTATTTTAAAGAATTCTTAAGAATTTTTTGGGGGATTTTTTTTACTGACAAGGCACCAAATACTCTAAAAGACCTTGCTTGCACTCTCCACACTAATTCATCCCAAAGGTTTCCCATTGGCTTGAGGCCAGGACTCCATGCAGGCCAGTCAAGTTTCTCCACACTAAAACCACTCATCCATGTCTTTATGGACCTTGCTATGTGCAATGGTGTGCGGTCATGTTGGAACAGGAAGGGGCTATACTCAAACAGTTCCCACAACATTTGGTAAATGAAATTGTCCAAAATGTCTTGGTATGCTGAAGCATTAAGAGTTCCTAACTGAAAATATAAGGGGCCAAGCTTATCCCTTAAAAACAACCCCATACCATAATCCCCATCCAAGAAACATTGCACAATGCAGTCAGGCAAAAAACATTCTCATATTGTCAGGTAGAAAAGCATGATTTGTCACTCCAGAGAACACGTCTCCACTGGTCTAGTGTATACTGGCCTGCTTTACACCATTGCATCGGACAATTTGCACTGCATTTGGTGATTTAAGGCTTGGATGCAGCTGCTTGGCACTAGTCTTGAGGTAATTTCAAGACCACATGAAGTTTAGATATCTGTAGTTATTGACTTCAGGTTCACTGCACTGCCTCAACATGCCATGACTCCACTGATTTTTAAATGGCCTGCTGCTTTGTGGCTGAGTTGCTGTTGTTCCCAACCATTTATTGAAGCAGTTTGCATGCCTAGGTGCTTGATTTTATGTATCTGTGGCCATGGAAGTTATTGGAACACATGAATTCAGTGATTTGAATGGGTGTCCCAAAGCTTTTAGCAATATAGTGTAACTCTTGATGACAACTATCATGAATAGCAGCTATGCTAATTCTCATTCTTTTGCTTACTCTTTCTACTTCGGGAGGCCTATCCAGAGGCATCTAGAAACTGTGCAACTCCTGTTGAAACCAGTTCCAAGATCTCTGAAGAGGTGATACCAACTCTGCAAGGACTTTGAGGACAGCCCAAACTAAGCATACAAAATTATGTTCTTAATTATTGTATTGACCAGATCAACTTTTTGCAAAAAGTATATTATATTCATACTGTAGGGGCCACTGCTTTGAAAAATTGTATTGTTCTGATTAAATATACTATATGCATATGCTTAATATCTGTAAAATCCACCCTGTATACAGCACCTTTAACTTTTCGTTTTGGAGTTTTAATGTATTAAAATGTACCTTTTGTAAAGCTGCTTTGCAACAATATTTTTTTTTTTATAAGTTCAGGTGTGCTGTGTAAACATGATATACTGTAGTTCTGTCTTAAATGTAAACATGTATTTTCTCACCTTAAATTAAAAAAAAATGGTGAAATACAAACTCTGAATATTCATTGATGAAGATGTTCGCTGGTTGCCCAGCATCCTCTATTAATAAAGTTCAGTTCATGCAAAAATTCAGCTGCCAAAGTTCTTACCAGGTCTAGAAAATATGACCCCATCACCCCAATTTTATCCTCCTTACACTGGCTGCCTGTTAAGTTCCATATTGATTGTAAAATAATGCTTCTTACCTATGAAGCTTTAAATAATCTAGCTCCTGTTTATCTAACCAACCTTCTATCTCGCTACAATCCAACCCACTCTTTGAGATTTCACAACTCAGGGCTTCTGGTATTACCCAGAATAGCAAAGTCTACTAAAGAGCCTTCTCATTTATGGCTCCTAAACTCTGGAATAGCCTTCCTGATAATGTCAGAGGCTCAGACACACTCTCTTAGTTCAAAACTAGATTAAAGACCAATCTTTTTAGTAAAGCATACACACAATGCATCACTTAATAGTATGATGCATAAGTGTGCTCCATGCAGGTGAGTGGGCTTGACAAACCACCTGTAGTACACACTCCTCCTGTCTTAATGCACCAGGCATTTTGTTAGAAATACTCATATGCTTCACATGTTTGTTTCTGTTTGTTTATATAACTACTATTTTCATTTATAACACTTCATTTTTGCATCTCATTTAAATACACTATGAACAGCAGCTACGCTAATTATTTTCTTTATTCTCTATTTCCACCTGGGGATACTCATCCCAGGGCCTCTAGCGATTATGCAGCGCCTTTGATGCGATCCAAGACCTGTGAAGAAATGATGCCAAGGTATCCATAATTCTGGACTAGGCCGTATCCTGAGCGAATAGCATGACACTGATTCCTGAAGGGCCACAGTAACAGACAAGTCTTTGCACTGATCCCATGGGCCAGCCTGATCACCTGCTCACTTATGACCCACTTACACCTGCAGTTCTCCACGATGGGCATCCAGTGTTCTCCAGCCTTCGGTGCCTAGACTGCAGCTCTGCACAAGAAGTTTGGCCAGAGGAGAAATGGTCGTGCCCAACTGAGACTGATTTCTCTCAAGGTTTTCTTTTTCCTTTGATTTCATGAATTGGTAAAGTTTGTTCCTCGCCAATGTCGCCACTGGCTTGCTTGGTTCGGGACTTGTGGAGCTGCGCATCAATGGATTTGCTCTTCAGTGTTTGGACTTTCAGCAGTGAAAATTAAACCACACTGAACTGAACTAAGTAAACTTTAATTATGAAAACTGGACTGACACAGTTTAAATTTACTAGAACTTCTATGTGTAGCTGCTTTGACACAATCTACATTGTAAAAGCACTATAGAATTAACATGAATTAAATTGAATTGAATCCTACTCCTGTTGTCACATCCTCATCATTACAATATAAAAGTAAATTTATCTGCATTTGTTTGTTTTTTGTTTTTCTGCACATAAGCCGCGGGATATGTAGGAAGTACCACATGATTATGATAATTACATTTTCTCACACCCTTATGAAATGTAGTCAAAAGAGTGACTACATTTCGATTCTAATATTGAAAATACCAAAAATATTGGTCAGTTGATTTCCGTCTGCATGACAAATATTGTTCTCATCATATGCTCAAATAAAAGTGCGCTCCTGTTTGCTTGTGCAGTAAACATGTTTTATATTATGTATGTGTACATGACAAAGAGTCACTCCCGTCTAAGCAAACCTGAGACATAATTAGCATTTTTATATACTGTATATGAAAGCTGTATTCTACAGGTGAGTGTGCTGTGTTGTCAAAAAAGTCATGGCTGAAAATCCCTTCAACTCCTTCTCTTTGTTGCGGTGATCCACAAAAGTGTCCTAGCCATGCTTTTGCTTTATAATAAATAAAACACAGCTATTGACCAAACACGGACCGGTACAACATCTGTCATGTGTAATGCAGCGTTCCTTATTTGAAAATTAGAACATTAATCTTGTTTTCTGTGCTCAATCTGTATCAGCAGTGTACACAATGCATTCGTTGCACAAGAATCACTTTCCTGATTCTTTCTGTAATCGGCAGATGAATACGTTCATTCACTCATTACTATGAGAAACTCATTGTTATGCATCTCAGAATTCCAGATAAACCAGACTCCACCACTATAAACAATAACTTATATTTTGAAACATGTTAGGTGCATAAACATCTTTTCAACCACCCCTCATTAACATACATTTAAGTTTTGATGGCACAATCAAATAAAAGAAACAAAAAAAACTGTTCAATTTAAAAGTATACCGAGATTACTCATCACATGTTTTTTTACAGGGTTTACACATTTGGTCTTAATGTTGATATATACACCAGTGTTGTCGTAATGCTATGTAAATGTTGACACAAATCGAAAACTTTACAGGCCTGTTTGATATGTCGACCTTTGTCATGCCCTTCAGAGTGAAGTCATCAGACCCTCCTTCTTGTTTAATATTAACTCTATCTGCACCCATCCGAAACAATATTTCCAGTAGTCGAAGGGGATTGTTTTGCTTCATACATGACCCTGATTTTCAAGGTATGCTTATTAACCCTGTTTCAAATTTGTTTATATAGACAGACAGTTGATAGATAGACAGACAGACAGACAGATAGATAGATAGATAGATAGATAGATAGATAGATAGATAGATAGATAGATAGATAGATAGATAGATAGATAGATAGATAGATAGATGGATAGATGGATAGATGGATAGATAGGCTGATTTTTCTGACAGACCTATTACTTGTGCCATGGCTAGCTGCTGGTCTGATACTTTCTGTCTTTGTCATTTTCCACATGTCCAACAAGTATGCAAATACTTCCTTGCAAATTCAAGTAACTCTGCAAGATAATTCCCTGCGTGAATCACACTTTAAGCCATCTACCTTCTACTTAAGGGAGACCAAACTGACAAAAGTCCAGAACACTCCATCTGTAGCTTTATAAGCGTCATTTTTTTTTGTAAAGAGAAAATGGCGGAGGAGTGGCTACAGCTCTCCTGAGGCAGGTATGGCGGAAACAGAGCGAGGGGGAGGGTTTACCTGCATGGAGTGAGTTTACACAGCAGTAGACGCAACACTGCACCTGTTCCTCTTCCCAGACTCTCTCTTTCACCTCAACTCCAGACAGCCAAACAAGAGGGTGCAGAAGAGGGTCAACATGGATCCCAGCCAGGCCAGCGGGCATGACAGGGAGAATGAAAAAGGGGAGAAAAAGGACAAGGACAAAACCATTAAAAGGAGAAATAGACTTTTCATAAGATACCTGGAAAGGAGGAAGACAGACACTATTGTGGATGATGACTCTTCCAAAGGTGACATCAGCATCGCAACATTGGTGAGAAGGAGCCAATCTGACAAGACAGAGTACAGTTCTAAACTTAAAGGTAATTCATTTTATTATTCTCAAGCTGGATGTTATGTGTTTTGTCACAAGCAGAGTTCTGTTAATTTTGTTAGTCATAAGTTATTTTTGCAGTGAAGCTCTGAGAGTCTTTGTTATGCGAACAGCAACACATTATTACTTTGTCATCCATTTTTCCATCATCCTGCAGAGCAGCAGGTTAGCACAGAGCTGCTTTTATATCAATTATGCACTTTTAAAGGCCCCTATCTCAAATTCCATTAGATCTTTGTATGGAGTGAATTAAAACAGAGGGCATGTGTGTGTGTGTGTGTGCTGATGCTTAGCACCTGTTGCGTTGTTACGTTACAGAAAGAAAGATCTATTCCCACTGGACTGATGTCACATATGCAAACTGTTCCTCGGCCACAGTGTTGAGCATGGTTGTGGAATAGTCGTAAACAAGCTCAGCCACAGTGCTTACGTTGTTTACTTTATCAGGAAGTTGCTAGTTATTATCTAATCTTTAGTGTGTTTTTTCCCACATTGCACTTTTTTGCATGCAATGGATAAGAACTATAAAGTTACACTCTTAACCCTAATAGTTGACTTCGCTAGAAAACCTGTTGCCATAAAGTAAGGTTTTTACTCAAGGTTAAACTAAACAGTCCTAGTTGAATGAACATATGACTTACGTTATAGTTCTATATATTAATACAACTAGGGCTGTTTAGTTTCACCTTGTGTAAAACTTTGAGGCAACGAGTTTCCATGCAATTTTCTAGCAACAATTTGGGTTAAGAGTGTACTCATTGATTCATTCATTTTTCTTGTGACCTTCCTGTCAGTCTGGTAGCAATGATATGAGTGTCATCATAATCATAACTTGAGAATGACATCAGCTGTTGAAAACTAGTTAAACTAGATATGGGCTAAGGGATCAGAGGTATCTTATTTCAGTATTTATTATTTTTGCTGACCTCCTTACTTGTTTTTCACCTCTTCACAAACTTAATGACAACTTTATTATTATTATTATTATAATTATTATTATTATTGTTATTATTTTTAGTATCATTCATTCATCATTCATTTTCTTTTCGGCTTAGTCTCTTTATTATTCCGGGGTCGCCACAGAGGAATGAATCGCTAACTTATCCAGCACGTTTTTACGCAGCGGATGCCCTTCTAGCCGCAACCCATCTCTGGGAAAATTATTATTATTTTTTTTTTTAAAGATGTATTTTTGGTCTTTTTGCCTTTATTAGATATGACAGTAATTAGACAGGAAGTGAAGAGGGAGAGAGAGAGGGGGATATGGTTGGGAAATGTCCTCGAGCTGGGATTCACACTCGGGACGCCCTGAAGTGCTACCGCACCATATGTCGGCGCACTAACCACTAGGCTATTGCGCTGACATTATTATTATTATTATTATTGTTATTATTATTATTATTATTATTATTATAGTTGTTGTTTGTATTATTAATACATTTTTACTATCACTACTAATGCTGTAAATATCACTGTTATTATTTGTTGTCTGGATTTTTTATTTTGTTCTGTTATTTTTCTCATAATCCTATCAGATAATCTGATTTGTATGCTTCCTCCTGTACACATAGACACATTGACACATGCACATGCATGCGCATACACACACACACACACACACAAGCTCACTAAAACATTAATACACATAAAAAAGTTTACAACTAGTTTATCTACATCAGCTGAACAGGGAATGAAGATTTTCAGGGCAGCCAAGTCATGACATTGAGTACCTCTGACAGCTACAGGTATGAGGACAATCTTGTCATACAAGCTTCAGTGTTTTCAGACAATAGCTCTTATATAAACAAAATGAGCTGTCACCGGCTCAACTCGTGTCAAGGAGAATTCTGAGACTTTACAATTCATCTTTAAAAAGTAAACAAACCATTTTATGTTCCTGAAATCTGCTTAATGAAACAATGTGTCTGAAACACTGAAGAAAATATGCCCAAATTTTAGTTTTCAGTTTTAGGTTTAAAATACTGTATTAGCAGTCATATTTAAAAAAAATATTTAGATTTTAGACTGCTCTTATTTTCATTTGTTAGCAACAGCTAACTTCATTGGGTTACATAAATTGGCAATGACAACAAATCTATGTAAAAAATAAAAATTATTATTAGTTAGGGTTGTTTCAAAATGTACTCATACTAAACACTCAAAAAATATGTTTGCTGTTTGTTCAAACTACTTATTTTAAATGAGCTAAAACAACACAATTCTTTAAAAAATTTAATTGTTTTATATTTAATCGACTTAAATTTGTAGAAACTAATCAGTGAACTTAATTCCTTCATGTTGTCCCAACACAAATCGATTATGTGAAACCCAGCATGTTTTTACAGTGTATGCTCATGTGAACTAACAATGAACATGTGTTTTTATTAAAAAAACATTAGTTACCAAAGATTAATAAATATTGCAACAAATGTCTTGTTAATTGTTAGTTTTGGTCATCTAATGTTAAAAAATGGAATTACTGTTTACATCAGCTTATTTTTTAAGAGATTTAGTCTCTACAACATATTAGACATTGACAGCCAGCTGTATATCATGTGGCACATTTAAAGTCAAATATGATGACATCATTGAGGAAATGTTGATCCCTGAACAGGAAACACTCATAAACCCGATTGTTCTGGATAACTCAAGCCTCATGCTATGTAATGAAACAATCAACTAAATAAAATGACAGTGTATTAGCTGCTTAGTAATGTATGATTGTGTAAATGTGTTTGAAATATGATATTCCCTTTAAAAAACAAAAAGAAAACAAAAAAACAATGTCCTAAGCAAACACTTGATCACATGAGACAGAAGCTCTTAATGGGCACTTGCAGGGCAGGTTCCACTTGTGTGTATAAGAGATATATTTGATGTGTGTTTGCTTTGTGTTATTGAGACAAACCAAGCGGAGAAGGTGCAGGATTGGAGTCATGCTTGAGGCTTTTAGTTCAATGAAAATAATTTTTAAATAGTTATGGATGCAATACAAAGGCAGCTTCGACTTCAGTAAATCAAGTTTAGTCAGGTCACGTTTACCTGCAGAAATGTGATCTGTTCTGAGCGGCACAGGTTTCCATTAGTCTGCCTTCAGTGAAAAGTCTTGTGAAAGGCTTTGTGCTTTCCTTTCATGAGAACCTTCTGTCTGTCTAAATTGCTCAGTCAGATAAATTCAAGTTCACTGGAGAATGTTTTAATACTATTTGAATTATGCAACATTTGCTATAATATTGAATAAACTGCATTAGCTTAAGCTTGGTGTCATATTCAGACTTATTCTGCATCAGTAAGCACATGAACTGTAGGTAAATTGAAGGGCAGCGATTTGTTATATGAGTCTGTGTGAATGAGATGAGTGGAATACAATCCTCTATTGTCATAAGCAAACTCTTTGTCTAAGACTTGCTCCTCAAATTCTATCTTTGTGTTGCACATTTCTTGAACATATGAGTGAGAGTATTGAATCCTGGAAAAAATGCAGTTGTAGAAATTAATGCAAAATGCAAATGTAAAGAAAAAGGTGTTCAAGCTAAACTACTCTTACATGTACAGTGTGGCAACTTATAAATTAATTAACATTGCTGTTAATTTTACTGTAAAATAATGTAATAATCAATGTCATCAACATCAAACAGGGACTCAGAGATTTCAGAGAGTGTCAATTAATGACCTTTGACTTTAATTTCTAGGATGATTTAGTCTTTACTAAACAATGATTTATTTCAATATTTAAATTTAAAATGTATTTTTTACAGTTTTGCAGTTTTTAAAATTTACAGTTGAAAACAAAATAATAAAAAATAAATAAATAATGAATAAATACAGCTGAAACCAGACGTTTACATACACTCACTCTAAAAAATACACTCTAAAAAAATGAACATAACCATTTTTTTTTTAATGTCTGGTGTTAAATCATACTAAACGTTTACTATTTTAGGTTCGTTAGGATTACCTAAATCATTTACATTTGCTAAATGCCAGAATAATGAGAGAATTTTTTTTTTTAGAAAATGTTTTATTAACTTCTAGACAGTCAAAAGTTTACATGCATTTCCTTGGTATTTTTTTAGCTTTGTTTTTAAACTGTATAACTTTGGTCAAATGTTTTGGGTACCTTCCCACAAGCTTCTCACAATAGTTTGCTGGAATTTTGGCCCATTCCTCCTGACAAAATTGGTGTAACTGAGTCAGATTTGTAGGCTGTGTTGCTCACACAAGCTTTTTCAACTCTGCACACAAATTTTCTATAGAATTGAGCTCAGGGCTTTGTGATGGCCACTCCAAAACATTTTAACTAATTTGGCAGTATGCTTGGGGTCATGGTCTGTTTGGAAGACCCATTTGTGGCCAAGTTTTAATTTCCTGACTGATGTCTTGAGATGTTGCTTCAGTATTTCTATATAATGTTCTTTCTTCATGATGCCATCTATGCTGTGAAGTGGACCAGTCCCTCCTGGAACAAAACAGCTCCACAACATGATGCTGCCGCCCCCATACTTCATAGTTGGGATGGTGTTCCTAAGCTTGTAAGCTTTCCCCTTTGTCCTCCAAATGTAACACTGGTCATTATGGCCAAACAGTTCAATCTTAGTTCCATCAGACCACAGGATATGTCTCCAAAAATGTGTCTTTTTCCCAGTGTAATTTTGCAAATTGTAATCTGGCTTTTTTGTTGATTCTGGCTTGTTGATTTTCCCATGTTGTCACACAAGGAAGCAGTGTGTTTGAGGTTTTCCTTAAATACTATTCTACAGTTGTGCCTCCAATTAACTGAAATGTTGTCAATTAGCCAATCAGAAACTTCCAAAACCTTGACACCATCATCTGAGCTTTTTCAGAGGCATAATAATTTTATTGTATGTAAACTTGACTTTCAAGAAAAGTTATAACAATTTCTCAAAAAATATCTCTCTCATTATTCTGCTATTAGCATAACAGAAACAAAATTGATAATCCTAACTTACCTAAAAGAGAAAAAGTTTAGTCACATTAACATCTGACTTTTTTTTAAACGGTTATGTGCCTTTTTATACAGTGTATGTTTACTTCTGGTTTCAACTGTATTTTTCAAATGCTGCTCAAGTTCTCAACACATTTTTTAAACTTAATAGATTTAATAACTCATTTCTAATAACAGTTTGTTTTGTCTTTGGCTATATGTCAGTACATGAAGTTAGCTATTTTATAAAATATGAGTATTCAGCTTAAACTGCAATGTTTAGGCGTAACTAGGTTATTTACAGTTGGTAGGCAAAGATAATTAGGCAAGTCATCGAAAAACAGTTCCGTAGCCAATTGAAGAAAATAATTTCTTATGGGGGCTAATGATTTTGTTCTTACCAGTTTTCCCAATTTTGTGTGGATCTTTTCATGTATGATTATCATTAAATGCAAGGGAAACTCCGCACCTTACTGCAGTCATTTTTTTATACTTGACAAAATTAAAATGACGTGTAATGAATAATCTAAATGCTAAATCATCTTTGAGATTAGACTACATATATAAAAGGCCTGGTTGAGATTTTTACAGCATAGTAATACTGTGCCAAAAAGTAATATGACACTTGACCCCACCTTTGCCTGTGGCCTGTCTTTCACTGTCTCTGTAAGGAGGAAGTGTCACATGGAGGTGATTAGAAAGAATCATCTCACTTCCCAGACTACATGCCTGCATTGTTTAACTTTCATTTTGCGGGCAGCATGACATCATTTTTTTAGCTTCATGTTGATTATAGTAAAAGTGTGTGAATTATAATCTATATATACATATTTAATACAAAATCACATTGCTGATCAGACTTTTAATTCAAGTTCTCACACAAACACACACACAGCTAACTTCATGGGGAATTCCCATAGACGTAATAATTTTTATATTGTACAAATTGTATCCCCCCCCCCCAACACCACAAGCCTACCCTAACCCGACCATCACAAACACATTCTGGATTTTTACATTTAAAATTTATGAACAATTTTTCTCATGTGGGCCAAAAAAAAAGGTTAAGATTTACTGACATTGCTGCATTTATGGGAGACAAAATATGAGGAATACAACTTATACACACACAGGTACTGTACATCCAAGAACCCATTTCTACAGGGCATGCTTCTCCCAGCAGGCACAGGACATCAACATGATGTCAGATTGATGTTGTACCCCAACGTCGTGGGGATGTTACATTTTGTTTGGAAATGAAAATCGGATTGATGTCAGAACCCATCATCAGGCTGACGTCAAAGTCCAACGTCCAACCTAAAATCCACCAAATATCAACGCCTAATGACGTTGTGTGGATGTTACCACTATGATGTCTATCAGACTTTGGATTTTGGTTGCCATACCTGATGAATAAATGTCAGTATTTGACGCCAATAAATTGGTTTAAGATGATTTCTCGACGTTGGATTTTGTTCACTTTCCAACACAACATAAAATCAACCAAATATCAACGTTATTTGATGTCATTGGACATCAAAATAGCGTTGTCCTTAGACGTTGGCTAGACATTGATTTTTTTTTTCACTTGCGTCATGACCTAAATCTAACCTAATATTAATGTCTTATGTCATTGTGTGGCTGCTCAGTAAAATCGGTTAAGTACCTTTAATGTATGCCGACAACAAATATAATAAACACAGGGGAAAGAAAGGAGAAAGCCACATGATGGGGCAAAGTTCATCACAAGCAGCTTTCCACAAGCTAGTGTAAATACTGATTGCAGAATGTACACATAATGTCAAACAAATAAATTATCAATACAAAACACCACAACACTCAAATAATTATAAAAAATATCTTTTTGGACAACAACCTTTATGTTCTTAGCATTTTGTTACTATTTATGTTTATTAACACTCTACTGCACGGTGTCACCATATGGCAACATGATACTTATGTTCATTTCCCTGCCACTGTTTCTTAAAGATCAACGTTAAATTTTTTTGTTGTAAAGAGAAGACCTTAGAGTAGCCAATGATGTGCTTTGGTTAAGTCACATGACATGATGTGTTTTTCTGTAGTGCGATTTCTGACAGACTGGCGTTTATTGTGAGTAGTTGCTGAAAGCAAATGTAAACGTCAATAAAAACAAAGGATCAAATTATGTAAGATCCACAAAAAATCTGAAACATCACCTCCAGTAAGTTATGATGACATGTTCACAACAAAAACATTTTTTTATCAAATTAGTTTTTTGTAAATCAATCAAATGTATGTGTTGCCAAATGGCAACACTGTGCAATAGTGGAACGTGCTATATGGCAATGGGTTAGCTAGCTAGCAAGGTCAGCTGTGAACTTTTAAGTTGTAACAATAGCAACATGAATGCAAGTAATATAATGTTGATTAGCTGTATGTTGATGACATTTGCATTATGGATAAAATCTAGTTTTAATGGCAATACTACTTTAGAATAGATATGAATACAGGGAACAGTATATTAGCGACCACCACCATGTTCTATGGTAAGTGAAACAAGAAAAGGACAGAACTGGCTCTTCCTGCAGATGAAAGTGAGGATGAGATGGGTTTTAGTGACCATGAGAATGATGCAGACTGGACATTTGATAGAGACAGTTCAGGTAAGTTAGCTCAGAGGCAGATAAGACAGGCGTAGTATAGTATATAGTATTGTAGGGGTAATTTACAGTTTTAACCCAAAGAATGACCAGTCTGTCAGATGAATAAGAGCCGGAGTCAGAGATTCAAATAAATAAATAAAGTTTACTGAACCATGGAGGCATACATATACGCAAGAGACAATCTGTTATGGCAACTCAAGATTGTTTCTTGTACTTTCAGCTGACTTATCAAACTAGTTCAAACCTGGTTTAATCAACATTCGGCTACAATATTCTCACTTCACACAAAGTCTATCTAGCAAAAAAAGGGATTACTTTAACAAGAATTAACAATAAAAATAGTGAAATTACTGTAGACAATATCCTGACAATAGAAACAGTCCCCCCCCCCCTCCCCCACCCCCCTCATCATCAGTAATTCCACTCAAAAGAGAGAGAGAGAGAGAGAGAACGAGAGAGATCTTCATGACCTATGACCTGGTTCGTGTGTCTCCTGGAAACAAAGTTAAAATATACAGACAAAGAGAGGAGCAAGGACACTGAACATTCTTACATAAGCAGTGTGTTAACTTATTCATTAGTTAAAATCAATTCAAAGTTATAAACTCATTCAAATAATCAATTAATTATATTTAATAAAAATAATGAGAAACAGGATGATGAGAAAAAGGATAAACGTTGATCCATGCTGAGACAAACTGGAAGGTATACATCAGAATCCTTCAGTATAATATATATAAACATTTTTAGCTAGTAGCTACATTATTCTGATGCATGTGGATATACTAGACTTGCTATTTATTTGTTATAATATTTACTGGAGACAATATTTATATTTACTGTATGTTGTATACATGATAATATATTAGGTTTGTTTTTAATAATTTTCAGCAAGAAAGAAAGAAAGAAAGAAAGAAAGAAAGAAAGAAAGAAAGAAAGAAATGAAAGCTGTTGGAATAAAAGTTGTTGGAAAGTATGTATAAGGTGTCATTTATAAGTTCTGTGTTAAAGCTTATAATACTGCAACACCAATTAATCATTTCAAACAATAAAATTATTAATTATAAGGAAAATTTGAAATTTCTAAGTTAGATCCATTGTTGGACGTTGTTGCTATATAGCAACATATCATAAAATACCTTAAAAAAAAAAAAAATCCAATTTTTTACAGCACTTCAAGTTAGGCCATTTTAAGAAAAGAAAAACAGTCAAATATTTTTTTTAATAGATTTATCATAATGTGTGCGGTAGAGGGTTAAAGGTTTTCGGTCACATTTTATGTAGTTAAATTAATGTTTATTTCAACATTTGTTTAACAACATGAAATGCAACCTAAAAGCTTAATAAATAGTAGCAAAATGCTAAAAACAAAAATGCTTTTGTTCAGAAAACAATATGTTAGAACAATGTTCTCATTGCATATTAAAAATTACAAACAATTTGTTGTTGGTGGCTTATTTTGCTTGATTTAAGTCCAGTCTTACCAATTTTCCATGAAGATATTTTAGATATTAACCTCAGTTGGTTTTAAAGTTGTTCCTCTCACTTAATTTAGGCCTTATTTCTCTGAATCCACACTCAGTTTGTCCAAATTAAAATATTTAGATCATTACATCATCATATTCCTCACCTGTTACTCAAGGATTTGTCTCGGGCCTTCTTTTATTTACTATCTTCATTCATTCATTTTCTTTTTGGCTTAGTCCCTTTATTATTCTGGGGTCGCCACAGCGGAATGAACCACCAACTTAACCAGCACATGTTTTACGCAGCAGATGCCCTTCCAGCTGCAACCCATCTCTGGGAAACATCCATACACACTCATTCCCACTCATACACTACGGACAATTTAGCTACCCAATTCACCTCTACCACATGTCTTTGGACTTGTGGGGGAAACCCGAGCACCCAGAAGAAACCCACGCGAACGCAGGCAGAACATGCAAACTCCACACAGAAACGCCAACTGACCCAGCCGATGCTCGAACCAGCGACCTTCTTGCAGTGAGGCAACAGCACTACCTACTGCTCCACTGCATCGCCCTATTTACTATATTCTTTTACCTTATTAAATATCTTTTTTTTTCTCATAGTAAATATTAACTACAGAAATTCATTTCTCTTCTTTTTTCTCCTAACATCAGAGAAAATGTCCCCCCATGGTCTCTCCTCACTTGCATCTCCAGCCATGGATCCAGAAGAGATCCGTCACAGGAAGATGATAAAAAGGTCAAAGGTCATTGAGGAGCTGGTCAGGACGGAGGGAGATTATCAACGGGACTTGGAGCTTTGCATAAATGAAGTTCTGCTTCCTCTGAGAGAAGCACAGGCATGTTCACAGTTCCACATTCTCTCAGATTTGTGCATAAAACATCTGTCTTGGTTGAGAACTTTAAAGTTCCCAATGAATCAAAACTAACCATATGATTTTGTTAGCTCACATTGCTAGTTTTGTGGTGAGCAATTCATCCGTGCATGTCATTAAGAAAAAATTGTTTGCCCTTGTAATCTTTATTTGAAATCTGTAAAAGCACCTTTTTTCAGGTAAATTGTCAGATTACGTATATCTTAGCAAATGGGCGTGGCTAACAAATTTAACCATGCTGCTGCAACTGTCAGGTTTGACAACAAAGAGTAATGGGGAGGAGGAGGCGTCTGTTAGGTTGTAATAACTCTCCCCAAACTCTTTTCCCGATCTTTCTAAATGAAATGCCTACTTTACTACATCAATTCAGCTTGCAGTAGAAAAACAAGCCACGCCCACTGTTGTGTCATTTAAAATTTTATTTCTCTATCACAATACAAAAAAATAACGGTTGCAGTTTGCGGTTCATGTGGACTTTCAAATCGATAGTTTGTTGGGCCTTTATATGTTAAACACTATATTTTAACTGCAAAACTAAAACAGGTTTAGAACATATTGGATTGTTAAGCATCTACTTGCCATTTCTGTATTTCTAATGAATTGACTTTGTTGCAGGTTGTGGATGTGGATCGACTTTTCACCAACATTGAGTCTGTCTGTGATGTCTCTAACGATCTGCTACTAAGGCTCCAAGATGCCATAGCTGACCCTGACCCTGAAACACAGCTTATAGGTCCTTTTCAAATATATTATTATTACAGTATATTAAGTTATATATTAGTATTGTATTCCACCAGCATCTATAATTAACTCATACTTTAACTATAAATATTGCGTTATTGATTCAATCTGATTGTTGTTTTTGATTATTAGATTCAATTAGGATTAGGGTTAGAAATTACAAATGTTTATTGTTTTGATATTTTTGATATAATCACTGAAGCTCTACATGAGAAATTCTCCTCATGTGACTAACATAAATGTATCTGATCTACATGTATGAGCTCAGAAACTTGTGTAATTGTTTAAAATGCAGTCTGCACTGCATGCAGTGAACTCTTTTCAGTCATGTTCACATGGTACTCACCAGGGTTCATTTAATATCTGTTTGTTTCATCTGGGTAAAGTAAACACTGTTTTCTGAACTCGGGTGTCCATGTGAACTTTACCCAAGTCTGCATAAATCTGGGAAATAGTTCACTCCTTATGTGAATGCAATTATGCTAAATCACAGAAGTGACCCGCTTGTTGTGAATTGGGGTGATGACAGAGATAAGGTTCCAAATGCAGCTTTAATAAAATAGAATGATCTAACAGGCAGGGGTAAAACAGGAGCAAATAGTAGTGCCCAAGGTAATCCACAAAAGAGTAATTATAAAATAGGCAAAAGATCGGGTCAAGCAGCAAACAATCATGAACAATCATCCTGGAATAGTCCAGAAACAAAACAGTTAAGGCAAAACACAAAAAAAAAACAGGAAAAAAAGAGAAATGCTTATAAAAGTCCACAGCAGTAAAAACAAGACTGAGCAAAGACTGAAAAAGTGAAAGTGGTGCTTATATGTTAGTCAGACTCAGTAATCGTGTGCAGGTGTCAGTATAATGGATAATGAGTCTCAGGTGTGCATGTGTAATGAGAGCAAAGGACTGCGGGAAGTGTAGTCTGGGTGTTAGTCGGAGTGTACAGTTAATCATAACACCACTATTGATGATGTATGAATTGGTGAAAAGGTTTATCTGTGTGTTTACTCACTCGCTTTCTCATAAATGTGACTTAAAAGTTGTGACTTATACACTTAAAAGTAGGATTTTTAAATGTTTTAAAATAAGCTTCTTCTGCTCACCAAGGCTGCATTTATTACATCAAAAATACAGTACAAATTGTAAAATTGTGAAATATTGTTGCACTATAAAATAACTGTTCAAAAGTTGTTTATAATTTCATTTCATCATTTATTCCAGTGATTTTTAAGATGAATTTTCAGCTTCATTACTCCAGTCTTTAGAGTCTAATGATCCTTCAGAAACCACTCTAATATTAATTATTATTATTATTGTTATTATTATTAATATTATTATTAATATTATTATTATTAATAGTAATAGTAATAAAAGCAATAATGACTGGACTAATAATTTAATTTGAAACTACATACAATAAGAAAGCAGTTATTTGATTTTAATAAATATTTACCAATTAAACAATTTTTTTACATTTAATAAATGCTGCCTTGATGAACAAAAGAATTTTCTCAAAAAAAAAAAAACATGAAAAAAACATGACCCCAAACTTTTGACCGGTAGTGTACATTGTAAGTAGAAAGAATAAATATCGTATTACTACTCCTTGCATTATTTGGAACCTGTACATTATCTGTTATATGTAACAGAGAACAGTATTTATATTATCAAATGAACAAATGCCTGCTGAGCACCAAAAAATATAATGATATCCCCCTTAATTTAATTGTAAAAGCCTGTCTTTTTTTTCTTTGGAGAAAGAGTATACTGTACAAATAAGAGTACTTTTGGGTTGATTACTGAAGTCAAATGTTTGTTGTTAAAACAAACCACATAAAAAAAGTCATACAGTGGCAATTCCTAAAATACTTCATTGGCTGTTTCAAATGCAGTTGATCTGCAGGTGCGCTGTATAGTTAAGATTAGTAAGAGATCATCTTCAAGACAGGATTTTCTGTATTAAATGTATACAAAATCTATACAAAATTAAAGAGAACATGTTACATTTTATTTGAATACCTTCTTGTACAGGAGTAGAGGTGAATGAGGTGCAGAAAACTAAAACTTGCTCAGAGAAAACTTATTTGGTCTCAAACATTGTTTACTTCATTAAGTCAGTTTAACGGTGAAGCGATTGATGCAATTTGCCTATTGATGGAAGGTTTGCAGAGACATTTCATGCTCCTTTCGAAAAGTATTTTGTAGTATTTTTAAAATACCAAAATACAGTGTTTCTAAACATGCTTTGGCTGCTGTATTTTGTACTTTATTTTGATACACTTAAATTTAAGGTATTTGGTATTTTATTTTAAAGTACATTTCAGTGTATTTTTGCCCAATCCTATCTCCAACCGTACCTTTTCATTTTGTTCTATTAGGAGAAGTGTTTATCCAAACCAAAGCTGTCATGGAGGAAGTATATAAAATTTACTGCTATCATCACGATGAAGCTAATGCCTCACTCAAGTCTTATGAAGCACAGGAAGACATTCAGCAACAGTTCAGAAGATGCATATCAGCACTCAAGTAATGATGTTAACTGCATTCATTTCTAAGATATAAGTGTAAAGTCCAGGCCTTTTTCAGGCTCTAATACTGATATTTAATGATGTGTTGTTTCTTCTCTCACAGGAAAATATATGACCTTGAGTGAGTATGCATTTCTTGACCTAAACACATTTATAAAGGTTGCACACAGTAGTAGTGAACCAATAGATATTTAATCAAGATAAATGTTAGCTATTATACTTATGCAGCATAACTTATTCAAGCAATACTTTTATAAGAACGTAATCAAACCTGTGACTTTTAAAAATACACTCTATTAAAATTCTGGCTTGTTGTAACACAATGTTGAGTCAGATATGGACAAAAACAACCATTGTGTTTAAAAGTGTCATTTAAATTTAATTTAACGCAATGTTGGGCTTAAATGATCTCACAAGGAAATATATCAATTTTACTTATTGTCAGAATAGTGGCTAATTTATAAAAATTTGATTCCATTCAAATGAACATGAACAATTTTTAGCCCCTTCAGAAAAATGTAAAAGTATGTTTTCACAGTTCTTGAGGCTCCCATAAATGAGACCAAATTAAAATAATACAAATTCAACACCCTTTAAGCATATATATTTTTTTCCATTTCAATGGACATCAGGTCAGAACAGTACTTCCCGAACATTATACCAACATACATGATTGCTGGTATAATCTTAAAATTTATATTCAAAATCACAAACATTAAGATTGTACTTTATTTTTGAGGTTTTTGTTATATAGATTGTACCTTGTTTAAAACAAACCTTATCTTCCTCTTCCTCATCACTCCACATAATGTCCACATCCAAGATATTTCCATCTACTATATGCTCAAGAGCTTCAAGATTTGTTTACTCTGCATATGAAATTGTGTCAGCAATGAATTAGTACATCAATATAGTTTTTTAAAAAATAAAATTTCAATCAGCATTACTGGAGATTTAATTTCAGTAACAGATCTTGAACCCATTGTCTATCCTAATGGACAGAGATATTTGAAAAAATCCTGAATATGAAATATTGCCAAACATATCATTAAATCTGAATAAAAACATTGTAAATGTGGCTAACGTCTTTGTCTGGAGTGAAGTGATGCCATGCTGCTTTTCAGTGTAGAGGATTTTTTTTATCAAATTACAACATTTAGAACCTTACTGCCATTTGATTGGATGACAATCGTCCACTGCAGGCTTTAAATGAGATGAAATGCTCAGGAATCACGAAAGACATAGAGTGACATGTGATGTCCACTGTAATGGACACAGGGTCCGAAGGGATTAAAGGAGTCATGCCCCTAAACTCACACATAATTGGGGAAGGAAAAAATCAAAATAAAACGTACAAATGAGATCATATAAATTAGCTACTAAATCAAAAAGTTATGAATTGCCATAAGGTTGCGTTGGTTTGAACCAACATTGGGTTATGACATTTGCAGATTTTTAAGAGTGAATCCAATCCACGCTTCATGCTCTATACCATATGAGCTACAAACTGTGTATTTTGTAAACAAAGTGACTGAACCATGTTTTAATGTTTCTGCTCCCCTCTTCCCCTGTTTCTTCATTTAATATCATTTTTAGAGGGAAGCCCAATTTGCTTGACATGGGTTCTCTACTCATTAAACCAGTGCAGCGCGTCATGAAATACCCACTTCTACTGGCTGAACTCTGGAATGCGACACCCACAGATCACCCTGACCACAGGCCTTTACAGGAAGCTCTTACAACTGTGAAGATCATTAACATCAACATTAATGAGTTTAAGAGGAGGAAAGACATAGGTGAGACATATGCTCTTGTGTGGATATATGGTCAAAATTATCCATTTTCCTTTTTGACAAAATTCATTTGATTATTAAGTAAAGATCCATGGTCCATGAAGATGTTTTGTAAATTCAATGCCATGCCATATATGTATTAAAACCCCATTTTTTTTATTAGTAATGTGCAATAATTTATGGAGAAATTTAGATTGTTTTTATTCCAGATTTTCAAATATTTATATTATTTACTTAAAGGTATATAGTTCACCTAAAAATGAATATGTTGTCAACATTTACTATTACTTGCACAAATCTATTTGAGTTTCTTTCTGAAACCATTTTAGGGTGAGTAATTTGTGAGTGCATTTTTATTTGTGAGTGAACTATGCCTTTAATAATGTAATTTATACTTTAAGATGAGAAAAAAAATGAAATATTGCAGTGGAATTCCAGTTCCCACCATTTTATGGAAGGGAAAACCTGTTACAATTCCTTGCTGTTATGTTTGGTGTTTTAATTTACAATTAAAATACCTTTATTTGTGTATGTGATGCTTATGCCAATGCCAGTGGCAATTAACTTCATTAATAATAAACAAGTTAAATATTATGTTTAGAATGTGCTTTCTGTTGACATTAACTGGTGCCAGGGTCACAACTCAAACTACAGGAGCAGCTTCAATTTTTTTTAATCAACTCAAAATGCTTTGTTTATGCTACAACTTATTGTAACTCAGAGTATCGTTGACCTTTTCAGTAGAAGTTCTCAAAAACACTGACGCATATTTATTTATTTATTTAGTTTGCATCCATTTTGTATTTTGGAGTTATTTGAGTGTGCAAATAATAAATTGCCTGTTTCAGTGCTGAAGTATAAGAGGAGTGACGATGAAACCTCACTGATGGGTAAACTAAACAAGTTCAACATTCATTCCATCAGGAAGAAATCTGATCGCCTGACCAGTTATTTTAAAATTCTCACTGGTGTCGAACCACAGGTACAATAAAGAAACAAAAAAAATAAGCAGGCTTTTACACAAGTCTCTGTAAAGTCAGTGTGAATGTGTTGTTGTGGCTTCTGTCTTATTTACAGGTGAGAGATGAAGCTTTTGACAAGGAGGAAAAACTTTTCCGTAACCTTGAGAAAGCTGTGAGACAACTAGTGAAAAACATCAGCTGTTACTTGCTCTATACTCAGGTATGAAGATGTATTATTAAACATATGACTGACTTACAAATTAAGTATTTAGAAAATAACACCAATAAAGGCAATTTTGCATGCATCAGTTTGACTAATTGTGGGACTTTGCTCTCATAACAAACTACAGAACAAAATATAATATCCTAAATATGGACAACAAAATCAGTCTTTAAGTTATATGGGTATATTTTTTATTATCAATTTTACTTCTATGCCAAAAATGATTAAAATATCAACATAGCTATAAATCCATGATGACATTTTCTTAAATAAAATTCTCAGTATAAACAAATAAACATTTAATATTAGATTGATATTGATATTAGTAATACGTAATGCTAAGAACTCAATTTGGACAATTTTAAAGCTGGTTTTCTCAGTATTTAAATTTTTTTAATCCCCGATTCCAGATTTTAATATAGTTTTTACTTATAAACAGTATCTCTGCCAAATATTGTCCTACAACAAATCATATGTCAATAGAAAGCTTGTTTGGTCAGTTATTTTTCCAAAAATGTACACTTATGACTGGTTTTGTGGTCCATGGAGGTCACATTTTATAAAGTATGGGAGAAAAATAAAATCACCTCTGTAAAAACCTTTAGCATATTTTATAACATCCCTAGTTTGTATAAAAATACCATTTACAGCCATAATTCTATGTTTTAATAGGCCTTTCTGTAATCTAAATACAATACTTTCTTTTAAATCAACAGCTCCTGAAAATTTAATTATAGAGATCAAAATGAAAATGATTAGCTTATAATGTGATTTCACACACTCTTTATCTCAAAATCAACCTCAAAATAGCTGCATTGATGATGCACATTTTTGCAGTGCAATAGTGACAAGCAAAGATTTTAGCATTTTGAGAAGGAAACAATTCAAAATCTTAGAGCCGTTATGTAATATTGTGAATCTGAATGCATTTTTATTTTAAGGAGTTAAAGACTTCTTAATGTTACTTTATGTAACTTTAAAATCTAAATCTACTACTAGACTACTGTTTTTTAAGATGTCAGATTACCCCAAATGATCTGAAAGAAATAGTACTGTGCCCTAATTTGTTTGTTTTAACATATTTCTTTTTATGTTGTAGGAGATGATATCAGTTGCTGTTCAAAATGCACAGGACCTTGAATCTATAATGAAGGATCCAGACAAAATAGACACAAATGGCTTTCAGCAAAAGAAGAATGGCAATGACCCATACAAGCACTTTGTAAGTCTTTTCTATGTTCACAAAAATGAACCATTATGATGAACCACAACTATCTCACACATTCATTGCAATTCTTTATAAATGAGCCGAGTTCCTCTTTAACATTACCTGGCAGCAATGGGAAGTAGAGTGATGCACAAGCTCAAAGTGATCACCAGAAGGCTATGCTGTGAAATGAATATTTTAACTACACTGAAAAAAAATATGTTCAACTGTTTTGATTTAAACAACAAATACGAGTCTATTTCATTTAAGTTATAGTCATGTTCTGTTTATTTATTTAAGCTTATTTACTTTTCACAACAAGGGACAGTGTACATTAATCAGTGTTCCCCAAGAGCGTAAATGTACCCAAATTAGCCCAAAGATAGTTTTCATCGGTGGTCCCTCTGGTCTTTGTGATAACTGTTCCTAAGTTATAATTTCTGAGTGAAATATATGCATCCTTTTTTGTCAAAGCATTATGGGTAAATATATACCAAATAACCAAGTCAGTAAAAAGTATATTTATGCCTTGGCTGGGTCATGTCTGTGTGGAGTTTGAATGTCTTCCCGTGTTCACGTGGGTTTCCTCCGGGTGCTCCGGTTTCCCCCACATTCCAAAGACATGCGCTATAGGTGAATTGGGTAGGCTAAATTGTCCATAGTGTATGTGTGTGAATGAGTGTGTATACATGTTTCCCAGTGATGGGTTGCAGCTGGAAGGGCATCTGCTGCGTAAAACATATGCTGGATAAGTTGGCAGTTTAATCCGCTGTGTCGACCTCTGGTTAATAAAGGGACTAAGCTGAAAAAGAAAATAAATGAATGAATGAATATTTATTTTGATGTTTATACTTTGTCACTGTTATTCAAAGCACAAGGTTTACCTGTCAGAAAGATGTTTTTCATCAAATTTAACAGTATCACTTATTCTTTTACATGTTTAAAAAAGTCCAAGTTGGAATGTTAATTATTACGGAAACATATCGGTTTTGCCTGAATTGCATTGGAACATATAGTTGAAGACAAAATGATTAGCCCTCTTGTGAAATTCTTATTATTTTTTAAATACCCACATGATGTTTAACAGAGCAATACAAATTTTCACAGTATTTATATTACTGTATATTTTTATTTTCTGGAGAAAGTTTTATTTCTTTTTTTTTCTGCTAAGGTTAATATCATTAGCCTGTTAAAAACAAACCACTGTAAGCCTTTAAATTACACTTTAAGCTGAATACTAGTATAACTAATAAAATATTACTGTATGTGCTGTCATCATGGCAAAGACAAAATAATTCAACGATTTATTCAAACTAATATAGTTTCTCCGTTAAACAGCATATGAGAAATATTCATTCATTCATTTTCTTTTTGGCTTAGTCCCTTTATTAATCCGGGGTCGCCACAGCGGAATGAACCGCCAACTTATCCAGCACATGTTTTACGCAGCGGATGCCCTACCAGCTGCAACCCATCTCTGGGAAACATCCATACACACTCATTCACTCTTATACACTATGGACAATTTAGCCTACCCAATTCACCTGTACCGCATGTCTTTGGACTGGGGGGAAACCGGAGCACCCAGAGGAAACCCACGCGAACGCAGGGAGAACATGCAAACTCCACACAGAAATGCCAACTGACCCAGCCGAGGCGTGAACCAGCGACCTTCCTGTTGTCAGGCGACAGCACAACCTACTGCGCCACTGCGCCGCCTCCTATGAGAAATATTTGAAAATTAATTAAAATTTCACATGAGGGCTAATAATTTTGTTGTAACGCTCACCTTTACTCAACAAGATGCACAAACAAAAAATTTAGTTCAATTCTTTAATCTTTGATTTCAAATGTTACCATAGACTAAATCAACAATGAATCTCTTTTCAAACTTCTCACACAGCCTATTGAAACCGACAAGCATCAAGAATTTTCTATACAATAAACACACATAAAGACATCATTCACGAATGAACATAAATAACAATAAATCCTACATGTGAGTGTATGGATGTGTGTGTGAGTAAAATCCAAAGTTCGTGGATACTTGCGTGCAGTAATCAATTAAATCACATTTTATTTTCACAAAGCTTCTTTAAAACATTAAAGTCGATAAATGCATTAACATGCTTTCAATGTATTTGAAATCATGTTTACAGTTTAACTGTTGCAGACACCAAAATGAAACACCTTTTCTCTGACCCATATATCAGTTTCCCAAACTTTCCTCTCATTAAAAAGACAATACATATTTCTTTCTTAGAAAGATCACATGGAGCATTTGGTTGTGGCTCCTCTGTCCAGCCTGCTGGGAATGTTTGCGTCGCCGCAGAAGCTGATACAGAAGCGTTATGATAAACTGTTGGACTACTGCAGTCAGCTGGATTCCCGATCATCAAAAGAGGAGCAGGGCCAGGCTAAAAGAGATTACCAGGCCCTCAATGCTCAGCTGCTGGAGGAGCTGCAATGCTTCAACCGAGCTGCCAGGACCATACTCACCAACTGCTTGATTTGTATAGTGAAGTTAATACGAAAGCTGATGGATGCAGCTCAACCACCTGTCCAACAGCTACCAGTGAGTTTAAGCCTAATTACTTTTTTGTTTTGTTTTTTTATCAAAAAATTATTAGGTACCATTGAGAAAATGACAGAGCCCTTTTTTCATGCTAGAAAAGCAAGAGGCCTGTTGCACAAAAAAAGTTGAACAAATTCAGGGTTGCAGAGAAAGTTTCAGGTTAACAAAACCAAACAAATCCAAGATAAAACTTTCTCGGTTAACTTGTGGTTTCACCCAAAGTTTGTGATTAACTTTGGACCGCATGTATCTGAAAGTGTGACACGTGCAGCAAATAGCCAATCACACAACACACGAGAGGATCAGTTTAGAGTGAGCAATTCACTACTTTGTTGAAGACTAGGAGACATCGATATCAGAAAAATAATGGTAACACTTTATTTTGATGGTCCATTTGAGTATTAGTAGACTGTCAGCTTAATATCTGTTGATACTGACATTTAACAATCCTTCAACAGACATTTAACTGAGTATAAGAAACTTTGCAAGTACACGTCAACTTACACTAACCCTAACCCTAACCCCAACCCTAACCCCAACCTAACAACCTACTTATAATCTACTGAGAATTAGTTGCAATGTATCTTAAATTCAACTAACGGACCATCAAAATAAAGTGTGACCAAAATAATCAATTTAAATACACTTACAAGGTGGAAATAAACACTGTTGATGCAGCAAAAATTTAAGGAAATTTAAAGTGAATATTATTATATCAATGCATATCAAGACAAATACAATAAAGCAACTTGATATGTAAATATTTAAATGTAAATTATAGTTTATAGGAATTATTCATATTAATTGGCAATTCAAAACTATTTGAAAATATAATAAAGTATAAATAATAAAGTATAAATAATTATAAATCAGGAAATATAAATTGTTAGCAATGAAAGATCATTTTGGCTGAAAAAGGCTTTTATTTGGAGCAAAAAATATGCATGGTACAAGGAGTGGTTTGTTGCATCAGAAACATCACTTTACTCTGACTGGTCAGCTGATGGGTCCAGTTTGGGTTTGTAATCTCTGACCCATAATAAAACCTGCTCCAGAACATCTGTGTAATGTGAGTTACCAAAGCTATGAAACCGGATCATAACTAACCCACTATCTAACCCAAACTGGCTTTGTGAACTGGGCTCCAGTTCCTTCTCAAAGGCAAAACTGATTTTATAACTGATCAGGCTATTTCTGTTGTCAAATGTCACAATTTACAGTCTACAATGTTTTGTTGTACAAACCATTAGCCTATTATACTGTTACCGTAAAGGATCTTGAATCTATATAGAGTATAGGGTCCCACCGAATCTGAAACACAAGAATGTTACAATTAAACACTTTAATAACTAGCCTACATGATGCTCTCTAGGTTTATGGCTTTATTATTAAACAGGGCAAATTAGTGTGATGCCACCTTTCCATAAAATCGCCGAGGGGACTCGACAGTTCTGCAGATGATTCAACTGACAATGTGCAAATTAAACAACAGACCCAGCAGCTCATTTGCATAATAACCACCACAATCAACCCAGAACAGCACAAATTATGTCGCAACAAAAACAAAGTTGATGATAATCAAGTAGAGCTGCAGCTGGTTCAATGATTAAGACATATAAGTTAAGACCTGCTTTTCTTGGGCATTAAATAATGGTGCAACTACCACTAAAATCACTTGTTGCACAATTCATTTAAATCTTGTCATTTGTATTAATATACATATGCAATAAGATCCACTGACAAAATAACTGTGCACAGGCCTTTTCACTGCAGATTTTTCATTATGGGGACAGGACATTTTTACACCCATTTTTTTACAATACATTCACATGACAACGATGTACTTAAAATGAAAGAGTAATCTGTCATTTTGAAATGATTCACCTAGAGATAGCAACATTGTCAAAATATGCTAAGTGCATACCAGGCCACTTTGTAAAGAAACACAGATTTTTCTAAGTGTAATATTTTAATGTTAGTTGGTGTAAAAGAAATGACTCTGCATGCAAGGCTTTTAATGCCCACACCTAACCCCACCCCTAACCCTACCCCTCACAGTGAGAGCACTAGCTTCATTGGAAAAATGTACACCTGCTAATTAGCTAATTAGGGACCAATTACTAAATTTTGAGGGACTGGCAAGTTAGTTTGGTCTGTCTTTGTTTTATTTCTTTTTTTTTAGCTAAGAGTTGATAACTAAAACTTTGGCTAGAACAACGCAATCATCACTGCCACTGTCATTTTTTACCCTGTTGTCCAGTACTTGTACTTGTACAACTACTGAACAACAAAGGAGTTTTAGTCAATATTACTGGCTACTGGATTTCAGTAAAATTCTTCAAGTTTTTTTTAGATTTTTTCACATTTGGAATTTAAGACAGTAACATATTACTCGTATTACAACTTTACTGTCTTAAAATTCCAAACGAAAGCTGGAAAATGCTGAACCATCAATTTTTAGCAAAGATCCTGGCATTTTGAACCTGGACAGTCTAAAATGCTTTGGTAAACATACTTTCATTCATCATTAGGCATATGGCCTATAATATTTGTGGAGTATACTGCAGCCAAACCCTAAAGGACTTCCAGAATATTCCATTGCAATACAACTTAGTTGTAAGTGGAGATTTTACTAATTATGAATGAGTGTGTAATCACACCCTCTGCATTCTTCTGATGCCATAGAGTACTTAACTTTAATATAATTACCAAAGACTATAGAATGCACTTACCTTTACAGTGACTCTGGAAATAGGCATGTACATGATGTCACCGTTTTTTCAAAAAATTGGTTTTGGTAGTTCACACACACATACTATAGGGGTATTGTTTTTCGAAAAATTACAGCTTAAAACTATTTTCAAAAGTTTTTGAAATGACACCTTTAGTGTAAAATGATGTTTTAACCATTACTGTGGTTGTTCAATTAATAGTAGTGATTCCCTGTGAATTCAAAGGCCCCCATTAATTAGAAAATATTCAAAGGTCCATTGATTATATGTTCCTCTGGGCAGTGGTGTAAAGTAGAGAGTTGCATATGCTTAAATTGCTGTATCTGAGTAGTTTTCTCAGGAATTGTGGAAGCATTAATTGTGTTAAAGAAGACGCTAAATCTTTACACACAATGACTGAGATGCTGTTAGACTGCATAATGAGAAAATGATGGATGCCTACTGTATGAGGACTGAAATCACCAAATGGCTTTAAACGAAAACTAAATGAATCAACTAATGAATCACAACAAAATGTTAAGTTTTTAAACCCATGCACAAATTTGATGTAATCTATTAGTGCTGCATGAGCTTGGTTTGTAGCATCTTGTTTAGTTAGGGTTCAAAGTTAGGGTTTAGTTAGGGTTCAAAGTGCAAAACCTGAGAGTTAATATATTGGCACCGCTAGATTTTTGCCTATAAGGTTACACTGATTTCGCTTTGCAAGTAAAATGCATCAATCTTAAGCTACGTTTTTAATTTAAAAGATATGATGTGAAATAATTTTCACATCATTATACTCACTACTTTTGAGTACTTTTAGAAGGACTACATTTTACTAGAACAGATACTTTTACTTGCACTACATTTTTTGGCAAATAATGCTACTTTTCCTTGAGTATAATTTTTCAATGTTCTTTCCACCATTACCTATGAGACTCGAGTTTGAATAAAACAAATAGACTTAATAGTATAATGTTGTCATTTTTTGTAAATCGTATTGTAAATAATTGTTATTAATTTGAGTGTTTTAGCAGTTTAATTAAGATTATGTTAGAACAAATACATTACATCATTTGAATAGTTTCAGAGGAGCTCTGGCCTCCGAGGACCACTGATCTGATTCTCTTAGGTTTAAATGTAACATATGAAGAGTTTAGATGCAAAAACCTCTAAATGCCGTCTGAAATTTTCTCCTAAAGTGGACATTTTTCTCTAGCTCCTGTGTGTTTGTTCAGTAAATCCACTTTTATGGCAAATAATATGTTCTTTGCATTGGCTTTAAAGTAAAATAACTGAACACTAAAAGGATCCTTTTAGTACAACATTTCAGATGACATGTAGAGGTTTTTGCATCTGAACTCTTCATATTTACCATAGTATCGATTGTTCCATCTTAGGTTCCCTTGTCAAACTTCAATGAAGTCCAAAATTCTATCATGGAAGAGCTGAGCAACCTTGGATTCTTCAAAGAAAATTCTCAAAAGCTGATGGAGCGCAAAGTGAGCTTTGAGAAACGAGAAAAGAAAATGGTAAGAGAGCAAAATGGTAAATACCGATAAACTGAAATGAACTTCAAAGTCTGACAATAAAGTTCTGTTTAGGCTCCAGAGATCCTCAGACAGACAGAAGAACAGAGGGCTCGGCTCCTGGAAGAGTATTCTGTGAAACAACTTTACCAACTCAAGCGCAACTGCAATGCCTGTCAGGAAAAAGACATCAGCCTGCTGGAGGGAGAGCTGGTGGCTCTGCTGGAAGACAGAGACCCAATGGGCAGCAGCAGCCGCTGGCTAGTGCACACTGGGGGTGAGTCTATTTCTGTTTGTTAGACTTCTATAAACTGAAGCATCATCACTGGGTTCCACACAATTCCTTCATGTTGTCCCAACACAAATCGATTAAGTTAACTTCATTGTTTTTACAGATTTAAGTGGATTGAACATAAATCAGTTTCCCAAAAACTCTAGATTTGTGTTGATTCAGCTTATTTTAAATAGGTAGTTTTTTTATTTTTATTTTTTTTTATTGAAGGTAAAAAAGTTTTCATACAATACAACAATAAACATTACAGTTTCCTTCTATTTATTTTTTTTTTAACCCAAGTCCCACCCCAAGAACTGAACATCCAAAAGGCAGCTTAACACAATAATTAGAATCAAATAAAGTAATTAAAGTCATGCATGTCGTGACATAACAGGGATGACGGAAGAAAAAAAAAAGACCAAACAACAATTACAAAATAACAGGGGAAGAAAAATTAATAAATTAAAAAAAAAAAAAAATTATAATAATAAAAAATTGCAGGACAAATTACACTCAAGACAAGAAACACAATGAAGTGGATACAAAAAGACATACAGATTATTTAACCACAGGGTAATTCTTTCAGAGTTTTAAAATATGATAAAATAGGATCCCAGTTTGTATAAAACCTGTCAACCGATCCCCTTAATGTGTATTTAATCTTTTCTAGTTTTAGAAAAGACATCACGTCTTCAAACCAGGCTGTCACAGATGGGGGTGTGGGGGATTTCCAGCATAATAAAATTCTTCTGCGCGCTAATAAAGATGTATAAGCAATAATGCCCTTTTGAGTAGCTGATAAAGTTATGGTCATGGTGTCACTAGAATTTCCAAATATACCTATTGAAAAACAGGGCAATAATGTCTCCCCTAGGGCCTCACTGATAGATTTAAAAATCTTAAATAGGTAGTTTGAACAAGCAGCAGAAATCTTTTTTTTTTCCACAAGTTCACCCAAAAATGAAAATTCTATTATCATTATTCTTTTTTCTGTTAAACATAAAAAAAGATATTTTGAAGAATCTTGGCAAACAATACATGTTGGCATCAATAGTGGGGAAACAAAGGCTGAATGTTGAAGTCTTTTCACCACTGTAATTTTAGTTGCATTTTTGTTATTGTTATTACAAGGAAAACTCACAGCACAAATGTACATATTTATCTAAATATCCAAAAAAAAAAAAAAAAGAATATTTACATTTATTTTTATAAGAAAATAACAGCAGATGGATGGAAATATTGATAGACAGACATTCGTATGGATAGGAAGACATTCGTATGGATGTATGTATGTATGTATGTATGTATGTATGGATGGATGGATGGATGGATGGATGGATGGATGGATAGATAGATGATAGACAGACAGACAGACAGACAGACAGACAGACAGACAGACAGACAGACAGACAGACAGACAGACAGACAGATAATAGATAGATAGATAGATAGATAGATAGATAGATAGATAGATAGATAGATAGATAGATAGATAGATAGATAGATAGATAGATAGATAGATAGATAGATAGATAGATAGATAGATGATAGACAGACAGACAGACAGACAGGACAGACAAACAGACAGACAGACAGACAGACAGACAGACAGACAGACAGACAGACAGACAGACAGACAGACAGACAGACAGGACAGGACAGGACAGGCAGACAGACAGACAGACAGACAGACAGACAGACAGGACAGGACAGGACAGGACAGGACAGACAGACAGACAGACAGACAGACAGACAGACAGACAGACAGACAGACAGGACAGGACAGGACAGGACAGGACAGACAGACAGACAGACAGGACAGGACAGGACAGGACAGGACAGACAGACAGACAGACAGACAGACAGACAGACAGACAGACAGACAGACAGACAGACAGACAGACAGACAGACAGATAGATAGATAGATAGACAGAATCAAAATTATATATACTTATATACTGTTCTACATTGTTAGCTAATATTCATTTGTAGTAAATAATGTTAGTTTGTAAAGCTTGAAATAGCCTATTAAAATACAACATTAAAACTGAATAAAGTTAAGATTTTCAAAGATTAACGAATCAGTGTTTGTTCATAATATTAGCTCAGGTCCTTTTAATTTTTGATCTTTCAATCATTTTTGATCAGTATAATCCAAAATTTTATACATTTATGCTGTCATCAAACACATTAATGTTACTTTATTACAAATTTTGGCAGTTTCTTTTGAACATTTCCCCTTATTTACACTATTTAACCACAACCTTTAAACCCGGTGACATTTTCCAGGAGACATTATTAAAGCATTACAGTTTTTCTCAGTCACTTTGGTGCATTTCTCACAACACTATTTACATTTGCACAACAGTTAATGCATTTCTCAAAACAATTAGTCATTTGAGCACATCATGGTAGCAGTTTCTCATTCCTTCCAACAAATTGCCAATGTTTTTGGACATGCATCAATTGCTTTCATACAACTCTCTGCTGTTTTATAACATTATCATTTGCTTATGTCATGTCAGTCAAAATTAACTAAACTTGTGAAGGCTGAATAGTCATTCCATATAAAACTAATAGTCCTCATTTCATTACTTGAGTCATTACATACAAAAATGGTGAACTAGTTGTCAAAATCTGTCAAGCTCATTTTATTTTAAAAAAAAAATTCTGAAAACGTCTTCTAAATTTAACAATTTCCTAAATGATTTACAGACCTTCAGTTCAGTTTCAATATGTACTGCAATATTGTTAACAGTTGTGCACAGCTCTACCCAAAGGAAGTTTATGTTTGTTGTAAATAAGGGTGTATTTATTCTTTTGCTGTGAATAAATTAGAATTGCAAAGAGCAAATGCAGTAAAAATGTGAAACATACATATTCAGTGTCTTGTACTCAGATACCTCACTAAATGCAGTGATGTCTAACTTTACTGTAGTTTTCAAATGGCTGTGCAAATAGTATATAGTGCTGTCTTGAGCATTTTCAGGAAGTGTCACCAAAATCTGACTTTTTTACATTGGAAAACAAGAACAGAGTAAACTGTCATAATGAAAACATGACAAAGCTATTTGACTATCTTGTTCATAAACAATGGTGGCAGGACTTTTCATCTTGATGACACTGAAACATTCATTGACATCAATACTTGCTTTTGAGGAATGACCTATCCATTTTGAGTAAGTGCCACGCTTTTGCAGGTTGTCAACTAGGTTTTGCAGTTTTTACTAATTGTTTTGAGAAATGCATTAACTGTTTTGCAAATGTAAATAGTGTTGTGAGAAATGCACCAAAGAGGCTGAGAAAAACTGTAATAAGTGTAAACTTTAGATGCATCTATTGGTAGCTGTAGCACACCATAACCTTACAGCAGAGAGTAATGAAATCCCGTAAGGTTTTAAGTCTTAGTCACATAGGCTACATAAACTAGCCTCTCACCAGCTCCACCGAGAGTTGTTGCTTCCCAACAGAACCACCTTTATGCTTGCCGTGTCTGTTATCATCTACAGTATATGTAGCTCAGGTTAACGGAGCAGACATATACTGATATTCAACAACTCAATATCGTGATCATAAACGCACACAATATTGATATCGTGGGCACTTTAAAACACAAAAGTTAATAATTATTTATTATTTCAACTTTTAGAGTGCTTTTTAACAATATTCAGATTGGAATTGCAGTGGTGTTCATAACAGCACCATATGCTTGGAGACTTATAGTTCAAACAATAATATTTTCACATGCTTATCTGGCTTATAACATGCTAAATTGTTGCTTGAAAATTCTGTGACTATTTATTGGGCTATTGTATGTTAACATTGTGCATTAAAGCTCCAATAGTTAGCATTTAGGTCAAGTTTTATTAATCTTAGATGATGTTATTTTCTTAGTTGATGCCTCAAAATAACATGTTTAAAATTGGGGTCAAAATATAATTTCATTTTAATAAATGGAGTAAATAACTAATAAAATGCAGCGGTATTTATTTGAACTAATATTAACATTGTAACTGTAATAAATCTGCCCTTTTCTCACTATGATTTTAATTCATTAAGATTTACTGATGAGGTTTTATTGTAAAGTGTTACCTACTGTGGTGATGCAGTGGCGCAGTAGGTAGTGCTGTCGCTTCACAGCAAGAAGGTCGGTGGTTCGAGCTGGGTCAGTTGATGTTTCTGTGTGGAGTTTGCATGTTCTCCCCGTGTTAGCGTGGATTTTCTTCGGGTGCTCCGGTTTCCACCACAAGTCCAAAGACATGTGGTACAGGTGAATTGGGTAGACTAAATTGTCCGTAGTGTATGAGTGTGAATGAGTGTGTATGGATGTTTCCCAAAGATGGGTTGCAGCTGGAATGGCATCCGCTGCATAAAAACATGTGCTGGATAAGTTGGCGGTTCATTCCGCTGTGGCGACCCCGAATTAATAAAGGGACTTAGCCGAAAAGAAAATGAATGAATGAATGTTACCTACTGTACTTTATAATATTTTTGTTACTCTGAATATATATATATATATATATATATATATATATATATATATATATATATATATATATATATATATATATATATATATATATATATATATATATTACCTGACAAAAGTTTTGTTGTCAATCTCGATTGTAAGAGCAACAAATGACTTGACTTCTAGTTGATCATTTGGAAAAGTGGCAGAAGGTAGATTTTTCCGATGAATCTTCTGTTGAACTGCATCCCAATCCTCACAAATACTGCAGAAGACCTACTGGAACTCGCATGGACCCAAGATTCTCACAGAAATCGGTCAAGTTTGGTGAAGGAAAAATAATGGTTTGGGGTTACGTTCAGTATGGGGGCGTGCAAGAGATCTGCAGAATGGATGACAACATCAACAGCCTGAGGTATCAAGACATTTGTGCTGCCCATTTCATTACAAACCACAAAAGAGGGCAAATTCTTCAGCAGGATAGCGCTCCTTCTCATACTTCAGCCTCCACATCAAAGTTCCTGCAAGCAAAGAAGGTCAAGGTGCTTCAGGATTGGCCAGCCCAGTCACCAGATATAAACATTATTGAGCATGTCTGGGGTAAGATGAAGGAGAAGGCATTGAAGATGAATCCAAAGAATCTTGATGAACTCTGCGACTCCTGCAAGAACGCTTTCTTTGCCATTCCAGATGACTTTACTAGTAAGTTATTTGAGTCATTGCAGAGATGCATGGATGCAGTCCTCTAAGCTCATGGGAGTCATACACAATATTAATTCTTTTTCCACTGCACCATGACTTTATATTCTATCCTGTACATTACTTCTGTTAAATGACACGACTTTTGTCTCGGCAAAGTCAGACCTTACTGTCCAAATTAAATAATCAAGGCATGATCATATTTTATTTTGGTAAAATAAGCGTAATCTAGAGGCCTTTGCCTTTCATATAAACCACTTCTGATACTAAATGATCAACTACAAGTCAAGTTATGTTGTTGTTCCTAAAACTTGGATAGGTGACAAGACTTTTGTCATATAGATGTGTGTGTGTGTGTGTGTGTGTGTGTGTGTGTGTGTGTGTGTGTGTGTGTGTGTGTGTGTGTGTGTGTGTGTGTGTGTGTGTGTGTGTGTGTGTGTGTGTGTATATATATTATAACTACATAATATAAATGTATGTACAGTTGAAGTCAGAATTATTAGACCCCTGAATTATTAGCCCCGTTTATTTTTTTCCCCAATTTCTGTTTAACTGAGAGATTCTTTCAACACATTTCTAAACATAATAGTTTTATTATCTCATTTCTAATAACTGATTTATTTTATCTTTGCCATGATGACAGTAAATAATATTTGACTAGATATTTTTCAAGACACTTCTATACAGCTTAAAGTGACATTTAAAGGCTTAACTAGGTTAATTAGGTTAACTAGGCAGGTTAGGGTAATTAGGCAAGTTATTGTATAATGATGGTTTGTTCTGTAGACTATGGATAAAATATATAGCTTAAAGGGGCTAATAATTTTGACCTTAAAATGGCTATAAAAAATTAAAAACTGCTTTAATTCTAGCCAAAATAAAACAAATAAGACTTTCTCCAGAAGAAAAAAATATTATCAGACATACTGTGAAAATTTCCTTGCTCTGTTAAACATCATTTAGGAAGTATTTAAAAAGGGAAAAAAAATTTAAAGTGGGGCTAATAATTCTGACTTCAACTGTATGTGTGTGTGTGTGTGTGTGTGTGTGTGTGTGTGTGTGTGTGTGTGTGTGTGTGTAAACAATAAATAATACAATAAAGCAATACATTAGGATATATTGTTATAATTAACATGATAATACTGTACTCACACAAAAGCTTAAGCAATTAATCTAAAAAGAAAAAGAAAATTTAAACAATTTAAAGAAAATGTAAACATCATAAGAAAATAAACTAACTGAGGGTCACTAAAGCCCTTGAAATTACTTTTTTTTTAGTTCAAATATTTCAAGATTGCAATACTAAAAAGAAAATTTCATCAGCACTTTGTTACAAAACTGATCTTTTAATTGTATCGTTAAAGAAGAATGTGAAAAGTGTAATCAGAGATCCCACAGTCAGTGTGTCCGAGGAATGAAACTGATCTGTCGGAGATCACATTCACTTTTACAGTCTCACAAAGCCGCCATTCTTTTGCTCCTATTAGGTGATCCAGACTCCTGCTGCTGCTTATAATGAAATTTCTCTTTGTGTGTGTGTTTAGGTGTGCAGGGATATGTGTATTCCTCATTCCTGAAGGCTTATAACCCCCAGCGGGAGGTGACGGAGAGGCCGGATGACTTTGACAATCTTAGTCTGTTTGTGTCGGCCAGCAGAAGCAGCAGCATGAGGAGCTTTAGCACTTCAGACAGTGTGTCTCCTCAGTCTGGACCACAGGACGAGCTGGACACCTCAGATGACCAACATGTAAGACACATGACTGTGTGTGCATGTGTGTTTGTGTTAGCAGGCTTCCTACTTTAAGCTAAATATCAAATAAATTCCTTGACTTTCACTGACTAAAAAGCTGAATTTCAATGACCTCCAATGAATGGAAAATAGGCTGCTGTTATAGATTAATAATAACATAACAAATTAAAATAATAACAGTATTAAAATGGTTTAGCATAAATTTATGTGATCGTAATAGCCACTTTGAGAACAACAATGAATAAAATATTTATCTCAGATTTGGAAACTGAGCTACTTTGTTTGAGTGGCTGTGAATTGCTCCCAATGCCATATTTGATAGCTTGATAGTATTTTTATGATTTTTACATTTAGATTTTCTCTTATTACATTTTTTTTAAATAATTATTTTTAGGGGCTTTTAACCTTTAATGGATAGAACAGTGTAGAGAATTGATAGGAAATTATTGGGAGCAGAGAGAGGGGAAGGATCGGCAAAGGACATCGTGCCTGAAATCGCACTCGGGTCTCCATGAGCACCTTGGTGCCAAAGCTTTTAAGATTTATATTATCCTGGCATGTTAGAGTTAGTTAACATGAACAATCTGCTAAAAAATGAGCTTTTTTGTATGGATGATTTATAGAAAAGTTTTTTTTTCCCCATTTTTAAACAGAAACAAAAATTTGATCTTCCATAGTAAATAAATAAATAAATAAAATTTCCTGACTTTCAATGTCTGGATGATTTTTCATAAATTCAATGACGTGTGGGAACCCTGTGTTAGGTGTAAGATATTTATCATCTACGATCATATCGTAATTGTTGGTTAATAATGTGAGCTAACAATATAAACGAGCAGTCTTGAGTGTCAGATGAGTTTCACATTAAAACACATGAAATGAAGTTGTGAAACATTACTTGGGAAAAAATGTTAAACTACGTGTTTCACATCTGAAGTAATGAAAGGAAAAAGAAAATAAACCTTTTAGCAAATAATATCACAGAAATTTCCCTAATGTCAGCACTTGAAAACAATTACAAATGTAAAATTGATTACAAATTACAGTTCAACCAAAAGAATAATTATAGGCAGCCAACAAAAAAGGTAAAAAGCTGGAACAGAACACCAGTGCATCTCAGGAGTAACACTGCAGTCTTTCCTTCCTTCCTGTTTTTTTTATTATGAATTTAAAGTCAATGAAGTTAATTAATTAATGATCCATTAGTTATTGATTCATTTCTAAATGAATCATCCATTTTGAACAAATCTTTTATTTTATCTTTTATTTAAATTAGTCATCTACTGTCCATGAAACAAAAACACAAATTGCTACATATTGTTTCATTGTTGAAATAGAATAAAAAAAAAGAAAGAAAATCTCTCAAAATAGTGATAAATTAGTCACATTTATACTTCCACACCTGATACAACAATATTGTCAACTGAGGCAAAAAACTAAGGCAAAAAGCTAAATCCTTTGTGTTTCGAACATTTTATATATCAGAGACCATTGCCTGAAAAAATGAGGAATGCAATGTAAAATTAAACCATTCATAAAAGGAAACAGAAACATACATAAGGGGCTGAAACATATAGGCTATGGTGTCATTTTTTCATCAATTTATATATTTATAAAAAAGAAATGTTTCAGAGGCTGAAACCTTGTATATAATTTGATGAAATGGTATTGATTTTAAAAAGGTAAATGAATGACAAACAGCTCCAAATTTGGTCAGACGGCGCCATCTGCTGCTCTGTCCTAGAAAAGATCTTAGGATGACAACCCAATTGGGCTACTTTTTTCATCTGTACACTACGACGTTTTGTCAGTGAAGTTAAAACACAAATGACATCTGATGTTTAAATGTTGTATTTTCTGAGACTGGTGATATAAAGAGTGGATAAAACGAGAGATTGATTTATCTGTTCTTTTCTCCACAGTTCTATGCCGTTTATGCATTCAAGGCTCGCTGTGAACAAGAGCTCACACTTCAGGAGTACCAGCACGTTCGTATTCTTCAGTTTTCAGATCTCGGCGGAAACAAAGACTGGTGGCTCGCTGAATCTAATGGACAAAAAGGCTACGTTCCAGCAAACTACCTTGGAAAGATGTCATACGCCTAAAGCTATTTTTACATGCAATATTTAAAAGTGAAGTTTTATTTATTTTTTTTTTAATATGAAGTTAATTGCTTAATGAAGGCCAATCATGCACAACCCTTTTGCACTACAAATGATGCTAGTACCAACAGTGTTTGCTTAAATTCTATACAAATTATCAACTTATTAATTAGAAAAAAAAAAAACTATTTTATGTAAATACAATGATACTAATATATGAAAAAAAAACTCTATTGTGAATAAAATATTTATAACCATTTGAAAAATGTCCTGTTTGTTTGTGAGCTTTCATCAAGTACAGGTTAAAACACATTATTCTATAATGATGAGATAGTGGGTGTGTTCTGTTAATCATGGTCAAATGTATAATACTTTTATTGTGCAAAGAAATAATTAAACATTTCAACACCCAATGCAATAAAAAAAATGAAAATTCTGTTATTAATGTTGTTGCAACCCCCTGGGACCTCTGTTCGTTCCAAGACCTGTTCGAAGTCCAGAAAATATTTGCAAAACTATCCCAGGGTTTCTGCAGGTTTCACAAAGTCAAATTTAAAGACTTTTTAAGACCATAATTAATGAAATTACAGACTCATACATGGTTTATTTTTCTAATAGCCCAGTTGATGCAGTGCAAAAGACCAGGTCAGTGTCCTCACCATATGGGCTATGAATACACAGAGAACCTTTAAACAAATGTTACTGTAGGGATGATAATTAAACCATATTGGCAAATAGAGTTATAAACAGAGTTTTGTTAAAAGTGATTAGGTAGCTTTACATGGGCATAGGAAAATTAAGACCTAAATTCCATGTGACTTAGTGGTACAACAGTAATCATACGAAACTCCAAATATATTATATATTTATATAAAATGGCTGTTCGTCTATTTCTTTGACGTCAGGGTGTGTGCCAACTATGAGCATTACGATGCTATGTGTTGTTGCGCTTCTGACTCAAACAGCAACACATCGTACAACCCTACCCTTAGCAAACACGTATCCTGACAAGGAGAGAAACATTTTTTTAATTAAAAAATTCTTTTATTAGCTAGTTTTATTAAAATAAAGCTTTATTTTAGTTGGATGTTAAAAGCTTAATTTAATCCCTGACTTGTATTCAAATAAAAAACAAACAAACAAGAATTTCTTTTTTTTTTTCTTTTTAAAAGGTGTTATTTATTAAACACATCATTAAAAGGAGCAGCTTGTTTTCAGTAATGTGGCTGATTTAGAGAGAGATGCACATCTCCAAACCAAAGCGCTTCAGAATGACCAGTAACATTCAAATTCAAGTATGCCATCTGAAAACAGGATTTGATGTGCTCTTTATCGTGACATTCTGCCTGCTTCCTCCTCATTTCTTCAGTTTTTTCTGTGCTGCTTTCTTCTTCACCATCTGCAGGCGTTTCATAGCATTGAGCTGAGACTCTTGGGAAGTGGGTGCCTTGCCATCAGCCGAGGCTTTTGCTCCATTGTTGTTGTTGTTGCCACTGCTGCTACTCCCAGCACTATTGCCCCCGTTGCCCCCTCCATTGCCTCCTGACCCACCATTGCCACCCAGACTGCTAGAAGGTGCAGCTCCAGGTGACAATGATCCAGTCACAGTCATTTTCCCCAAACTATCTCCACTCGCTGAGCGGCTCAACACCTGTTTACCTAGAGTAAGTGGAGGAGGTGCTTTTAAGGGTACCGTACCAGAGCCGTTGTTTCCATTGCCACTTCCAGCACTGCTTCCACCTGAAGGTTTAGTGGCCAGAGCTGGTTTAACATTGGCCAGAGCAGAGAGACCCACAGGTTTGGAGCCTGAGGCAGCTGGGGATGTTTTACTGTTACCTGGCTGACTGGTGCTTAACTTGGTGCTGGAAGGTCCTACATTTGAGGTTGCCTTGGTGAAGGCAGCCCATCCTGTAAGACCCGGGGGCAAAGACGAGCTGCTAGCGCTACTGCTGCTGGATGAGTTTCCTGATGCTGCAGATGCCTGCACAGGAAAAAAAAAAAGACTTTAAAAAAATAAAAGACATGTATAATAAGAAAATAATAAGCTTTTAACGTCAATGGTTTGCACTGGTGCAACTCTTATTAAATCGTGTACTTACAAGTCTTACAATGCACTCATGTCACGATACAAGTCATGCTAAAGTACTACAATGATATTTACCAAAAGACATATGATGAAAAGTGAACTAAAATGTACTGTTATTTTAAAATGTACATTTGTGGATTTTAAAAAGTGTGGGAACTATATAAAATAGAATAAATAACATAAGAATGGGTTATATGCACAGTGTTTTTCAGCCAATGATGAACTTCCTGTGAAAGCTTAATGTGACTACTTTCAATTTCATGAAGTTCCTTTTACAGCATCGATGTTGTAATGTAATTCAAATATAATCAGTTAAAAAGACTTCAGCATTCATTTGGTTGTTAAAGCGTAAAAAAAAGAGACGAAAGACGTTTAAACGCAGGCCCCGTCATTAGCAGCAGGCTAGCACAAAAACTCCATTGAAAATACTGGGATAAAATACATTTCCATATTTTAAAGACATGGGACAGGAAAATAGAGTTTAAAGCAGTGCTTCTTGTTTGGTCTGATACCCATTCATATTGCATCTCAATCAGGCAGTGAAGATCGCTGTTTTTTTTTTCTTTTTTCTTTTTTTTTTTAAAGAAATCAGATCCTAAATGCAGCGATTTTGTCTGGGGTGACAATTTTTTCTTTCTCCACTTTCTTTATCTTATTGTCCCTTTTTTAGGTTTTTCTTTTTTATCATTCATTTTTCTTTCCTTTTTTTTATATGTCCTACGGATGTTTTTCGTTTTCAACATACAGGCAGTGCAGAATTATTAGGCAAATGAGTATTTTGACCACATCATCCTCTTTATGCATGTTGTCTTACTCCAAGCTGTATAGGCTCGAAAGCCTACTACCAATTAAGCATATTAGGTGATGTGCATCTCTGTAATGAGAAGGGGTGTGGTCTAATGAGATCAACACCCTATATCAGGTGTGCATAATTATCAGGCAACTTCCTTTCCTTTGGAAAAATGGGTCAAAAGAAGGACTTTACAGGCTCCGAAAAGTCAAAAATAGTGAGACATCTTGCAGAGGGATGCAGCACTCTTAAAATGGCCAAGCTTCTGAAGCGTGATCATCGAACAATCAAGCGTTTCATTCAAAATAGTCAACAGGGTCACAAGAAGCGTGTGGAAAAACCAAGGCGCAAAATAAACTGAGAACTGAACCATGAACTGAGAAAAGTCAAGCGTGCAGCTGCCAAGATGCCACTTGCCACCAGTTTTGCCATATTTCAGAGCTGCAACATCACTGGAGTGCCCAAAAGCACAAGGTGTGCAATACTCAGAGACATGGCCAAGGTAAGAAAGGCTGAAAAACGACCACCACTGAGCAAGACACACAAGCTGAAACGTCAAGACTGGGCCAAGAAATATCTCAAGACTGATTTTTCTAAAGTTTTATGGACTGATGAAATGAGAGTCAGTCTTGATGGGCCCGTGGCTGGATCGGTTAAAGGGCAGAGAGTCCTCCAGTCCGACTCAGACGCCCGGAAGGCGGCGGTTGGATCACTGGTTTGGGCTGGTATCATCAAAGATGAGCTTGTGGGGCCTTTTCAGGTTGAGGATGGAGTCAAGCTCAACTCCCAGTCCTACTGCCAGTTTCTGGAAGACACCTTCAAGCAGTGGTACAGGAAGAAGTCTGCATCCTTCAAGAAATACATGATTTTCATGCAGGACAATGCTCCATCACACGCGTCCAAGTACTCCACAGCGTGGCTGGCAAGAAAGGGTCTAAAAGAAGAAAAACTAATGACATGGCCTCCTTGTTCACCTGATCTGAACCCCATAGAGAACCTGTGGTCCATCATCAAATGTTATTTACAAGGAGGGAAAACAGTACACCTCTCTGAACAGTGTCTGGGAGGCTGTGGTTGCTGCTGCACGCAATGTTGATGGTGAACAGATCAAAACACTGACAGAATCCATGGATGGCAGGCTTTTGAGTGTCCTTGCAAAGAAAGGTGGCTATATTGGTCACTGATTTGTTTTTGTTTGTTTTTGAATGTCAGAAATGTATATTTGTGAATGTTGAGATGTCATATTGGTTTCACTGGTGAAAATAAATAATTGAAATGGGTATATATTTGTTTTTTGTTAAGTTGCCTAATAATTATGCACACACAGATATCCTCCTAAAATAGCTAAAACTAAAAACAAACTAAAAACTACTTGCAAAAATATTCAGCTTTGATATTAATGAGTTTTTTGGGTTCATTGAGAACATGGTTGTTGTTCAATAATAAAATTAATCCTCAAAACTACAACTTGCCTAATAATTCTGCACTCCCTGTATATTTACAACCATCAAGGTAGTTAGAAATTGATGGACTAATATGCAAAAAAAAAAAATCTCACACTGTATTATACTTTATGCAATTTTCTTTATTCTATAATAAAAATAAGTTTAAAAATGTAAATTTGTGTAGACTTGGGGTTTTAGACATGAATAGACTTGAACTTGTTTCTGTTTGCCATTGTACAGGGCCAAGATGACACCAAAATACTTTTTGTTCAAACCTTAATATTGTAAGTGTTCTCCGAGAGTATATAATGAGCTTAGAATTTCAAATGTGCATAATTTATTTGATTTAACTAAACTGTTTTAGACAACTAAATCTACAGTAGACTGTAGATACTACTAGTAATATGACTAGTAATACTAAATTACATTTTAATCAAAAGACTAGGAATTTAAATCAAAAGTTGCTGTTAAAATGAACAATGTGTACAGCAAGACAAAATGATAAGGATTGATCTAGATTAAGTCTGAACACAAATAGTCCTAAGATGTGCATTATAACACATGTTAATACCAGGTGAAAATGACCTTCTGCTGACCACTTGTGATCGGATCACTGAAAAAAAGTTATTGTTTTGCTGCTGTGAATACACTTACCTTCACTTCTGTTCTCTTAAAGGCCTGGAATGAACCTGTCGTTTCAGGTTTTGGCTTTAGTTCGGCTTTCTTGACTAATGGATCTTTCAACAAGGGTACTGTTGTTGCCAAAGCAGGAGCTGGCTTTTGTGGTGGTTTCTGAGTCTTTTGGGCCTGAGAAATTGAAAACACATAACAGTTAATATTTTATCATTTCAAAGGGATTCACATTAAATTCATTGTCGTGAACTTCTCACCATTCGTTTCATTTGCCTGGTGCACCGAGCACAGTACCACACCAGCCGCGGGTCATTCACATCCTTGTCAGTAACCTGAGGTTTGTGGCACTCTTGATGATAAAGATTATGACATTCTTGACACTCCACGAGCTGATTGCCAGAAGTGACGGTCATTTGTCTGAGAGGAGAGAAATATGGATACATTTCACATTAAAAAAGCCTGAAATAAATTACAGATTCAGAGGACATCAACAACATCAGTGGAATGACACAAACAAATGCCAAAAAGTTTATCTACCACTCACAAATTTCCAAAATAAAAATAGATCTCTGCTGTGACATCAAAAAATAAATCATCATTTACTCATGCTTCACTTGCTCTAAAGCTTTAGTTGAAGTTTCTTCTGATAAACATAAAGGAAGATACTGATGAATATTGGAAAAATAAATGAATACGGATTTTCATGAGTAAATTAATGCCTGTTAGTAAACAACTTAACAATAGTTGTATGTTTTTTCTAACTTTTAACACACTCACATCCCCACTATATATAGTTACTTATTCGGAAAAAAAAAAAAACATAACTCCATCAGAATTAGCATTTTTCTACATCACTCACCGACAAACCACACAAGCAAGACCCATTTCCATGGCAAAGTCATCAGCGTTGGTTTCATCAATATCTGTGAAATCTGGGATGGGTATGTCCTTGGTTTGAAAAGCAATCGGGGAGGAATGACTGTCCTGCTTCTCTAAACGAGGTTTCTTAGGCGGCTCCACTCCTTCTCCAGGATCCACCCTAATCTGCAAATCATACAAACATTCAAAAGTGAATTATGCTGAGATTTTCCAGTCATGTCACATTTACAATCATAAATGAATATTAGTGCAAACTGACTTTTTCCAAAGTTCTTTTCTCGCTCTCTTTCTTGGACTTCTCTGAGGTGCTTGATTTACTGCTGCTGGTGGTGATGGATGATGACGCTGAAGAACTTGAGGAGGATTTGGAGTCTTGTTTGGTCATTTTTGGCAATGACACTTTGCTCACTTCAGCTTCCTATTCAATGGATAACAAGTTAAATATTAAAAATCATCTAACAATTAAAACCAAAACATAAAAATACCTTCTTGATTTGATCACCTTGATTGAAGTCCTATAGATGGAGTCACTGCCTCTGGCTAAAGACTCATCTAGCAGGGCCTTGAGTTTCTCTGCTGAGTCTTTGCTCTTGGAGTGAAGATACCCCAGTCCCTTCAGAAAGATGGGGTCTAACTCTAGACTTACTGTCCCAGCCATTGTTTAGCAATTATTATCTAATTTGACATAAGACAATGACCCGACCCTCTACTTGTGGAGTTTACTATGTTATATTCTCGAATAACACTAGAAAAGCTTCATTTCAGACTCGTACAATATCTAGTCTTTCTGAGCTAACAAAAGCAACCTGAACTGACTGTCACCGGATTGTGCTCAAGCTTTTGTGTAAAGCACGTTTTTTATAAACCGTAAGAACATCAGTATATTATCCTGAGCAATAATTAACTAACTTAGCAATGGTTATTCTCCTGCTTGAAATGGTCCGACTATCGAATAAAAATAGAGCGAGTAGAAAGAAAGCGCTTGAAAAAGTAAGGTGACCTCAATAGGGCGTGGCTTAGCGGCCATGAGGTTGTCTCTAATTGGTCGGATGAATCTGTTTTCTTTTCTTTATTTCTCTCTCTTGTATCCTTTCATTGATAATGTAATTCATATTCTGTATTGTAAACAAATATTGCTACAAACTTGTGTACTGTTTTTTTGTTTTTTTGCAAAAAGAAAAAAAAAGGAAAAAATAATATTATTATTTTGGCTTATCTCTCTTTGGCATGTTTTTGATGTAAAAACAATATTTATTTTAAAAGTGTCCTATTTTAATTATTGCTCACTTACGATGAAGCAACACGCTAACGGTTTTGTCACGTGATAGTTGTAATTTTTCTACCGCTGGTCAGTTCTGATTACTAGATAAAAAATAACCTGTCGGTGAGAATTATGTACCAAATTAATAGAAATTAATGGACTTGTCTTAGACACATGTTTTCAATATACTGCTATTTGTATATTTATTTATTTATTAATTAAGTTTTTCTGGAGGATTTTGATGGCTTGATAGCGTTTTGCATTTTGAGCCACCAAGTGCCCCCTACTGGGTAACGGTGTTCCTAACGATGTTTGCCGACTGTTATTTTATTTCTTTCTAATGACGCTTTGTGTTTCTACTAAATCATACCGACATAAGCGACTCGTTTCCGCCGTCAATTTCACTCACAGCACCTCGACATGAAATGTCAGCCTCCATATTATTTAGAAATATCACTGTATGTATTAATCTATTAAAAGCATAAGGAATGAGCATATCAGCGAACTTAAAAATCAAATCAGCCGGACACTAATAAATGTAACACAAGGAAATGCTACGTAGTACGTAAAATTGAAATATCCTAGATCAAATAGGTCAATGACGTCTCATAACAAACTCTCAAAACCATATTGTTATATAGCCATCCAAGACCATTTGTTGTGCGAATTTAACGGCATATCGTGCCCGTTATGGCGTTGTTGACAAGGGTTTGAGGAATGCGTTGTAGTAGCGTCATAATTGTGTTGTCGAGTGTAAGAAGCTGATTGGCTGTTCCAGTGTGACGGGGGTTCTTGTCCCAGATCGCAGGGGTTAGACAATAAGAATCCAAACAGCAGCATTTCCATTAATAACACAGCATAGATGGTATTTCTATCTCTCTGTGGTTTCAAGTAACTGGCGCTGTCACAAAAACAGCTGTTCTAATTATATCAGACGACACGAATAATTCTTCATATTTATTCAGTCACTTAGACCAATCAAATACATACCAGAAAAAAGGTAAGTGCCACAAATCTATAGGTCTTCTAAGCATTTCAGTTGATTTCGACATGCTTCACTTCTTTTTAGTCTAACTGGATTAATTCAGATCAGTAATAATTAAATTTGTGTGAATGCGGGTTAATAAATGTTGATTGTGACGTTATTGACAGATATTAGATTGTAAAGTTAAAATGCTCAGTTTCTTTGTCATTTAAATGAATTGAATACAGCTTTCATGTAGGTATGATTATAATAAATGACACGAGATGCATTTAAAGTCTTTTTTGAAGTATTGATTCCATTTAAATACATAAATGAAAATGCAAAAGTGAAAGTGACCAGGATCTTTTTCATTCCTTAGTTGTTTAGTTTTATTTTTGTCTCCATTTTTGTTTGTTTATATATCGTTGTTGTTATTGTGGTTGTCATTAACAATATTTTTTCTTTCAGAAAAAAATATTTTTTTTAGGAAAGAAATGGTGATGGAGAAGCCCAGTCCCCTGCTGGTAGGGCGGGAGTTTGTGAGACAGTATTACACACTGCTCAATAAAGCACCGGACTTTCTGCACAGGTATGCCTTACAAAATCATCATTTCATGACCTCTCCTCTCATGGCTTTATTCATATTAAAAATACAAATTATTCAAAACATTTTTGTGATGCAGATTTTATGGACGAAACTCATCCTACGTCCATGGCGGACTGGATTCGAATGGGAAACTTTCAGAGGCAGTCTATGGGCAAGCAGTAAGTTTAAAAGATAGTTGTGTGTTCAGGTAAGCTGAATTGTACGTATACTCATCTGTTGTCCCCATCTACAGGAGATACACAAAAAGGTTATGTCCTTGCAGTTCAGCGAATGCCACACTAAAATCCGGCATGTGGATGCCCATGCCACGCTGAGTGATGGTGTGGTTGTTCAAGTGATGGGAGAGCTTTCCAATAATGGACAGCCAATGAGGAAATTCCTACAGACATTTGTGCTGGCCCCAGAGGTGTGTAGAACTACAATACACCATTATTATTACATATTTTTAATTGATTCATCCTACATTTAGTATTTAATCATTATTAAAGTACAAACTTGAATTTGTGAGTATGAATGGAGATTTGCACATCTGGCCACTGGAATTTCTTTGCAGAACTGTTGAAGCTCAGTCAGATTAATAAGAGAATACGAGTATGGCCTTTTGCTTTGTTTTTTTTTGTTTTTTTCAAACACACCCATTAAGTCTCAATTAAATGGAGATTTGGACTCTCACTTTGCTATAGGGCTCAACTTATGTAAACAGCCACCATATTAAGACTGTCTGTGTTAAGGATTGTTTAGTCAAACCCATTAACTGAGCCTGCATGCCCTTTCTCTTTTGGACCACAAAAAACCCCGAAAACTAAAAATGTCAGTAAACGGTTTGAGTCAAATCAAGATTATTAGAAAAAGACAAACTAAAATCCTTGAACCTTCTTTTCTGTCATGAATGTACAACAACTGATGACAGTGTCAGTCTCACTATCAAATACCCCCCAAAAAAAGACGTTTAGCTATTCGCTGCCATAATCTACAGGCCCCTAGCTGGCCTGGTGAAAGGAGTGGTTCATTTTTCTCAAAAAGTAGACCTTTTTAGGGTTATTCATTTTCTATTTAATTATGAGATTCAAATAATGCATTTTTGTGACATGTTAAGCACCATTTTTAGCTGGATTAACTTTTTGGATGGTCCTCATAACCACATGTTTTAATGCACCAAAAACATTTCCTAAAGATTTAGGACAAAGAAATATAAATAAATGCTTATTTGTAAAATACAAATTTGTCATATTACATAATTAGAGAAAAAATAGAAGTCTGTTAAAGTTTTTAAATAAAAACTGTGGCCTATTGTCATTTAGTAGGCAAATAACAAACTGGCCAACACATTCAACTTTCCTCAGTCACAATCTGGCCATTTGAATAATAAAATTAAAACAATAATAATAATAATAACAATGTAGAGCTTCACGATTTTTCTAGCCTCTCTTGAAAAAAATTCATTTCAATATTTATCGGTAACAGTATTCGCCAAAATAGTATTTTAATATAGGCCACTTTTGGGGCTTCACACCTTTTATCAGTCAGTTTTTGTTTCAGGTATAAGGTGCAAGATTTAGAATAAAAGCTACTTGTAAAATGTCTTCTCTATTTAAAAACAATACAGCAGTGAAAGATGACTTCACTTGCGTCAGATTGTATGTTTTCTTGCACTGCTGGATGTTGGACTCATGAAAAATAATTGTTTGCATTGATCAAAACAGATTAGCTGAAGTTCAATTCATCTTTATTTGTATAGCACTTTTACAATGTAGATTGTGTCAAAGCAGCTTCACATAGAAGATTATAGTAAATTGAAACCGTGTCAGTCCAGTTTTCAGTGTTTAAGTTCAGTTTAGCTCAGCTCAGTTCAGTCAGTGTGTTTTATTCACTACTGAGAGTCCAAACACTGAAGAGCAAATCCATCGATGCGCAGCTCTACAGATCCCGAACCATGCAAGCCAGTGGCGACAGCGGCGAGGAAAAAACTTCACCAATTGGCGAAAGTGAAGATTTAAAAAAAACCTTGAGAGAAACCAGGCTCAGTTCGGCACGACCATTTCTCCTCTGGCCAAACATCTTGTGCAGAGCTGCAGCGGACCTCAGCGAAGACTCGTCTGTCCGTGGAGCGTCACAGGAATCAGTCTCATGCTCTCCACTCCTCCATGACCACCACAGCAGCTGCTCAGGAAACGGCCTGGTCCAGAATTATTGAAACCTTGGGATCATCTCGTCGCTGGTCTTGGATCGAATCAGTGGCGCTGCATAGTCTCTGAGGGCCTTGGGATGAGTATCCCCAGGTGGAAATAGAGAATAAAGAGAATAATTAGTGTAGCTGCTGTTCATAGTGTATATAAACAAGATGCTTCAACGGTATGATGCACATTCATGCATCATACCGTTATGTGATGCATTGAGTGTATGCTTTACTAAAAAGATAGGTCTTTAATCTAGTTTTGAACTGAGAGAGTGTGTTTGAGCCTCGGACATTATCAGGAAGGCTATTCCAGACTTTAGGAGCCATAAATGAGAAGGCTCGACCTCCTTTACTCGACTTTGCTATTCTAGGTATCACCAGAAGCCCTGAGTTTTGAGATCTTAAAGGGTGGATTGGATTCTAGTGAGACAGGAAGTTGGTTAGATTAACAGGAGCTCGAATATTTAAAGCTTTATAGGTAAGAAGCAATATTTTGTATTTAATACGAAACTTAACAGGCAGCCAGTGTAAGGAGGATAAAATTAGGGTGATATGATCATATTTTCTACACCTGGTAAGAACTCTGGCAGCTGAAGTTTGTTAGATGTTGGGCAGCCAGCAAACAGAGCATTACAGTTATTCAGCCTAGAAGTCAAAAAAGCATGGACTAGCTTTTCTGCATCTGAGATGGATAGCATACTTCGTAGCTTAGCAATATTTCTCAGATGAAAGAGGGCAGTTTTTGTGACATGGGATATATGATTTTCAAAAGTTAAATTCCTGTCTAATATGACACACATCGAAGCGACAGCCAAGGATTCCACTTGGTCTTAAAGCCTTTTTTAATGGGTTATTTTCACAATTTATGATGGCATAGCAGTCAAAATTAGACAAATTAACTCATGTGTGGTAAATTTTGGACCTATGTCAGTGAGGGGTGGGTCTTTCGAACCAGGTTTGTTTACTTTCTGTAAAACAAATCTACTTGAAAAAGAAAAGTTTTTCATGCATTATGTATTTTATAGTGGCCTGTAACAGGTTCATTATGGCAAACACTGAATATTGTCAAATGAAAAAAAAAAAAAACACAGGAATTAAAAAATTAATAAGGATGTTCATCAATGAATTATTAATAATAAACATGGTAATATTTGAATTATCAATTTAATAATAATGTGTTCTTTAAATTTACTGATTTTGTTCTTAACTGGTGTCTAGGGTTCTGTTGCAAATAAGTTTTATGTCCACAACGACATCTTCCGATATGAGGACGAGGTCTTTGGGGACTCTGAGGCTGAGCTTGATGAAGGTTTGTTGAGAATTATTAAAGATTATTGCATTTACTTAGATTCATAGATAAAGCGTCTGCAGGCTATCCTAAAAAAGAATTGTAGCATGCATGTCTTGGCATTGATACTTCCACCCAGTTGTTTTTAGCTAAGCTCTTCTAACCTTGTTACACTTTAAAGGGATAGTTGAACATTTACTCTCCCTCAGGTGGTTCTAAACCTTTGAGTTTTTTCTTCTGCTGAACACAAAAGGAGATATTTTGAAGAAAGATAAAAACCTTTAACCTTCGTAGAGTAAGAGTAAACCCTCGACTTCCATAGTAGAAAACAGTTGATACTATGGTTACAGGTTTCCAGCTTTCTTCAAAGTATCTTAATTTGTGTTTAAGAGAAGAAAGTCAAACAGGTTTGGAACAAGTAAAGGGTGAGTAAATGATGACAGAATTTTCAGTTTGGGGTGAACTGTCTCTTTAAGTCTTCTTTACATTCTTCTTGTTATTCACATGTGACCAGTGATTTCCATTTGCATCTGCATTCATTATTCTTCCTCACTTTGAACTTTTTTATCCAATTGGTCCAGTTCACTTTACTTTGCGTGCGTGCATAAATGATCTGTGGCTATTTATATTTTGTGTCATTTTGAGATGGATGTGATATATAGTTGCCTAGCAACTAGTGATTAAAATTGCAATAGTCCAAACATCAGCACTGCTGCTGCATTTGAGCTAGAAACTTCTTTTTCACATGAAAATCCCCCTCTACATGTCCAACAAATTGGCTTAAGTACCATTTTCTTTAAAAGCTTTGCAAATCGTCTAATGAATCTCTCACCTAATGAATCTGATCTATTATGTTCCTCTCTTTTATGTTTTTAAAAATGTAATAGCCTTGTTAGATACAGTATGCATTTATTTTGATACAGTTTGAACAAAGGAAAGTACTTCTGTGTACTAAACGGCATTGTAATATCTCAAAATATGCTTGTTTATTTATTGCTTTTTGGACAGAAAGTCTGAATGGACTGGACAAATTAAGCTAGAACTAGGGGTTAACAAGAACATTCTTAATTACTGCATGTGCACCTCAAATTGAGTATAAATAAATTCTTCTTGGAATTCACACAACTTTATTTCTGTGTGGATGACAGGATATAAAAGCATATAAACTGTCAATTTTGCCTTAAGGATGGTGTTTGCTTGTTTGTTAGTTTTTTTCACCCGATGGTTCACCTTTTTAAAAATATACCCTGACAGAGTCAGAAGAGGAGACGGATGAGCCAGAAGACAGACAACCATCGCCTGAACCCCTCCAGGACAGTCCCAGTAATGCAAACTGCTATGAACCCCATCCTGTGAGGTAACCCACATTTCAGTTTGAACCTAAATGAAAACCTACTTGAACTAAAATTGCAGAGGATTCTCAGTCCATTATGAAACTACCAGATAAAGCAAGGCTGTAGATATCCTCTTGACATTTGTGTGGACTTATGAATCTAACCCCTCTGCCAGCACAAGTTCTCTTTTACACATTTAAAAACATGATTATATCTAATATATGTCAATAACTATGTCCCATGCTGCAAAAGTCACGTGACACGATTTTACATGAAATTGGGCTTTGCGGTGCTGTCTGCTGAAAAGGGAGCAGGATATGATGCAGTAATCTTATTTATTTATTTATTTTTAAATCAGTTTTTTTTATCATAATCATTTGCGATCCAAACAAAACTAACTTGACTTTAAGTGACTTTGACACCCATGTGTTACCCATGTTGTGCACAGAATCTCTCATATAGAACTAGATTATTTTAATTGCAGTTTTGGCATTGCTAACATTTAAACTTGCTACAACCTCACATGAGATCAGGGAAAGACACAGCCACTCACAGTGTCATATGTGTTTGGAAGAGGTAGGACTCGAGTAGAGAACATGATTTAACCCTTTCTGCACATATAGTTTGGTGAGAGTTGACAAAGCATTGATTGATTGATTGATTGATTGGTGGGGACCGATTCATTAATTGGTGGATATTGCTGAGGACCCGTCACTTTCGTCCATGCTAACTCTACACCTTTGGGGTAGTTATCTTGAAAATCTTCAATCCCAGCTGTTTGAATACCTGCTTCTCATTTTCACAGTAGTGTAATGTAGAGGTGTGTGCTATTTATCATATATAAATATTGTAATTGTTGTTCCGAGTGCAGGAACTAACATGCAGTAATTGAGGATTTCACTTACTGTAGAAAAAACAAAAGTGTGTCTTGATGAGTTCCAAACCAGTTACTGTAGAAATGATGAAACCTATTAGAATGCAGTTTGAACGTCTCCATAATTCAAGCCTTGAAAGCAGATATATCCCTGTATGGATGTGTGGTTTTTATAGTTATCAGGGTTTTTCAAACGTTATAGTAGTGATTTATATACCACAGTTTAACAAATAAGAAATTAATATTACGTGAGTTATATTTTATGTTCTATTTATTCTTAAATGAAGTTGATCTGTCCAAAAGCCCACAGTTTCAATTTTGACCCTTTAGAACAGGTACTGGTAGCAGAAAGTGAGCAACACTGTCCTAGGTTTTAGAAACTAGTTCAATGACCCAGCATGCATTAAATCTACTCTACCTGATTTTATACCTGGTATTTTGGGGTAAGCATATCCCATCTGACTGCATTCAGGATCGTGTGTTCTTACAATTCAAAATTGGTGATGTCAGTAAAGCATTCCACTGTTGAATTATGTAAATTAAATATAAGTTGGTAAAAAACAAAAAAACTTGTACATTTTATATTCATACAAAGGTTTTGTACATCATTTCTGTTTTTGTAACTTTATGTACTTTCTATGTGAATTAGAAGCCATATGAAGTAAAAGTTATGTTATAGTAACTACTGAACAGATGAAAACAAGTTTATTTTTATTTGGGGCCTTCAATGCCAATTGTGCACTTGCCAAACACAAGTAATATGTCATTTAAGTAGACGAGTTGACCACAAGTGTAGGTGTTTGGACAGGCCAGTTCACTTGACCCCCATATCCCGGTTCGTTTCACAAGTGTGTGTGCTCCATACCGTGCCTGAGTGTGGTTCAGCTGACCTGGTCGGAAGAGGTGGACCAGAACGAACTTCAGATGGGCACAAAACTGAAGACGCAACTTCACTTTTAAGGGACCGTTTCACAAGGATTTATTACTCATTCCTTCTTTTCAATGATTGTGAACTGTCATAGTATATCAAAGATGCAAACCCCTCGCTGCACCTCAGCTACCAGCTTCAGCAAACCTCCTAATACAGGCAGCACGATGACTTTTATGAAAATCTATGAGCATCAAAGTGGTCGATCTGTTCAGCAAAAGATTTGACTGCGCCACTGCATCCCAAATGACTAAATAATACAAAACAATATCAACTAAAAGTACTAAAGCAATCTCCATTGTACTGAGCCAGAGTGCTTGTTTTCCTGTTAAACTGAACAGTCGCACCATTGATGACTTAAGTCTGCTCTGGCTCGGAAGGTAAAAATCAAGGCAACCGTGCCTAGTGTGAGTATACCCTTAAACTAAGTTGAGACTGAATGAATGGAGTATATGCACAGAGACTTGTCATTTTGAATAAGCCCACTCCAAAACGGTCTGTGAACTGTCCTGTTATTATAAACACACAGCATTAAGATCTGGTTTGTTTAAAATCAATGATCTTCACTGCTTGATTGAGATATAAAGTCAGTTTCACCTCTTGCACAAGAAGCACTGCATTAAATTCCAATTTTACGTCATGTGTTTAAAATACAGAAATTAATTTTACCATAGTATTTTCAATAGATTTCAAGCTTGTCTGCTGCTCCTGGACTTGCTTGTGTTTAAACAGCTTTCATCTCATTTTAGCCTTGAGCAACTAAATGAATTCTTAAGTCTATTTGACTGACTGCAGGTATATTTGAATTAAATTACATTGATTAAATTGAAAATAGACCCATCAACCTTTCACCAGATGTTTATTGGTGGGCTGGACAACACTTGCCATGTATATAGCCCATTAAGCAGTGACTTGCCACCCATTGGTTTTAGTTTTATATTGGTTTATCTATGCTTAAAACAGCCAAGCAACCAGCAAAAATAAAAAAATGAATAGATAAATAATGATTTTTCATTTTATTTAAGCCAATATCACACACCACTAATCTAATATGTTTTTCACCTTCAGCTGTAACAACGGTGTGGAAGAAGCTCATGAAGAAGCAGTTATGGACCTAGAGTCTGAAGTTGCTCCAGATCCCAAGATTGAGGAGCCGAAGCTCAAGGTAGAGGAGAAGGTTGTAGAGGAGTTTGAGGAGAAAGCCCTATCTCCTGTTCCACTGGAATCACCACCCAACATTCAAGAACCACCAAAAGTAAATCTTGACATTCACTGCCTTTTTCTGACATTTCAAATTTAGAAGTATATTATTTTATATTCAAGCTGACCAAATGAGACCGTTTTGTTTTTAGTATCATTGCATTTGTTACTAAGAAGTTATACTAAATTCTCTTCTCTGCCAGACTTCTTCTTGGGCTTCTGTGACCAGCAAAAATCTGCCTCTTAGTGGAACTGTTCCATCTACTGGAGGTCAACCACATGTTGTTAAAGCACCAAACACACAGGTAAGTTTTTATAAGTCAAGTTGAGGTTTATTGTCATTTCTTTACATGTGTGAACATAAAGTAGAAAGAAATGTCTTGTCTCGCAAGACCACGGTGCTACACAAATAAAAACAAACACAACACTAGACCTGAGAGCAATAAACCTATGCATAACTAACATGGAGCCGTAATCTAACTATACATATACTATAATAGTTAACTATACACATAACCTAAGACCGACTATATGAGTTCTTTACGTAAATCTGAAACCGTTTTGTGCAAAATAGGTATTTAAAGTTGAAAAGGTAAATGCAACGTGATTTGATACATTCACATTGTTTACTGTATTTAGTGCTTGTAAGATGAAGTTTAAGTAGTGTCTGGTGCATATAGAGAGAGGAGTGTTTCTATGGGTGTTTTGTCAAGCCCAATTTATAAATGCATCAGTGTCATTTGTTTTCATTTTAATACAATGCTGTTGACCCAAAGTTACTTGAACTACGTTTCATGTGCATGTCTTTGTGATTTTTTACGATTAGCCCAGAGTTGAGACCAAGCCAGAGGTGTCGTCAGCTTCAATCCGTCCACGTGACCAGCGCATCCGTGACAGACCTCCAGTAACCTCAAGAGGACCTAGATCTGGTAAGAATCTAGAATACTTATGGCGTAATTCTCTGTCCTTCATGCGGCTTTCTTTATAGCTCTTGTTGTATTACAACATTGTATACAACATTTTGTACAAGAATCAAGACTTCAACAATATTTTTGTTTTTTTGGGCAGTTGATCTGAAATGTTCTTCTAAAATAAAATATCTTGAGTATTGTCTGAATCCATAAGTTCATTCATTAATTTTCTTTTCGGCTTAGTCCCTTTATTAATCTTGGGTCGCCACAGCGGAATGAACCGCCAACTTATCCAGCATATGTTTTACGCAACGGATGCCCCTCTAGCTGCAACCCATCACTGGGAAACATCCATACACACTCGTACACTACGGACAATTTAGCTTACCCAATTCACCTGTACCACATGTTTTTGGGCTTGTGGGGGAAACCGGAGCACCAAAAGGAAACCCACGCGAACACAGGGAGAACATGCAAACTCCCTACAGAAATGCCAACTGACCCAGCTGGGGCTCGAACCAGCGACCTTCTTGCTGTGAGGTGATTTTGCTACTCACTGCGCCACCGTGCTGCCCTAAATCCACAAGTTTCCCTTAAAAAGTTTCCCTTGAATCCACTCAATCCGAAGATTAAAACAATAAGACAAAATAATATATTTTATAAAACAATTATAATAAAATAATAATTATTATTTTTTTTTAAATAAAAAATACAAAAACATAAAAAGACAAATAATCAAATGGTTAAATGTTAATAATAATTACATTATAATTATACTGTATAATTGACTGATGATTAGAAATGAATAACTAAATAATTAAATGAATGAAGAAAGAAAGTAATATAAAAAAAGAAAATACAACAGAACACAATAGAATGGATGTTTTACTGAAGCAACCCTCCCACAGGTTACCATCAGGACCATCAGATCCTTTTTTGGATTCTGCAAGAGCTACAGAAGTTATGATACCCAAAATGTTTGATATAAATATGTAGTTGTTAAATTTCATGCAAGCTAGAGCATACTTTCCTTAATACCAGTGTGTAAGTATAAGTGTATTTTATAAAAAAATTTCATTTCATTTATTTTATTTATTTACACAGGAACAATATGCAACATGACATGTTGTGCCAGAGTTAGTTATGAAGCTAATTTACATCTGTAGTCACTGGGCAGGAAATTGTAACAAATTTAACAATAAAATAAATTAATAATAATAAAAAAGTACAATATACACTTACAATACATCATAGTCAGTAAAATCCAATCAGTGGTTACATATTTGATTTTCTCTAAGCCAAACTTTAAGAACAGTTTTAAAATGATTAAAAGTGCTACTCTCTCTCTAATATGCACTGGTATTTTATTCCATCTTTCTGCTGCTCTGACTGAAAAAACTGATTGTCCAAAAACAGTTCTCTTGAGTTTAACTGAACAATCACCTCTAACCGATGGCCTAGTCTGTCTTATCTTGTCCTTGCAGACAATCACACATTGTTTTTCGAGGTGGTAGTGCAAGATCATTTAATATTTTATACATTAAACACACATCTGCATAAAATAAGAATATACACAAGTTACTGAGTGAGAAACATTTTAGACACAATTTTGTGGGGTTATTTTTCTATTTGTCAGAATTGGCCACAGCCATATCATCCTGCAGCCCATGATGGACAGAGGCTAGTGGGCAGATTTGGCCAGGATGCCAGGGTTAAACCCCTACTCTTTTTCAAAGGACATTCTGGGATTTTTAATGACCACAGAGAGTCAAGACCTCGGTTTAACGTCTCATCTGAAAGACGGCGCTCACTGAGCAATATAGAGTCCCCATCACTATACTTGAGTGTTAGGACCCACACAGACCACAGGTTGGGCGCCCCCTGCTGGCCTCACTAACACCACTTCCAGCAGCAACCTATGTTTCCCATGTGGTCTCCCATCCAGGTACTGACCGGGCGCAGCATTGCTTAGCTTCAGTGGGTGACCATGTGAGAGTTGCAGAGAGCTAGCTGCCGGCAGGGGTGTAACCCCAGTGTCCTGGCCAAATTTCCTTCATCGGCCCTTACCCATCATAGCCTCTCAGTCATCCCCATCCACTGAATTGGCTCTACCACTCTCTCCTCTCCACTGAATGACCTGTAAATCTGCTTTTTGTTTACTGAAGCATTTGAGACAATGATTTATTTGGTACGTTTCAGAAGGAATCAGCCATTTTGAACAAACTGTTTGAATGATAAATTTATGAAATCACTTATGACATCGTCAGTTAGTTTTAAATGTTTTATTTGTTTAACCATAGAAGGCTTAAAACCAAAATGTCATTAAAAAAATCTGCACATGTTGCTTATTCAAATGACTCCATATGGTCACTAACTGGACAGGTTGAGAATAAATATTTGTGTATCAAATTAAGTTCAATAAACTTTGGTTAGTGACATGTTTATTGTAATGTTCAGTATGCATAAAATTATAAATGGATTCCTCCTCCTAGTTTTTATTTCAAACTGCTGATATCAGTTTTATTTCAATCACTTCATTTACACTAATTTGATTGTTTTCTTTTTCCTAAATCATTAGACGGTGTCTCATCCTCTGAACCCCAAGCTGGAAAACCACATTTCAGCTTCGTAAATAAAGGTAAATGTCATTTTTTTTGCTCGGTGCTATTGTTTATATATGCAGACAGAATGGTGTTGTTGATCTCTACAAAGTCAAAGCAGTTGAAATCTTGTTATCTAGGAAGGGCTGATGAGTCGAGTGAAATGGACAGCAGGAGGGTGGTCCGCTATCCAGACAGTCATCAGCTGTTTGTTGGAAATCTCCCTCATGACATTGATGAGAGTGAACTCAAAGACTTCTTCATGAGTAAGTTTTTTTTTTTTTTTTTGTGTGTGTGTTTTGTTGGAAATGGTTGCGGTAACGACTGCATTAATCCAGAGTCTCTGATATTTCTGGATCTTAACGTTTGCTTGTTGAATCTCTCTCTTTTTAAGCTTTTGGAAATGTTGTTGAGTTACGAATCAACACCAAAAGCACTGGAGGAAAGATTCCCAACTTTGGCTTTGTTGTCTTTGATGATTCAGAGCCGGTGCAAAGAATTTTGGGAGTCAAGGTAAGGAAAAGTTATTTTTGTTTTGGTAAATAATGTTTTAAAGCATCCATCCATCCATCCATCCATCCATCTGATAACTAAATTTCACACTATGTTCTCTAAATATTAAAATTATACAACAATTTTAAATGTACCTAGTAAACCTGCAACAACATGTATCCTTGCTTTAGAACATGGGTCTCAAACTGGATTCCTGGAGGGCTGCAGCTGTGCACAGTTTTGCTCCAAACCTAATCAAACACAGCTGATCCAAATAATCAATGTCTTCAAAAGTACTAGAGACTATTAAGCAGGTGTGAGTTGGAGGTGGTTGGAGCTAAAATCTGCAGAGCTGTGCCCCTCCAGGAATTGAGTTTGAGACCACTGCTTTGAACCCTTCATACCATCTTGCAAGACCTTTTAATACATTTGTAATGAAATGTTTTAGAGTGTAAAACTAACGTTTTTAGTTAATTTAAATTGTTTATTTGAATTTTTAAAACATTTTAAAATAGTTTAGCAGAGCTGACATGCAAAGCAAAACATAAAATAACTAAAGTATTAAAATAACTAAACTAAAGTATTAAAATAACTAAAATGAAATATTCATTAGATTTTAATTATAAAAATATAAACAACAAAAACCTTTATTTGAATAATCCTTACGAACATGACATAATGGCTAAAAAAGCGGACGTTTGGTGTCTGCAGTTAAAAGTGAATTCATGTACATAAAAAGCACAGTCATATTTTTTGTAAAAATGAAACTTCATACTTTTTCTTACTTGTATTTTGTATAGATATCATGTCATGTCAGATTCTGTCATATTTCAAGTCATTAAAAACTTCTAACTTTTCTAAGAGTTCTGTAAAACCTAATGGTTTGAAGGATACTGGCAAAATATAAAGAATTAAAATGATATTTAGATTTTGGAGCTGTACTGTGACCTTTAAAGTCAATGTAAACTAGAAGTTGCTGATCGACTTTTATTTCAGTATGTTGATGTGCTTCCAACTGAAACAGAATATTGAGCAGAGGGTGGGCCTTTCTTTTTGTCATTCCATATAGCACACTTACAGTAAGAGGGGCATTGTTAGGAACATTGTGGCTGAAGCCAGAGAAGGACTACCACTCCAAACACTGAAGCAATTGGTCGGACTTTGATTAAAGATTACAAAAAAAAAAAAAATATATATATATATATATATATATATATATATATATATATATATATATATATATATATATATATATATATATATATATATATATATATATATATATATATATATATATATATATATATTAGAGGTGTGAACCTACACTGGTCTCACGGTTCGGTTACGATTATCATGCCATCGATTCGGTTCAGCACAGCAATTATTGTATTAAAATGTATAAATATATTTATATACTTTTTGTAAAACAATTTTGTCCTTTAATACCAACAGTCAGAATAAAGGTAAAGTTGATTTTATATTCACACATTCCTTCATTTAGAAGTCTCTATATTGTTTATCATGTTACTTTGAATATTCGATTGGAATTAGCATACAAGTAACAAACAACAATAACACTATCTAATTGACTGTGAACAATGTTGTACTTTGATAGTCATTGGCTGCTAATATGATTTCCCTATTTAGAATTTGCAAATAATACTTTTCTGAAATTATATTATTAAGGAGAATGTCTGAATATCCCAATATAAAACCAACTTTACCTCTATCTTCAGATATATAAACTGTACCTTTAAGCAACACGAGCGTTTATAGCAAATAAACAAAAATAAATTTCCCTCTCGCTTTCTGAGCCTTGTCTACCAACTAACAAGTTCTTTCTCACACCCCTTTGATTGGTCACGCGCTCAACAGAAAGGGCTGCGATTGGCTCTTACACGCTGGTGCTCTTCACAGCTGCACTCATGGGCCACAGTGAGAGAGAAATGTAGATTACTTTCATTCTCTTAATCGCCGTGAAATAGTGGCTTTTGCTGTACTTGTCAGTGAAACAGTGTTCAGCAAACACACACGCAGTGAAATTGTGCACAGTTTCAGAGTTTTTACAAAGTTCGAGCATTGTACTCGCGCTCGCCTCCCGCCTCCCTCGCCATAGTAGCTACGGCGACATAGCGCATGTGAGATAAATGACGTCAGTATATAATAACCGGTTATGATTATTACTGAACCGATACCGAATTGTCCGCGTCTGCATCGCGGTGCACCGAAGAAACGATTAATTTTGACACCCCTAATATATATATATATATATATATATATATATATATATATATATATATATATATATATATATATATATATATATATATATATATATATATATATATATATATATATATATATATATATATATATATATATATATATATTCAGTGGACTAGCTTTTACAGATTAAATGTTAACCCTTGTGCACTGTTCAAATTTACTACCTTTTTGTTATGATCAGGATGAAAACATCCACTAAATTAAACTGCTGTAAAAATGCATCAGATAAATAAATAAATATATATATATATATATATATATATATATATATATATATATATATATATATATATATATATATATATATATATATATATATATATATATGATTTTTTTTTTTTTTTTTTTTTTTTGCATAAATCTGTTAATCGACCTTAGTCCTGATCAAAACTACTAAATGTTTTTAAAAATTACAGGATTTTAACTCTTTAATTGCCAAATTCATAAATGAAAAAAAGAAACGCATATAATGACGTATTTTTAATTTAAAAAGTAATTGTTTTTGTTTTTATCTCAGTCTTGGACATGTAAAAGATTAGAAACAACATTGCATTTGTACATAAGGGTTAATCAAATTAATATTATTATTATTATTATTATTATTATTTGGTCAATAGAAACTTGCTATATCTCATCAAACAGTTTTTGTTTTAAATTTGGCTGACAATATTTTTGGGTAAATGAATAATGTTACACTGAATTAAATTTTAGTGGGGGGGGTTTCTATAGTCAAGGCAAGGCAAGTTTATTTATATAGCACATTTCATACACCGTGGCAATTCAAAGTGCGTTACATAAGCGGGAATAAAAGAGATGAGTATAAGAAAATAAAAACAAATAAAAAAAGTGATTAAAAAACGATAAAACAGATTAAAATGTGTTAATACGGGTCATAAAAGAATGAAAAAGAAAAGAAAGACATAATTGTGTGATCTGTGGGACGTAGCACAGTGCTCATTCATTAAAGGCACAGCTAAACAGATAATGCTTTCAGTCTTGATTCGTATGTGCCTAATGTTGGAGCACATCTGATCATTTCTGGAAGCTGATTCCAGCAGCGGGGGCATAATAGCTGAAGGCTAATTCACCCTGCTTTGACGGAACCATTGGAATTTCTAGTTTATTTGATCCTAAAGATCTGAGTGATCTGTTAGGTTTGTCTTCATCGAGCATATCTGTAATGTATTGAGGTCCTAGGCCATTTAGTGATTTATAGACAAGTAGCGAAACTTTAAAATCTATACTAAATGTAACTTTAAATGTAACTGTTCATGGTAGAAATCATGGTGGAAATGCATAGTATCCCCTCTCCCAGAAATGACATAAATAAACGGCTCATACAAACAATGTAACTTTGTCATTTTCACCATTGATGCATCCCTGCTTGTAAGTGTCTTCGGGTGTAAATATTGAGTTTTCTCCAATTGTGCTTGTTTCTGTCATTTGTGTTTAGCCAATCATGTTCCGTGGAGAAGTTCGTCTGAACGTTGAGGAGAAAAAGACGAGAGCGATGCGTGAGCGGGAAACCCGAAGTGGAGGAGGAGACGATCGTCGAGACGTGAGGCGCAGTGATCGGGGGCCGGGTGGTCCGCGGGGCATCGCTGGAGGAAACATGATGCGAGAGCGAGACGGAAGAGGCCCGCCTTCACGTATTGCCACTGTACCCAAGCCTGGTTTGGCTGCCGGAAGGGGCTCGGGTTCCAATGAGGGCCGTTTTACTGCTCAGAGGCGTTGAGAGGAGCTCTCCTTGTAGTTTGGAAGTAGTACGATCTTCATTTATTCTGATATTGAGAAGTCTATGTAAAAAAACATATACATACTTCAGTTTTTGTTTTTTTTTAATAATCTTCCTTACTCTTTGTTTTACACTTGCATTTTTGCCTTTGGAATGTCTGCTGTTTCCTGTGAAGCAGTTCAACGACTTGAACAACCTAATGACTCATAACACACTATTCACTTTAAATTGGAATCGTGCTGCAAATCCTCTGGTTTGTTAATTATCAAATGGAAACGATTGCAAACTTTGTGGGGAAACAAGTTAGGTGTTTTTAGTGCCGTAAGAAGTTTAACCTCTGCTCTGTGGCATTTTGTATTAGATAACCTTCTAGTTTCTGTAAACTGTGCAGATGGAGAGATGGCCTTTTCTTTTCATCATATTGATTTTGTATTATTTTTCAGGCTAGCCTTTAATCCATATTATTTTAAATAACTACACTGAATAGCTGATTAATAAGCTAAAGGCTACCTGAAGTTGTAACTGTGAGCTAACACGATTTCAGCTTTATAAAACTGTAAAGAAAGACAAGAAATGATTTAAGTTTGTAATCTGAAAAAAAAAAAACATAAGGGAGGAGAAGACATTGTCCTCTCCAATTCTGTTTCTATATAATTCTTTCTTTTTATTGTACAGGTTTGACAGCATTTTATGTTCGTGTCTGCCTGAAATAGTGAATGGAGCAGTAATAGGTGCGTTTGTAAAGGTACCATGATTTTTGTGCAAATGCATTTCAGATTTGAATGTTTTTCTTTCTTAAGGCAAAGTCACTTTATGAAATTTAAATTCTCAATCTCTTTTTTTATATCAGTTTTCATAATCTAAATTTCATTTTGTGGTGTGCATTTCAGTTTACATCCAAGCCATTGTTCTTTTTTTCATGACAGTATTCATACAGGGTACAGAGAAACCTTGCTGGTGTATTTCTGATTGTCCCAAATAGACTAGTTTTGCATTCAAACTGAAGTTATTGTTATCAATAGCATTTTAAAAACAGTACTAGTTAGAAAAATAGTTTGAAACACATGAGATGGAAGAGGCTTCATTAATGTACGTTTTATACATTTGTGTTTCCAAGTAGAGTTTTTATTTTAATATCTACACCAAATGTCCATCTTTGTCTGGTCATAATGAGGAACCCGTAAATGCCGTTCTTCATGAATTGGAGGAACCATAGGTACAGTAGAGTAGACACTGTTTTCTTTTTACAGTGGTACTCAAAAGTCTAAATTTGCACTGATTTTGTAAGTACAGTTTGATGTAGCGCTATTTTTGATGTTTGATGTCTTCCGTGTCAGGTAGATTGCACTATTTGCAGTATTTCTAGGACAATCCTCATCAGGGACATTGCATTTTTGATTTTTGATTTGTTCATTAGTTTTGGGGACAACTTGTTCCCCACACCAAGACATTTTGGTTACAGATACTTTTACTATTTGGAAGATTTTGGAAGAAAGTGTATCAGTAATTCCTGCCTAGAGACTTCTTTCCCCATCCATTCTACCTAGCTCGTACATGTTCTCAGTTTGGGAACTGGTACGTTTTAATTACTGTGTAAATAAATGCCACAATGGCCTTTCTGTTTAGACTTAAAGCACTTCAATCAGCCAAATACGTAGAACGTTTGATTCACAGGGGAGAAAAAAAAGAAGACATTACACAATAGGGCTTGGTCAGATAACTGTGCTTTGCATCCCAAAATATGCATCAGACTTCTGATTTAGTTTGTTTAGTTCATAATCAGATTTTTTTTAACCCTCTTATCCTAATGCAAACTGTTTTGATTGGTTTCCGTGCAGTTTCTCTAAAGGTTATTATAGCGGCTCTGTTCGTTGATGTGGTTTTATTTTGGTGGAACAAGAACATGGACTTGTATTAGCAGATGGTTAACATATTATTTTACTTGGACTGCATATTTGTGCGAGTAGAATACGTTGCAGCTGGGTGTTTATTTATTACGTTTTGTAATTTTCTTTCATTTTCATTCAGTTTCAATGTGTTAGACTTCACATACAATAAACAGAAATCTGTGCTGTTCATTACAAGTGTCATGGCTTTAATTTACCACCTATATTCTCCTAAATTACTGTACTGTGCAGGCTCATGACAAGCTTATTACAGTTGCTTTTTGTTCTTGTTCTGGGTGTTTTTGGTTGCTGTTTTCACACTTAACATACTTTTTTTTTTTAATGTAAACTGATCACGCTTTTAGCAAAGCACACTTTCTTTCTGAGATCAAATATTTTTGTAATAAGCACACTTTTTTTAAATCTAAAATACAAGATTCAAAGTACTTAAAAAAAAACAAAAAAAAAAAAAACTAATATGTCAAATCATGTTGTTCATGTGGCTGAATTAAAGATGTTCCAGGAATGGAGGCCAAGGCGGTCACAAATACAGTTACATTACCCGAGTTATTTGACTCCTACAACATTAAGGTTGCTTTCTCTTTTTATTAATCTGTCCAATGCATCATCAAATGTAGGATGAAGGTTAGGTGTTGTGTAGAACATTTTCCCTCTAATACAGTGAATGTTTTGCCATGGGATTGAACCTGTATTGTTATTTGACCTTTTTAGGGTAACAGTAATATTTACATGCCAATCTTAAATCTTGAATGCTGGATTTGAGGTCACCTGACTCGGCCGTTTGGACACATCTTTGATCCACACATTTATTGACTATGTATCTATTTTGGTCTGTGTGCATACATTGCAAATCTCTTTTTTTTGCACGTTGCAAATCCATGCAGTGAATTTATATCTTTAGAAATGTATAGATTTGATTTAATAGTAGCGTTATAAAAGGTTCTTGCTAGGCCCACACGGAATCTGCACACACAGAAATCCGCAGATTTTTAGCCCATCATTGAGTCTGTGTATTTAATTGTGTTATATGTGTAATTTTATATTTATTCTGTTTTTAAATTCATTTCACTAATAACATTGTGATATAATAATAGTAATATAAAAATGTTCATATGATTTATTTACAGTACAGTTTGTAAAGTAATATTTTCTGTCTTTTAGTAGAGATATTATATGAGAGACTTGCTTTGTTTACCAAATAAGGGGGTCTAGATGGATTTGCATTGTAAACATTAAATAAAAGTAAAAAATGTTATTTTTTATTTCATATATGAGGTTTTTAGTTATGATACTCCTATAATCATTCTGCATAAATCCGCAGATTTTTTACAAAATTCTTAGCATAGCAAACAATTTCTGCAGATTCTGTCTGGCCCGAGTTATTACTTATGCAATGTTTGCTAGATAGATAAAACACCTATTGTATTGGAAAACAGTTTGTGATTTAACTAAATTGTGATTGTTTTAAACTAGTAATTGAAAGCTTGCTAAAATGTTTGAAGAAAGGCTCATTTTTAAACCTTTGTCTTGAAAATACAGAATGTTTTTCGAATAGATTTATCAACACACTGTGCAAGTAATAATGAAATAATAAAATTTTAATTAGACATTTTTTTTAGAAGGTCAACAGTAAAATGGGTCAAACTGGAAAAGTCAATCACACTTTGGAAGCAGAAGCATTTTCGAAATTATAAATTTTGTTTCTTCAAAGATATGACAAAAGCAGCACATTTGTGAAATACTGCCTTTATGGAATGAAATCTGAACTATTATTAACATTTTAAAAAGGAATTTCAATCCTGTGCAAAATTCCTGTTTATTTCTCCATTCTATCACTGAAGTTATTGCCCTATTTCCAAAATGCGCGGTTTTATTTATTTGTTTATTTATTTTTCGTTTGTTTGCTTACTTGTTTGAAAAACTACTGCATACGAAAAGACGTTTTTCTATTACTAGATTTTACTAAGTTAATCATTTGCATCGTGTTTATATGTCAACTGTCTCTTTAAGACATCGTCACTGACACTGTGGTCGGCCACGTATCGCCACGTTTCTGCGCATGCGTGTCCTTGTCAGTTCCGGGCTGGGTGCTGGTGTGTTGTGAGAACAACATCAGGCAGCTGCTGTTTAATGACATTTGCTGTCTATCTCTCCTGAAAAATCTGTTTATTTCACCTGAGGTTCAGTCTGCGTTGTGATCGACGTTGAAAATATTAGTAAAGCGGACACACAGAACGATGGATTTTCTGAGGGGAGTAATGGGAAGCAAACCAGCAGGCCCGCAGCCGACTGGAGCAGAAACAGTGAGCTAATTTACTGCATAAACCCATACATCTAACGTTATGCGTGTAAACCAATAAAAATTAACTCAGCTTGCAGATTACTGACACCAACTGCTTATCAATCAAATGACAAACAACCCTGATGTAAAGTGAAGGAAGCTTAAATGACATGCATGACATAGTCGTTTTAGTAATAGATTTAATTTTCTCCATAGTGATGTATATACTAATGATGTGGACTAATTGGATACTTGAAATATAGTAAGGTATGCCACACTATGACGAGGCAATTACGAACCGTTCTTGTGTGTCTTTCTGTTGAATTAATCTTCAGATTCAGAAGCTGTGTGATCGTGTGGCTTCATCAACCCTGTTGGAGGATCGAAGAGATGCTGTTCGTGCACTCAAATCCCTGTCCAAGGTGACCAGCAGTTAATGCTTAACATATTGATGCTTGTCATTGAGGTGTTTTAATTATACACTGCATTATACACAATAACAATCCATTAAACTGAGCAATAGTGAAAGTAAAATGTCTGTCAAATGCTTGTTTCCATTTCATTCATCAAAGAATATTTACAAAAAAGCAATGGTGTCTGGAAAGTACTGTTTTCAGTATAGATAATTAGAATTTCCAAATCATTTATGAATTAAAATCATACCGGTTTCCAACTTCCAACCGATAGTGTATACTTGATATAATTGCAGCATAGTTCAGTTGAGGAACATAGCCGAGTTAAATACTGTTGTTTGCGTTAATGCACAACAACCTTTTTTTTTATGCCATATAGTGATTGTATTGTAGCTTTTAAATGCTGCTTTGTTGAAATTCTTAACAAGATAATTTAATGTCATTATTCCACTAAAAGAACATCCCTGACTAATCACAATGTTACTATGCAGCTAAAATTGCAATCTGTTATGTGGTACTATAACATCGTGAAAAATTGTTTTGTGCAATATACTGTTTGTTTTCTTTATTTTAATATGATTTGACTCCCCAGAAAACCATAAAGAACTGTTTATTTAACTTTTGCTTTTATATTTTATGCAGACACACTGCATAGAAAAAGACTTGGATCATCTCAGTCGATCTAAATGAATGAAACCTTCCCAAATATAGCTATTCAAATCATCGGGTGAAATGATATTCATATCGCAATATATATCTCAGCAAAACAAAATAATGCAATGTCAGATTTTCCATTATCGTGCAGCCCTAATATATATATATATATATATATATATATATATATATATATATATATATATATATATATATATATATATATATATATATATACATATATACATACATATATACATACATACATACATGCATACATACTGTATATATATATATGTGTATATATATATATATATATATATATATATATATATATATATATATATATATATATATATATATATATATATATATATGTCACTATTAAATAAATAAATAATAGACGGTTGTTGCATTTATGTATGCAATAGTTGTTGTTTTTTTGGAACGTATAAAATAGTTTTTTTTAATTTTCAGAAATACCGTCTGGAGGTTGGCACAATGTCAATGGACCATTTGGTTCGTATACTGCAGACTGACCGGTAGGTTCAAACTTTATAAAAAATATTGCATTGATTGTTGGATCTTTTTGTGTTTAGTTGTTAGTGTGAATTGCTTTGTGCTATTTATTTTGACTTGGTGATTATTTGAAACAGGTCAGACACTGAAATCCTAGGTTATGCTTTGGACACTTTGTACAACATTGTTTGCAACGACGAAGAGGAGGAACAAGGTATGTTTAGATTCTATATTGACTCTGCCTCTGACATTCCTGTTGGTATTCTGAGTCATTTCATTATCCATAAAGCATCATGGGGATAATTCTCATCTTATTCTTTAATTCCAAGATCATAGTTTTCTTTAAATTGTTCTTATGAAGCCTTGTTTCAGTCTGTTACCAGTCTCCCTTTTACAGTTACTGTTTGATGAGCAGGGAAATATTGTATATCTGATCCTCCTTCTTTTTCTTTCCATGTATAATCCGCCAGATGATTCTGAAGGTAAAGCACTTTTTTGTGCATGATGCTGTCTAACCACTAGCCCAACCATTCCTGTAGAATACCTTCCCTATGTTTGGCACCAATCCCATAAAGCAGCTTAATTTGGAGAACTTTATTACAGTGTAATAACATCAGCAGTTTGGTTTAGCGTGGTTTAGTTTCGTCAAGGTTGTTGTAGTTCACTTAAAAAAATTGTCATTCTTTACTCCATGTCATTCCAAACACATGCAGCTTCTGTTTATCCTCAGAATAAATCATGTCTGCATTAAATGTTTGTTCACCCAAAACTGTGACACTTCGCAATGTTTGTATGCAGATATCAAAAATGTATTTACTTGAAATGAGCGGTTTAATCCAATAATTTTAAAAAGACAGGATTTTCTTGACATGTAAACATTAATCAACTAACTTGTATAAATAGATTTTAGGTGGAGGTGTAGAAAACTCTCTGATTTGATTAAGATCTCTTCAACGTGTTTGAAGAAGAATAAGTAACTCACTTAAAGAATTGTTTACAAAAATGTTGCCAGAATTTTTCATCTTATATTTATGTAAAATGTTTAATGTAATACAAGTTGTTCCTTTTTTTGTTTGCTTGAATATTTTTTAATTATATTTTTATATTTGTATTATTATAAATTGCTTCATGAGGGTGGATAAAAGACTGTTGGTCGATAAGAAAATAACCCAAGACCTATATTTTTAACGATAGCTAATTTAGTCCTCTCTTCTTTTTTATTAGCTAATTTAGCTCAAGATCTGCTAAAACATTTGTACTCCCGGTTTGCACTGATTGCATGGATTGTCAGGTTAATAATAAGTTGTGTTAATATAAAGATGTTGCTTTCATATTAGCAAATAAAGAAATAATATTGTAATAATAATAGTTTGACCCTGATCAACAAGTATTTGCCCCCTCTATAGGTAGGTTTCTTTATTATTTACTTTTGATTAAGAAATCTAAATCAAATGTCAGTTGTAAAAACTGTGCTGGTCAGTCTGTTGCTTGGTGTTCTTTGAGGCTGAATATAAAAGTCTTTTCAGAACAAGCACTGGGTTAGTATTAAGCTGTAGCTGGTGTGGTTTTTGTGCTTTCTGATTTTATTTATTTGTTTGCTTTTAACTGCTTTCCAGTTTTCTAATCTGTGGGTTGATGTGCTTTCTTCTGTTTCTGTTTGGATTAATACACTTTCTGTCAGCAGTTGTTACTGCACTTCCATCTGAAGGCTTGATAACATGCACTGAAAATTCATTTTCTGGCTCTTTGCGGTTAAAGTGTGATAAGATCATAAAATCCCCCTCCTTCCTAGTATGTTTTGGTGTCTTTCCACATCTGGAAACATTTTGTAGTGTCTCTATTAAACTGATCAGATAAGTTAAAAGCAACAAAAACAAGTTTCTCTGTACATCGTTTTCTCCTCAGAAGAGAACCAGCAGAAGCAGGAGGATGATTTGGGAGCTCAGTTCACTGACAAGTTCATCCAGGAGCCAGAAAACATCACTCTCCTTCTTACACTGTTGGAGGTAAGCTTGAACTGACATTCTATCAGGCAGAAAAGCTGGCAGATGAAGAGATCTCTTGTTGCTTTCCATACTCCCTTGACATACAGTTGAAGTCAGAATTATTAGCCCCCCTTTGAATTTTTTTTCTTTTTTAAATATTTCCCAAATGATGTTTGACAGAGCAAGGAAATTTCCACAGTATCTGATCATATTTTTTCTTCTGGAGAAAGTTTTATTTGTTTTATTTTGGCTAGAATAAAAGCAGTTTTAAATTTTTTAAAACCCATTTTAAGGTCAAAATTATTAGCCCCTTTAAGCTAATTTTTTTTTTTCGATAGTCTACAAAACAAACCATCATTATACTATAACTTGCCTAATTACCCTAACCTGCCTAGGTAACCTAACAAACCTAGTTAAGTTTTAATGTTTAACTTTAAATGTCACATTAAACTATAGAAGTGTCTTGAAAAATATCTAGTCAATTATTATTTACTGTCATCATGGCAAAAATAAAATAAATCAGTTATTAGAGATGAGTTACTAAAACTATTATGTTTAGAAATGTGTTAAAAAAATCTCCTCTCAGTTAAACAGAAATTGCGGAAAAAAATAAACTGGGGGGCTGATAATTCTGACTTCAACTGTATGTTGACTGTTTTGTCTTTGTTAGGAGTTTGACTTCCATGTTCGCTGGCCAGGTGTGAAGCTTCTAACTGCACTTTTGAAAAGCCAGTGTGCTCAGGTCCAGGGCATTGTCCTGGTCAGCCCAATGGGTGAGTTTAAGAATCTCCTTTTCTCATGAGAAACATCAGTGCAAGATTCACATATGAGATTGTTTAACATGAATGTTGCATGAATGGTCAGAATGACCGCCCTAGCCATTTTAGTAGTTTAGTAGTAAAAATTCTGGTAGTTCTGTAGAGTTTTAATTACTACTTTTATTAACAACTAAATTGGCCATATCTGTCATTCTGACCATCCGTGCCCAATTAAAAAATGTGCAGCAAGCTTTAAGTTTCCCTGCCTTTCCTGTTTTCAAAACAAAAGTCCCACATACAAATCAAATCAAATCACTTTTATTGTCACATCATCAGCAGCACGTGTGCTATGATGAGTGAAACGCTTATGTGCTGGCTCCAGACAGTGCAAAATACAGACAGTGTAAATACAATGACAGTGCAAAATACAGACAGTGCAAAAATACAGACAGTGCAGGATACAGACAGTGCAAAATACAGAAAGTGCAAAATACAGACAGTGCAAAAATACAGACAGTGCAGGATACAGACAGTGCAAAATACAGACAGTGAAAAAATACAGACAGTGCAAAATACAGACAGTGCAAAATACAGACAGTGCAGTATACAACAACATACTCACAAAAAACAAGACAATGTAAAATTGGCAATGTCGACAGTGATACGTAGGCAGTATTGTTACCATTGTGTACATGGTAACACAATGAAAAAAAATTGTAATCTCACTAGAAAATGTTGTGGCAATCCAACTGTGTTGAATCACTGGCATTTTGCAGATCGAATAAACAACTGTTAATAGCTATGTTTCCATCCACCTATTTTTATGCGCATTTTGCAAAAATCTGTGTAAATGAACAAACCAGCAGGCTGAGCACACTGTAAAACATCTAAAATTTTGTTATGGTCATTCTAAAACACCTTACCGTTTAAGTATTAGTGTTATATTATTAATGACCTCCAGAATCAAGAGCGTCTGTGCTCCGCGTCTGACGCCTTTAAACGCCACCACGCGGTCACTGCGTGTCAGGATTGCCTTCTGAGGTGCAAGTCATTTATTAGATGAAGAAAAGTTTGACGCAGCTTCTCCTACTGCAGCAAATTCAGTTTTTACTGTTTACTGGTGTTCGATTTGACTCGTTGCATGGAAACGCTGCTTTGTTCGCACATCTTTTATGCGATAATCCAGTTTGCGCATAAAGTTCATTCACATTTTTGGATGGAAACATAGCTATTGAGGTTGGTGATATGTCATTGCCATGTGCTAAACTTATTCAGCTATGCCTAGCTCTTTTCAGATGTAATTATTGATCACACAAAAAAAAGACCTATTGTCCAGCACATGGAAAGACATAAACCGATGTATTTGCGTCCCTGAATATTGTTTTGAATAGAAAAAAATTATTAAAAGCACATTAAAGACTATACTTGAAAATAAACTGTACATGAAATAAAACATTCACAAACATTTATTGTCTGAAAAACACCATGGTGCATTTAATTTATTAATAAATAAATAAGTAAATGAATGTATTCGTTTATAACCATTATTAATAAGGTATAATTCATCCAAAAATGTCAATTCTTTCCTTATGCACTGTTGCAAAATGACATATTCACGGCTGCAAAATCACATGTGAGCTGAAGCACTTGGGTTTGTTTGAGGATGCTCCAGCTGTGAATACAACAAACAAACAGAGAACAAATGGGTCATAAAATCTCAATCAGGAGCTGTGTGGATATTAATTATTATATGTATGTGTATATATTGGGAATCTGATGATGTAAATTGCTGATTTGAAAAAAAAAAAAGTCTATTCATATAGTTAATGGCAGAGTGCAGAAATATGTGTGTAACATGTTAATTCAACTACAGAGTTATGAATAGTGGTCATTCTGGTATTATATGCTAGTATTCTGATGTTAAAACTCTCCTGGACCACTCAAAATGAGGACCACGTCATGTCGTATTCGATTCTCAAAGTATTCAATTCATTTTCGACTCCCAACCTCACCTTTAACAAAATGTTCAAATTACAACATTTGAACAAGTTCTAAATGTTTAAACTTTGTATTTAATAATCTGCTTTTAGGTACCTCTTTACAAAACTGTCAATTTAAAAACATCTCCTTGTTATAATTAAAAGTTTTACAACAAAAGTGGTTGTGGCCTTTTAAAAGTGGTTTGAGATTTATTTTGTTTTGTACTGCATGCAACAAAACTGCAGAACCCTTTTGTTTGGTTAATCCCTGAATAGGTGCCACTCCCAAAAATCTAGGAAGCTACACATGTTGTTAATATGAGGCCGGAGGGCACCTTTTAGTGGTTAAAGGCTTTAATTTATGCTTATTGGAGTATGTCTGGAGTGACAGCTCCCCATGCAATGTGAATATAGCAAAGAGAATATAAAGTAACCTAATGTATCTAAATCATATGTGTGCTTAAATAAAACAAATGCTAGCTCTGTGAAGGTTTATTGTTTTTTTTTTGTTTTTTGTTTTCAAAAGAATGAAGTTAAAGTTTTGCAGACCCTCTGCGACCTCATGTAATATGACCCTCGTGTTAAATATTCACAACTCATTGCTTTGGCCACTAGAAATATGAAAGAAAGTGAATTTTTTTTTGTGTAATGTGAACTATTTCTATCCTTCATATGAGTATTTGATTAAATATGGTATCTACTTTAACTTGTGCAGATGTCTGTGCTGATTGGTGATTTGACACCGCATTTAAACTATGTTTTTTAAAAGCTGTGACTTTTTTTATATTGTATTGCTAATCTTAATGTTGTCTCAATGCAGGAGTATCCAGGTTAATGGATCTTCTTGCTGACTCCAGAGAAGTTATACGTAATGATGTAAGTGTTTTTACATTAACATGAGTGTTCCTACAGGAAGTCTCTGTTGAAATTAAATTGAACCATTATGCTTTTTTCCCATTAAGGGTCTCCTTTTACTGCAGCAGCTAACCAAAGGGAATGCTGCAATTCAGAAAATTGTGGCTTTTGAAAACGCATTTGAGAGGCTTCTTGATATTATCACAGAGGAGGGTTCAAGTGATGGAGGTACACGCTTAACAAACCCGCTTTGTTTTGGAGATTGAAAATTATACCACACAATTTCCAGAAATGACAGGATTGTTAATTAGCCTGTATCTTCGCCTTACAGGTATTGTGGTGGAGGACTGTCTCCTATTGTTGCTCAACCTGCTGAAGAACAACAGCTCCAACCAGAATTTTTTCAAGGAAGGCTCTTATATCCAAAAGATGAAGCCATGGTTTGAGGTGGGGGATGACAACTCTGGCTGGTCGGCACAGAAGGTCACCAACCTCCATCTAATGCTTCAGGTCTGATAGAAAAAATCTGTTTAATATTTTGTGCTTGCTTGGTGTTACAAAGCGTAAATATGACATTAATTTACATTATATGATCGTGAACAGGGTTCCCACTGGTCATGGAAATTTTGGAATTATTATTTATTTAATTATTATTTATTTAATTATTTATTTATTTTTGTCCAAGTCATGGAATATCATGGGTTTGTGTTTGTTGCTTTACATTAGAGTTGGGTGATTTGGCCTAAAAATCAAAATCTTATATAATTGAACCTTTTAACTCGATTACGATAAATGAACAATTTTTTTATTTATTTATTATATTTTTTGCCATCAAAGTTCACTGACAGTTTTTATATAGTAAATATGTTCACATATTACAGGTGAGAGATTTTTGAATGAAGGGTGCATTAATTGATTTTAAAATAATTGAAGGGAACACACACTATCTATGATTATTTATTAAACATCAACTTTGAACATATGAAATTAAAACACGCATTGCCTGAAACCAACGGTCAGTGAAAATAAAAATAAATAACTTGCACTTTTGGACACAAAATAAATTATGTTCAATGTTTTATATAATTAAAAGGAGAAGGTATATAACCTATAATACAGTAGGGTATGCGATCGCACGAAGGCTGCGCCAGACCATACATGTGCGCTCGATGCAAAAGTATCAACCAGCCAGAGTAGGGTAGGGAAAGTAATCGAAAAAAATTGACCTGGAAAAGTTAGATCAATTATAGATTCTGAATGTCGATTTCGATTACTTTTTGATTAATCGCCCAGCCCTACTTTACATTTGATTTCCATTCATCAAAATGTTTCGTTTTTTTCTATCACAACTATTGTTATGGTTAGTCTGTTTTTCTACTCCATGTAGTTCTTGCTCATTAACAGTCTATCTCTTAAAGGGACAACAGTACCAGACTATACTAGTACTATAAAAATATTCTGTAAGTTTCAGAGCTTAAAACTTTGATAAAAACAGCTTATATTGAAGGCATTCTGCCAAAATGATGCAAAATTAAATGTTCTTCACTGATTTAATAGTGGATAAACCCCGCCTCCACAGACGATCAACGCCTACATCTACTTCGCTGCCAGTTCATCCTTGTTAATATTAAAAACAGTCAGCCAATCACAGAAGTGGGCGTTTACCTCAGTCTACTGTCTGCCACGCCCAAAGTTAAACAACCACAGAGAACAGTACAAAAAAAAGTTTCGGTATTTCAGGGCTCTTTTAAATTATACGCAGTCACCAAACTGTATGTGTTAGCTAAGCATAGCATGCCAGGATACTATACATTTTATGAGCTTTGGCTTCAAAATGACCACTTCAAAAACTGGGTGCCAAAAAATAGGATACAGAAAAGCTAAATATGAAATTTGTAAAGCTACAATTAAGCTATTAAATATGGAAAAGGGAGGATTGTCACAACAGTGAGTTAATTTATCTATTGCTGTTCTCATAGTGGCTATTAGGGTCATGCAGAAAGATGTTCAAGCTAAATAATTTTAAAGCCTGTTTTTCTATTGACTATAAATCATGGAAATTTTAAAGTTATATATCAGTGATATTTGGATTAAATTAGTAACCCTGTGTGAAGTTGTGTCAGCAATTTAACACTGAAACTACGAGAATTATATATTAAAATAGCCAAAGTAGTCATTCTGAAGATTCTCATATAAGATATCATGTTTATCTTATAAATTCAAAGCTTCTTTTTGATATATTAGAATTAAACTTTGAATGTCTGTTTTTTTATATATATTTTATGGAGTCACTCTAAAAATACAAATTTTTTGTTAATACAGCTTATAAATGTGTACGAGTTATTAGCCAGGCCAGGAAGGTGTGTAGTTTACAACATCCAAAACAACAGAAAAGTTGTTAAGCATTTTTTTTCAGCAAATTTTGAGAAACACCACAAATTTAGTCATTTTAGGCTGCAAAAATCTGAAAAAAATGTACCACATAATTCTGGAAGGACTGGACAATGAAATTGAATTGAGCTCAATCGTGACACCGTTATGTCATCATAGTTTCAGCACTAAATCAAAATGAAAAAAAGAGGTAAAAATTTTGAACTAAACTGAATCCACATTGACTTTACTCTGTTGCTTTTTCATGTAGAGAGATGATTGTCACTGAATTGAACAGGGTTATGTAATTAACTGTACAGTTACTCAACTAAACTGTCAATGCTGAACCGATTTTTATTTATTTAAAAAAATTTTTACAATGACACATTTGTTTTTTTCAGAGCTGCCTTTTATTACAGTAAAGCTGCTTTAAAACAAAGCATTGTATAAATAAAGATGGATTTATTTAAATTAATGTTTCTAGTTATATTAGTAGTAGTAGTAATAACTTTAATAAAAAATAATATTTTATCGATACAGCTCATTAGTCCATGAGTGTTGTGTTTAAGTTGAAATCTGTTTTGTGCCTACAGCTGGTGCGAGTGTTAGTCTCTCCAGTGAACTCTCCAGGGGCCACAGCCAGCTGTCAGAAGGCCATGTTCCAGTGTGGGCTCCTCCAGCAGCTCTGCACCATCCTTATGGCCACAGGAGTTCCTGCAGACATCCTCACAGAGGTCAGACTGCTTCTGGTTGCACTGAAAGGCTCACACAAGCCAAAGCGTTTAGCATGTGCTAGTACATCCATCTAGTGGGCTTTGTTTTTTTTTTCAGATTATCTAGACACATACATGACTTTGTGCTTGTACAACCTTTGAGTCTGCATGCCGTGCTGGTGTGTACACGCATAAGCAGACTCTGATGATGATGATTAAAATTGTCAAATGAACTGTAGATAGAATGCTTATGATTCTTCTGGTTATAGGGATAAATGTAAATGAAGTCATCATTACTAAGTGTGTTCTTCTGTTGGTCACAAAATAAGATTTTTGGAAAAAATGCTTGTTGCTGCCACATATAGACTTGCATAATAGCAAAAAAAAATACCATGGAAGTCAATTTGAGCCAGCAATCAGCATTTTTCAAAATATCTTCTTTTGTATAGAACAGAAGAACGATACTCAAATAGGAATTGAATAAGTAAAGGGTGAGTAAATGATGGCAGAATAATTTTTTGATGAAATAATCCCTTTAAAGGTCCCGTGAAAGGCTTTTAAATATGCATTTTTATTCGATTTTTGATGTAATCTCAACCGAAACAGGAAGAGAGGGTGGGACATAGTGTAGCCCCTCCTCTTTAAAAAAAACCGCCAATAGCATTTTGTTTTATCACCACTCTGCCAGTGAGATTGGTTGAGCTTAAGTGCATCAAATGAAAAGCAAATGAAAAGTGTCTTGAAGGGGGCGGGGCATGTCAGACATAGACAGCATTTGATTAGTTATGATTTGGTGAGAAACTGAAGTGATGTGAATAAAACCATTAATTGATTTAGGTGGAAGTGACAAACTACGAGCTTTACATGTTTGTGCCATCTTCTAAATGTGAATTATGTCACTGTTTTGGGGCACACTAACTTATAGAAATTCTAAAAATGAATAATATTGATACTAAGATTTAAAAATCTTTATTTTAGTTTCATGGGACATTTAATGATGCCTGATACCTAATTACTGGTCATTTCAAAAATAAAATTAAAAAAGTGCAATGATAATTATAAGAACATTCATTATTATTGCATATTAATCATGTTATCTGTATTCACTCGAATTGATTTGCTGAAATCAAAATGCAGATGGTAATACATGAAAGCTGGACTTAGACCTGCCACTTTTCTTGCGCAATACTGAAGAAATCAGCACATGATTTTGAAAATGGGGTGCTGGGCCCGATTAACTATTCAGAGGCCACTGGCCACAATGATTTGATTCTCGCATTGTGGAGGGTTTTCTGTCCAAATTTTTTTTTCAGTCTGAATCCAAGTCTGTTCATTTAGTTCTCCATGTTCTCTCATATACTTCATGAGAAGCCATGATGGACAATAAAGGAAAAAAATTCCAGTCTTTCTGCTCTTATCATTCTTGCTGCTCTACATTGTTCAGTCCACTTGTTATCTTGTCTGTGTCATTACTATAGCAACTAATGTAGATCACCAGCTCTCGAGTTAGTCCACTGCTCAATAAAAGTATATATAGTTTTTACATTGTTTACATTCACACACTTTTAACCAAAGCGACTTGCATTTCATTAAAAGTAGACATTTAGTTCTTGTTTCTTTTTTTTTTTTTTTTTTTTGGAATCAAGCATCTTTGAAATAACAGGAATAAATGACATTTTAAAATATATCCAAATAAAACCAATATTGTTGTGCTCAGGAAACAAAGACTAATAATACCCTTAGTGTTGTAGCACCATGCTCTACCATTTTAGCTAAAGGAAATGGTAAAAATACTTTTTGACTTCTGCATTCTATGGTGGTGGCGTCCTTATGTGACATGCTGCTAATGATGTGAGAACAATGCTAACAAACGTCTTAGAAAAACAACTGAAAAGTAGTGCAATGGAATGGTAAAAAGATACTGTGTGTGTGAATGTTCACTGTTCAGCATCAAAACGAGAAAAGTTTTAGTTTCACATTTTTGTGTGAAACGGTGTACGTACGGTTTCTGACTGTTTGACCAAAATTGTTTTAAGATCAGAATCAGAATCAGAAAGAGCTTTATTGCCAGGTATGTTCACACATACGAGGAATTTGTTTTCGCAACAGAGCTTCTACAGTGCAACAGAATTACAGACAGGACTAAAAAACAGATAATAAATATATTTTAAAAAGTGAATGCAAATATACAAATTGACAAGTGCATGTACAGCTATATTACTATATACAACATAATATGTGCAGCTGTTATGTGCAAATTGGCATGTAAAGTGTGTTGTTAAACAAGTGTATGTGTGTATAAAAAGTGTATAGCAGGTAGTGATGTTGGTTCCACAATTACTATTATTATCATCAAGTGTTCTTTGTCCTTCTTGTGCAGACCATCAATACTGTGTCAGAGGTCATACGAGGCTCTGAAGTGAACCAGGACTACTTTGCGTCTGTTAACGCACCATCTAATCCACCAAGGTCTGTTTTGTTCTTTACACTATTTGATGAAACCATACAAAAAAATTATAAATACAAAACAAAAAATATATTTTCTTGTAAAGAGTTGAGAATTTGTACATGGCTGTTTTTTTGCTAGACCTGCAATTGTGGTCCTTCTCATGTCCATGGTGAATGAGAGACAGCCGTTTGTTCTCCGCTGTGCTGTACTATACTGTTTCCAGTGCTTCCTCTACAAGAACCAAAAAGGACAGGGGGAGATTGTTGCCACACTGCTGCCCTCCACTATTGATGGTAAGTTTTGACCCTACTAGTTTTGCGTTTAGTCAGTGCATTGGTCTTAAATTATCATGATTAATGGATTACATTTAGTTGCATTGTTTTTGACATGTTGACAACAGGAGGATGTGTATTATCTTTATACAGCGATCTGTAACCAAATATATTTATTTATTACATGGAAAGAGGTAGTACACCTTCTTACCTAACCAAAAATTAGAGGTGTGAACCTACACTGGTCTCACGGTTCAGTTACGATTATCATGCCATTGATTCAGTTCAATTCGATATCTCGGTGCATCACGGTGCATTGACGATGCTTTCCATACACAATTATATATTTTCTTCACAGCACAATAATTCTTGTATTAAAGTGTATAAATATATTTATATTGATATATTATTGTAATACAATTTTGTCCTTTAATACAAACAGTCAGATATATAAACTGTACCTTTAAAATCTCAAGTACATGCACAGAACAACATGAGCATTTATAGCAAATAAACAGATATAAATATCCTGCTCGCTTTTTGAGCCTTGTCTAGCGAGTTCTTTCTTACACCTCTATGATTGGTCACTCGCTCATTGAAAGGGCTGCGATTGGCTCTAACTATCTGGCGCTGTTCACCAATGAGTGACACTGATAAACGGCAGCAGCGATCACAGCTGATCCATGACAGACGTGGAGGAGAAAACTTGCTATGCAGACACGTGCTTGTGTCTGGATCCACAAGTATCACTATAACAGCCGAGAGGAGAGGAAACTTTACCTCATGACAGAAGGTCAAAGGTTCACAGTGAGAGAGAGAGAAATGGAGTTTACTTTCAGTTTCTCCACAACACTGAAACGGGGGCTTCTGCTGTAAATGTCAGTGAAAGACTGTCCAGCAAACACACATGCAGTGAATTTTAAAGGCAGTTTTAAATACTCGCCCTCGCCTCCCTCGCCATAGTAAGCTACCACAACATGTTGTATATGAGATAAATGGTGTCAGTACACAATAACCGGTTATGATCTATTACTGAACCAATACCGAATTGTCCGCGTCTGCATCGCGGTGCACAGAATAAACAATTAATTTTGACACCCCAGCTAAAAATACAGCACATGGGTCAACATTTTTATTTTCCTTTATGCAAAAAATCATTAGAATATTAAGTAAATACATTTGGTAGATTTCTTTGCACAAATGTATAAAAAAACATTTTGATCAGTAATGTACATTGCTAAGAACTTTATTTTAATTTTAAAGGTGTTTTTTTTTTTTTCAGTATTTAATTTTTTTTTTACTTTCAACCCTCAGATTCACGTAATTGTTATTGTCTCATAATGCATAAACCCCAATTTTCAAATATCGACTCTTATGACTGATGTTCACTTTTAGTTTCTAAGTGAAAAAATATGCAGTTTTTTATTACATTAGTAATAAAGAGTATTTTCCTACCCTTTCAAGCAAATCTGTGTGATTAAATTTTATTTATATAATTTACTAAAATTATTAATTATTTCGAATTTATTTAGAAATACAATATTATTAAAAATAATAATTACACCAAAAATAAATATTTTGTAAAAATATTATTGTACTATAAACCAAACTATCAAATCTAAAAACAAATAACATAAAGTTGAATACTAATATTTACATACTAACATATAAATTTAATTACATATCGATAAAACATGCAGCCCCTTTGCATCCTTTATTGATTCATTTTCTTTTCGGCTTTGTCCCTTTATTAATCTGGGGTTGCCACAGTGGAATGAACCGCCAACTTTTCCAGCATATGTTTTTACGCAGCGGATGCCCTTCCTGCTGCAATCCATCACTGGGAAACATCCATACACTCTCATTCACACACATACACTACAGACAATTTTAGCTTACTCAATTCACCTATACTGCATGTCTTTGGACTTGTGGGGGAAACCGGAGCACCCGGAGGAAACCCATGCGAACGTGGGGAGAACATGCAAACTCCAACAGAAATGCCAACTGACTTAGCCGAGGCTCGAACCAGCGACCTTCTTGCTGTGAGGTGACAGCACTACCTACGGCACCCTTTACATATCATATTTTATTATTGTTGCCAATGATGTGGAGATATTGACCCAAATTAAGCAAATGTGGTTTATTAAGTGAACCAAAAACACAAAATAAGAAATTATCAAAAAAAAATTAGAACATAAGAGCAGATTTGCTCTTGAGTGGTCTGTGTACTTCATCACCCACAACATGTCTGTCTGTCTCTCTTTTTCTTCAGCAAACTCTATCTCAGCAGGCCAGCTGTTGTGTGGAGGTCTGTTCTCAGCAGACTCTCTGTCAAACTGGTGTGCCGCTGTTGCTTTGGCTCATGCGCTGCAGGATAATCTCACCCAGAAAGAGCAGCTACTGCGGGTACAGTTGGCCACCAGTCTGGGCAAACCACCGGTTTCTCTTCTTCAGCAGTGCACCAACATCCTCTCCCAGGTACCATCTGTCAATCTCAAGATATTTCAGTGACTGTTACAATCCATCTGTTGACATTTTGGTAGAGATGCATCGATTGTCTGGCCAAGGACCAGAATCGGCCGTTTCTCTGCATGATCAGCCTGACTGCTGACAGGCCGGCCGATTTCAGCCGGTCTTTATTGTTAGCGTCCATCATCAACATAGATTATTTTCCCTTCGATCAAATTGACCTCTTTGCTTCAGATTAGCCATGCTCAATTTAACAGATTAATACTATCAGTTAAGCAGTTTAAAATCTTATTTGGGCCATTATCAGCAAGGTTTTTTTTCAAGCTATTTTCAAAACATTTGCTGTGTAATTAAAGAAGTTCTGCTATACTTATCAGGCATAACTGCTTTCAGAGACAGAGAAAAAACAATAGTCACGTTTAAGTTGTCAGCAAATGCTTTACCAGAACAAGATAAAACAAATAAAAAAATATCTATAAGATAATAGTACAAAAGTATACATATAAATAATCATGTCATAATGGATAGGTTTTGGGAAAATGACACATTTTGTTAGTGTTGTGGCAGTTTGGGGGAAACTAATCTTTTATTTTAATAATATTTTTTTTTACACTTTAGATAAATCTTTAATGAATATATTTTTTCTTAATAAAAAATGGAATAAAAGTATATTTCTTGTTTGTAAATGCTCAGACTCAGCCAAGAATATTCCTTTCGGTGCATCACTACATTTGGGTTCGAGCCCTATGGGCTAATGGACCTCAGTCAAAACTATTAAACTATTGTTTTTCTTTTTTACATCAGTAATTCTACCTTTACCTGTCAATGTTGTACTCTCTCTGTTGAATGCCATGTTGCGTTTTGGTTGCTGGTCTAAAGCATGGAACGCTGCTTTGCTAATTTGTTCACCAGCTAACCATCAAACCCCTTTTTTGAACCAGCTGCATGGCTTTCCAACCAGCTAGACCAGCACCAAACCAGCATGAAGCAGCCTGGACCTTCATAAAAGTTGGTCTCAGGTGTTTTTTGTTTTTTCAGCAGGACTGGGCTAGGTTTCCCAGCAGTAGTGGACAGTAGGAGATCATATGGCAATGGTATATTTTGGTTGTGACTGAATTTCAAAGTGAAATGTATTGTGGTTTTTGCAGGGTGATAAGCTCAACCGAAGGGTGAGTATCTAAGCGTGGGCAATGTGATGGTGTGGCTTGGCCTCATTTTCCACATTGGGGCTTCATTAGGTGTTTTGTGTTCCTTCTGTTTGCTGTTTCTGCCCGGTTTTTTGTGTTCCCTTACTGACCCCGGCAGCCCTGGCTTTGACGGTTTTATTTTCAACTGCTGACCGCATGCTCTTTCGGACCACAAGGTCTTTCGGGCTGGTTCTGGAAGATACAGATGTTTCGGACTCGATCTGTAAAATCTGTACTGTTATTTACCTCTTTAGGGTGGAGGTTAAATCTAATGAGGTTGTATTAAGTATTCAAAACTAATATTTCTGATTGCTTCTGCTGCTGCCCAGCACTTTCCTGTTTTGCTGTTTGCAAAATGTTTCAATGAATATGTCTAGTGTTGTTTTTTTAAGTGATTAATTCTCATTTCATTTCTGTCAAGTCATGATTTATAACTGCATTTTAGCACAATTTGGCTTCACATCACAATAGCAACAGCAAATTGCTTCACAATAGCAAATTTGGTTTCATATCACATTGACTAATGCTTATGGATTCACAAACAGTTACCTGCTGAAGATAATATCAGAGACTGAGACATTATAAATATCATTCATAAACACTAGAGCAGGGGTGGGCAAACTCTGTCCTGGAGGCCCGATGTCCTGCACAGTTTAGCTCCAACTAATCAAACACACCTGCTTATAGATTTCTAGTGATCTTGAAGACACTGATTAGCAAGTTCAGGTGTGTTGGAGCAAAACTGTGCAGGACACCGGCCCTCCAGGACCGAGTTTGCCCATCCCTGCACTAGCGTCTCCATAGAATCCTCTGAGAAACTTCTTTTGACATTTTCAGGTTTTCACAGAGATATTGTTAGTCCTGTTTTTAATTTGCTGCTATGCTAAAGCAAAGCACAGTGTTTCCTCTAGGATTTTTTCCAGCTGTGGCGGCAGGCCTTTTACACAGATCTACCAACTATCTATGGCGGTATTTCAATGACAAATGGCGTAAGCACAGTATTACAAGTCGAGATCACATTTATGTAATACGAGCATGCGAATCTCTTTGCTTGCACGCCGATTTCCTCTGTTCGTGCACAAAAGTTCTTGCATGTCCTCAAATATACACTGCTCAAGTGCAGATTTTCTTGTGAGCTCTCAAATAAATTCTGCTGATGTGTGATTTAGTGCATTTATGTAACAAGTATGTTTCCAACATTTATTAGATTTGCTAGGAATATTTATGAAGGTCTACAATAGACCTACAGAGCGCCATTGATGCGTCCTGAAGTAAAGTGAAACGGCTATAAACTCCAGCAAGATAAAGTCATTGTAAACAGAGCCATAGGCCTTTATCTATAAAGTATAATTATGAATACTTTGGTGGCGACGCAGTGGCACAGTAGGAAGTGCTGTCGCCTCACAGCAAGAAGGTCGCTGGTTCAAGCTTCGGCTGAGTCAGTAGGCGTTTCTGTGTGGAGTTTGCCTGTTCTCCCTCCGTTCGCGTGAGTTTCCTCCGGGTGCTCCGGTTTCCCCCACAATCCAAAGACATGCGGTACAGGTGAATTGGGTAGGCTAAATTGTCCGAAGTGTATGTGTGTGAATGAGTGTGTGTGGATGTTTCCCAGTGATGGGTTGCAGCTGGAAGGGCATCCGCTGCTTAAAAATGTGCTGGATAAGTTGGCGGTTCATTCTCCTGTGGTGACCCCGGATTAATAAAGGCACTAAGCCGAAAAGAAAATGAATGAATGAATACTTTGTTCATCCTAACTGATAACTACGTCGTGTTTGTTAGCCTCACGCATCACGCACCTGTCAGTCAGTCAGTCAGCATGTCACCTTAAAGGGTTAAACAAATAACGCACAGCACTACTACGGTTACAGAAAAGTTTGCGCTATTATAATTAACTTACCTTTTAATACGTTTTGGTGCGATTATAACCCGCTATTTAAAGAAAAACAACGACTGAATGTTTTGAATGAGAAGCTGTAATGTAGCCGTTGCAGGATGAATTTTGTTGTGGCGCCCCGCCAAGGAAGAATGAATGTAGCTAAAACCGTGACAGACATTTGTAGCTTCACTCACTTTTGAAAAGAACACAATCCTATTTGAATTTAAAGTCACAGTCACCAAAACAGCACAGTTTGGATCAACGCCTAAAAGGGCCAAGTTCAAAGAGTTTGTGAGGTAGTTTGAGCTGAAACTTCAGATAGATGTATCAGAGACTTTACTTTTTTTTTTTTTTTTACATTTACTTTTTACATATGTGTTTCAGTGTTGATAATAATAATAAATGTTTCTACAATTGTTGTAACATTAGAAATGGACTGACAAAAAATAGCTCAACTGCTTTAAGTTCAGCGTTGCCCTCAGAGGATTACTTTTTAATATGAAAAATGAGTAAAATAAGTGTAAAAAAACAGTCATTTAAAATTGTAATAATATTTCACAATATTGCTTTTTTGTTTCACTTAGGGTTGATTATAGGGACTTGTTGTGCTCAAAGTACTTGAATTTGACATTTTGAAGTGAAAGTTCATGTTTAGCAAAACATGAAAAATGTCTAATTATTTAAAACTTTGATGAACACACATACTTTAAACTGACATTGATGGCAGCCATCATTGTCAGTTTAAAGTATGTGTGTTCATCAAAGGCTGCAGCCTGTCACCCTTTCCCCTTTCTACTATTTATTAACTAATAATCTGTCATAAAATAAGGTCTCTGATTGTAATCTTTAAAACTAAAGAAAGTTCTCTGCTTGCCTAGACTGTATAAACCCTTAGCAGTCACAGCTTTCTTCAGGCAAGAGGCTAATCATGCTAATGTTAACACATGCTAATGGTAATGCTTATGTTAGCACATGCACTTGACACTTGTTGTCTTCAACTAAAACTGGTGAATGCTTTGTTGTTTTGAGCAATGTAAGTGCTTGATTTCCGATGCGACTCTTGTCTTGACTTTAGAGGTTGTTTTGTATTTAGACCACATTTCACACTGAGGCACTTCAGACTTTGTTTCTGTGTTGCGAGTATATCTGTGGATCCGAGCTTGCCTTTGATGTTTCCTACTGCTGTGTTTTCTTCACAAAACTCTATTAATATTTTACACTTAGATGTTTTATTAATGGGAAGTCATAGAGCTAATCTAAAATCACTGTTGTTAGATCACCCTGATGTCGTTTTATCACCAAAAGCCAATTAGTTAAAAAAATATGTTGTGTGTGTGTGTGTGTGTGTGTGTGTGTGTGTGTGTGTGTGTGTGTGTGTGTGTGTGTGTGTGTGTGTGTGTGTGTGTGTGTGTGTGTGTGTGTGTGTGTGTGTGTGTGTGTGTGTGCCAGTAGATACTACAGAAAACTCTTAAAGCTTGGCCTTTAACCATCTGCTTTGTCTTTTTCACTAACAGATATCCTTTATATAGTTTTCTAATTGATTGTTTGGTGTGTTAAATCATGGATTGGGTCGCCATAGTTTTAAAATGCAAAGTTTATACTGTGAAGGCCAAAGCGGTCTCACAAAATATACAGTGCTCAGCATATGAGTACACCCCTCACAAATCTCTCATTTAAATGAATATGTTCTATAGCATGCTTTACAATATTATATTTGTGCATATACATTAGTTAAGTCATTACTGAAGCCAAATCTGGAGCTTATCTAGCAAAATAATGTACAATAATTATTCAAAAATTAGTAGCCCAAATTTATTTGTTAGGCAGTCTATATGTATATATATCTCACAAATTAAATAAATGACTCGTATATGTTTTTTTGCTCATATGGCCCACTTATAAGTCTTGGTAAATCATAAATAATTACAAAATGATCATGAATATGATATTTGTCATAAATAAGCATATCCATGTCTTTTTGGACTGTGAACCAAAAAAAAATCCTAAATAGCAAAGGACGTACAGTACCCGTGTACTATTTTGGTGTTGAGATTTGTCGTGCAGTGAATAACCCTTGCATATGTGTAAAATCAAAAGGATAATTTGAGCTTATTCATAGAAAATGTAAGCTGTTTTTCTTTAGCTCTAGATTAATACTATTTGAGTACAACTTGACCCTCTTAGCTACAAATATGATTCAAATTTATACTTGATTTGTTTATTTTATTTACTGAACATTACATGATTTAAGTTCATTTAGTGTACTGTACGACTGTCTAATTGCAAGCAAAACAGGTCAAAGACGAGGGCTAGATGGGCTTCACCTGCTCAATCTTGCTATTTTTCTTGTAGTTTTCTCTAAGAATGAGCAAATATGATTTGGTAAACATTGGAAATACTGTCTAAATTGACATTTTCATGGTGAAATGAGAGTTCTTGCAACACTATCTTTTCTGAACATATTTGCTTATTTCTTAAATGTTAAAAATAAATGTTAGCTCCATGTGTCTTACAGTATAAGTGAGTAACTAATTTCATGTGTTCTTCTGTGTACAGGGCAGTAGGGTGCAGACGAAGGTCGGTCTCCTCATGTTGCTTTGCACCTGGATCAGTAACTGTCCAATCGCTGTCATGCACTTCCTGCACAATCAAGACAATGTTCCCTTTGTATCCTTCTGATAAACCTGATTTATTTACTTGATATACACACAAACCGCTTGCTTAATCGTACTACATGGTGATGATAACGTTTGAATCGTAGTTATTAATTGACCGATTAAACTCTCTGTGAATGCTTAAAGGTGGCTTACTAAAATAAGAATAGTGTTATATATATATACACACACACACACAGTTGTATTTACCCCCCCGGTAAATAGGCAAGTTATTGTATAACGATGGTTTGTTCTGTAGACTATCAAAAAAAAAATTAGCTTAAAGGGGCTAATAATTTTGTCCTTAAAATGGCTTTTAAAAAATTTAAAACTGCTTCTATTTCAGCCGAAATAAAACAAATAAGACTTTCTCCAGAAGAACAAATATTATACGACATATTATATGTCATATTCCCCGCTCTGTTAAACATAATTTGGGAAATATTTAAAAAAAGAATATATATATGAAAAGGGTAAAAAAAAATAAATAATTAGCTTCAGAATTGTTGAATAAACCACTTATTTCATGTTTTGTTTTTGTTTTGTTTTTATCTTTCAGCATTTATCAGTGTTTTCAAGCATTAGAGAAACCACAGAAAGACACTGCAAGGACAGAAAACTAATGATTTGTGTATCTTTATACCCAAAAATGTTAATTTGTGTTTAGTCCTATTGGTTTGAAAGGACATTAACCCTTTTTGTAGTGAACAAACCCAAACTAACCCTAGGTTTAAAGTTTTAAGATGAGGTTTGCTTCCTAGTGTTTACACATTTATTGATCTTTACTGTACTAATAGTATGTCTTTGTGAAACTTTATAGTAAATTCACTGGAGTTTATGTGCATTTTTGTGTAGTTACTTTAAAAAGTAATCTATACTCTTAAGCCTATCTCAATCTTTAAAAAAACAAAAAACAAAGAAACCCAAAAATAACAACACAATCTTTCACATTACTTTTTCTTTAAAAGCAACTAGGTAACAATGTAGTTCCTTATTTTTAAATAAGTGACCTAAGATTTTAAAGAAATGTAAAAGTAACTTTGAAAGTAACACTGCTTATTTATTTATTTATTTATTTTAATTTTTTAAAATTATTTAAATTATGACACAAACATAACAATTCACTGTTCAATAACAAACAAAAAGAAAAGAAGTATAAAAAAACTGTATACAAGCAGATGCCATGAAAAACCCACTTGTACAAAGATAAGAAAAATAAATGAACTAAAGATCAGATATATATGATAGAATGTTAGCTTTTTTATTTATTATTATTGTTTATTTATTTATCATTATTTTATGGGCAGATGCGGGTGCAAGCTATGTACATCCATCATTTTCATCAATTTCTGTTTGTTCTGTTTCCTTAATTTCTGTGTTCAGCTGACAGGTCAAATCTCAGAAAACCTTGGTGAGGATGAGCGACTGGTTCAGGGTCTCTGTGCTCTGTTGTTGGGGATTTGTATCTACTATAACGACAACAGTTTAGAGAACTACACTAAGTATGTTTACTTTCTTGCTTTATTTCCTCTGATGCTTTCTTTTGTTGACTGAGTCTTATGACTAGGGCTGGCAGTTGATTTCAAATGAGTCACAATCAGACTTTTTTTTTATTTCCTCTTCATTTTAGTAATTGAAGCAGAAATTATTAAATGCTGTGTCTTTTAACAGTGTTTAATATAATGAAAGAGAACCAAATAAAATGGCAGGTAGTAGAACTTTTACCTTTAAGTAATGAACATGGAGCAATAGAAAGCAGATAAAAAAATATGACTCATTTTGCAGAATTAGGCAAAATGTGTATTGGTGTTGAATTGGTGTTAAAGGGATGGTTTCCCCAAAACTAAAAATTCTGTCATCATTGACTTTCGTCTGTTGAACAATAAAGAAGATAATTTGAAGAAAGCTGGAAACTCATGGTATTTGTTTTTCTAGCTATGAAAGCCAATGGTTACCAGTTTTCAGCTTTCTTCAAAATGTACTCTTTTGTAATTAACAGAATAAAGAAACTAAAAGTTTGGCACCACTTGAGGGGGAGTTAATAGTGTGTAAATAGGCATGGGCTGGTATAGGATTCTGACGGTATGATAACCTTGGATAAAAATATCACGGTTTGACGGTATTGTGATTAATGCTCTAAAATATATTCTTTTTAAATGTTTGGGTAAAAAAAAACAACAACTTTTTTTCCGCTTTGAACACAATACATTTTAACAATAACATTTAAAGTATTGTGGAACATGTCAGGCTAAATAATTCAAATGAATCATTGACTTCTGCTGTCTTCATTAGTTTCAAAAACACCAATTTCTTTACAATTTAAAATGGCATCTTTGGAGATCTTTTCTGCTGGAGATACTGTTGTCCTAAAAGAAAAAAAAAATGTAAAAAAATTCTCACACATACCTTAGGAACAGTATTATTGAAATTTTTGCCAGTTTTAAAACCTTGGGACCTCTCATACACCCGGCGCAAGGCACGACGCAATTGTTGTTTGCTAGTTTCAGCTTGACGCAAGTGTCGTTTCGACGTTTTGCACCACGCTGTTTAAATAGCAAATGCACTTGCGCTCATATGTGCGCCCATAGGCGTTCTGGTCTAAAAAAGGAGGTGTGTTAAGGCGCATTGCTGGCGCGTTGCTATTTTGAGGAACTAAAATAGACTGTACAATAGACCAGCTGAGAGCAGGTCTAAAGTCCAGCGCAGAGTGATTTAATTGTGCGCCTCGCTTAAACATTGCTTAATACACACAGGATATACAGCAATGCGCAAATATCTTTACAAATAAAAAATAATTATTGGACTTAAATATTACAAAAATAATTTTTTTTACATAAATATAAAAACCACTGCTTTCATGCCTTCATCTCTGGGGGGCTTTTTTAGTTTATTAATGGCAATTTGCTTTTGTATAATGTTATTATTAGTAGTAGTAGTTGTAGTATTTATTCATTCATTCATTTTCTTTTCGGCTTAGTCCCTTTATTAATCCGGGGTCGCCACAGCGGAATGACCCGCCAACTTATCCAGCACATTTTTACGCAGCGGATGCCCTTCCAGCCGCAACCCATCCCTGGGAATAGTATTTATTATATGCATATTTATATTTGTTTTATTAAAAACAAGCTTAGATTTGCCCACCTGTCAGGTTTTAGACCATATGGGGCATAGCATGTGTATTTGGATATAACTTTTTGACCACACTTCGTTATTACTGTTTATTTATGCGTTTGCTGGAAATTAGAACTGAATTTAGAAATCGATTTGAAACAAATCTTTGCGCTTAACAAACGAAATTAATTATGTAGGCTAATGGATTTCTGTACGTACAACACCGTTTCCTTATCCACGGAAGAGAGTGAAAGTGAAAGTAAAGAATGAGGAGGCTCATTCTCCCAGTTTTGCGCTGCAGATGGTCTGTTAAACTGTTTTCTCGCTAGTGAAGCCGTCAGTTTTCCCACTACAAAGTCCGCCATGTAAATAGCAAATGCACCATGGTGCGACACAGCTGACTCTAAAAGGGAGTGGGAGATGAGACTTTGATTGGTTTATTCTCAAAACACACCTATAACTCATTAAGAGAATTTGCTCAACCCTGTTAGACCATGCGGATTTTTCCGTCATTAAAATAGCAAAAGTGGATTCTGACACGCCCGTAATGCTTTTGCACCCTGGGCTTTTGACTTTGCGCCTAGATCGTCAAAATAGAGCCCTATGACTTTTGTAAACCGCGGTATACCTTGAAAACTGTTATCATCCATGCCTATGTGTAAATATTCATTTTTGGGTGATCTATGCCTTTAAATATAACATATATTTATAACCACTTCAAGATTGCTCTCTCCCATTACTTACAGTTGTACCTCACACTCTGTTTAACAAAATAACTTTTTTTCTGTTCACAGAGAAAAGCTGAAGCAGTTGATTGAGAAGCGCATAGGAAAGGAAAACTTTGTGGAAAAACTGGCCTTTATAACAAAACACGAATTATATTCCCGGGCTGCTCAGAAACCTCAGCCAGCCTTTTCCACACCAGAACACATGCTGTTTGATCATGAATTTACCAAACTTGTCAAAGAGTTAGAAGGTAAGTGTCATATTTTTATTTGTATAGCCTTGTGAAGCTGATCTTTTAAGTTCAAAATGGCTAAATTAAACTCACAAAAGACAAAAAAAAGCACTTTGGGACATTTTAAACAGCTTTACAGACACAACACAATGTGAAATTTGACAACTGCAACCCTTTAGGATGGGCCAGAAGGTTTTTTTTTGTAATCTGCGGCTCTTTGATTGTTCACAGGTATGATAACAAAAGCAGTGCTAAGGTCAAGCGAAGAAGAGAAAAAGGAGGAAGAGGTTAAGAAAACACTAGAGCAACATGACAGCATTGTAACCCAATACAAAGAGTTGATCAGAGAACAGGTAAAAATGCACCAAACTATTGGTTATCCTATTCAGTCATTGAAAATGAAAATGAGTGTTATTGCGTGTTTTTAGAAGACTTGTTTTTTGACTTATTTATGAATATGGTATTATATTTTAATTCGTTTAAGTATGGAATATGTATAATACAGCAACCTTTGGCTGTTCACAAGGCATCATTAGTTTTCACACTTTATAATTCAGTTGTGTAAAATGAATACAATTATAAAAACGTCATTTTAGCTGAGAACATAAAAATGCTAAATGTTTTATCAGTGCAATTAAGAATTTTTTATAAAGTAATCATGCTGTGTTTTTATTAAATGATTATTTCTTTGAATATTTGATTATCGTCTGTACCTGCCATAAAGCTGATACACTTAAATGGCTGTTATTAAATATTAATTTGTTGTATCAGTCAATGCACTTTAAGCAAGTCATGATTTTTGTGAAACATGCTTCTTTGAGCTTGATGTTCAGAATTGGACAAAATCTGACTAAAAATAATGTGTTAAAAGACAATTACCTTGTAATTTAGCTGTAATTGCTGCCATTCGTAGCCCTAATTCATCTTAATCCAGAGAATCCATTTTTGCTTATAATATAAGGCTATTCTAAAAATGAGTTCTCATATTGAAAGCAATATAGGTCTAAAGAAATATGGGTTTCCCCTTATTAAACAATGCTTTCTCCTTCATCTTCAGGCTTTCTGGAGGAGGATTTCATAGATATGTTAAACCTCCTCTGTTTTATCCTTCTTTGATTGCAGGATTCTCAGATAAATGAGCTGAAGAAACAAGTGACCTCTCTTACATCCCAGACTGAAAATTTGGAGAGCACCATAACGCAACAGCTTTCTCAGATCCAGCAGCACAAAGATCAGTACAACATCCTCAAACTTAAACTAGGTACCGAGCAAACATCAGATAAATATTTATTGAATTAGAAGAGTAGAAATCCATAGAACATGACTCTTGAACCATTTTTTCCAGAACCACTGTTACATATGTTTACTCCTCTTTTACATTGTGTAGGCAAAGATACGCAGCAGGCAGGTAATCAGGTGGAGGCGGCTCATGTCAACGGCCTGCAGCCAGAAGAGCTGAGTCAGCTCAGAGAACGACTCGAGGAAATGCAAAGACAAAACCAGCTATTGCAGACACAGCTGACCGAGAAGGACTCTCTAATAACCGGCCTGGTATGTGTGTGTCTATTTCCTGAAATGCATTTTTTATATACACAACCGGTCAAAAGTTTGGGGTCAATATTTTTTTTTTAAGAAAATGATTTTGTTCATCAAGGCAGCATTTATTAAATGTAAAAAACAAAGTTGTTAAATTGTGAAATATGTATTTATTAAATATTTATTTATTACTTATTGTATGTAGTTTCAAATAATATCAATACTTACTCCAGTCAGTATTGCTTTTATTACAATTACCATTAATAATAACAATAATAATAATAATAATAATAATAACAATAATAATAATAATAATAATAATAGTAATAATAATAATAATAATAACAATATTAATTAATATTAGAGTGATTTCTGAAGGATCGTGTGACTCTGAAGACTGGAGTAATGAAGCTGAAAATTCATCATTAAAATCACTGGAATAAAAGATTAAATTAAATTATAAACTACTTCTGAACAGTTATTTTATAGTGCAATAACATTTCTCAATTTTACAATTTGTACTGTATTTTTGATGAAATAAATGAGCAGGAGAAGCTTATTTTAAAGCAATTAAAAATTGTACTAACCCCAAACGTTTGACTGCTAGTGTATATGCAAATACGGTATGTTACCCTAATACAAAAATGAATTATCATTCATTGATTTAGCTTCTTTTTTTTTTTTAATATTACAATTAAACTGTAATATTTTGACTGTAATGTTATTATTCCATTTTAAAATACTTAAAATATATTTTAATGTGTAATTTTTCTCCTGGCTTAGCAAAGCTTGATTTGTAGCATGATTACTCCAGTGTTTGGTGACATATGATCCTTCATAAATTACTTTGTTAATTTGGTGCCCAAGAAAATATTCTTATGACTGTTGTCAATGATAAAAAAACCGTTGTGCTGTTTTGTAGTTTTGTTTAAATTAGGGGTGCGCGGTATGACCAAAATTCCGTTTCAAGGTATGAATCATTTTATTTCACAATAGCCGTCTATTTCACAATATAGTTTTTAAATCGGTAGTTGATTCAGAAAATAAAAGAGTTCTATTAAATACAATTAAATACTTCAGAAACTTCACAATTTTTCTTTTATTTGGACTGTTATAAAAGTTTGAATATATCAAAATATTAGATTATTACAGATATTTTCCAGCTCTGATGCCAGTATCATTTAGATTTGTTTTTTTGTGAAGTGTTAATTAAATACTCAGGTTTGGGATCTTTATTTTCTTTGTGTTAGTTTCTCACAATAAATTTAAACCAGAATTGTGTTTTTATGATTCCAGCAAAGATTATTAGAGCAGATACTGAATTAAGCTCAGTGTGACTGGTGTCACAGTCAATACATCAATAATTATTCACATATAAATCAAGCGAATAAATCACCAATAAATCAACCGAGAATAAGGATTTTATGACATAACCTCATGTTATTTGTGCATTTTTCATTCATTTTCCTAGTCTACTGTGAATTAGTTGTCTTTACCAAGTGGGCATTAGGACCTGAGGGAGACTGTTAGTCAGCAGGGGCTATAGCACTACAGTTGACTGTTTACTTGCTGAGAGAAATTGTACATGGAGTTTTTCTGTACTCAGTGAGTTTACTCAATCACAGGTAAAAGTTCAGATTTCTGATCTGATATTCTACGTGCGCTTCAATGGGGGCTTCCTTTTGGGAGCAGCATTTTTTTCAGACTCAAGCTGCATGTGAACCCACTTATTTAAATGGATGTACATGGAATTTAAAAAAAATTTATTACAGTCGAGACAATATTTGCGCAGTAACAATATATACCATTATAACGCCCAGCACTAGTGGAAATCATGGTACATTTTTCAGGGTTCTTTGAAGAATAAAAATTTCTAAAGAGTATATCAAAATATTTTCTTTGTAATGTCCCAAATGTCTTCCGTCACATTTGATAAATTTACTGCATCCATGCTAAAAGTAATTATAAAGTATAAATAATAAAAGTGTTTCTTTACATTTTGATTTGTGCCCATCAGAAAGCTGAGGATGTGCCATCAGCAGAGGATTCAACATCAGAGGTCACAGAATTACGAAAGGTCAAGATTCAAACTTTTTATTATATTCCTTTAAGGCTTCATCATAACATTGTGTACCTTTTTTTGAACGGAGATCATTAAAGTGTTTGATGTGTGGTTGCAGGAGGTAGAGGGGCTGAAAGCTCAGCTGCAGAGCCAGACTGTGGAGATCACACAACTGCAGAATGAAAGACAGGAGCTTCTCCGAGGAGCTGAGTCCACAGTACGTGTGTTGCACTCATTGATCTTCCCAGAAAGAACAGTCCAGTTCACTGTAGTCTCGTCCTCACGTGGCCCACCCTACAGACCACCGGCGAACCATCTGGTTGTAAAATCACAAAACGGCTGATTTATTTAGAAGCCAATGAACATGCTCTAATGATTTATTCAAAAACGGTTATATTCAAATACACAATAGTGTTGCTCTCAGACAGGCAAATATTCTGCTCTTTCTTTGGTTTGGAAATACTTTTTACTAGCTAAATGTCTACAATAGCTATGTTTTCATCCAAAAATGCCAATTAACTTTATCCGCAAAACAGGAATATCGCATAAAAGACGTACGAATAAAGCAGCGTTTCCATCCAACGAGTCAAAGAAAACAAAATCATCACTTCCTGATTAACTGGTACCAAATATCAACAGTAAAAACTAAATTTGCTGCAGTAGGAGAAGCTGCGTGAATCTTTTCTTTATTTAATAAATTACTTGCACCTCATTAAAAAGATTAAAATATCTAAAAACCACTAGAACTGTGTTATATATTTTGCTGACTTATGAACTTCCATTATCCCAAATGTTTTCAAAAAATGTTCAAATCCAGAGAAATAAACTATTTTAACTAGTGACACAGACCTTGTCCTGTGTGACCATGCTAATGCCATCATACATGCTCGATATCCGGTTCGGATTTATAGAAACTGCGAAAGGCCAAAGAAGCTTTAATATGCTGTGCATTTTATTTGTTATTGTTTTATTGTAACAGAAGCTTACAAGGTTTTTAGTAGGATAAAACAGCACTGCTTCTTCCCACATAATCATGACTGAATTATGAGTGGTTGATTCAATAGCTTTTAGCCTAAATTCATTGCACGCTGACTCTGAAATTATTATCAGAAAATTTTGCATGTTAAAAAATAAAATTGCATCTTTATAAAGTGTTTAGAGAGGTGTTTTGACGTTTCAGAGTAACCGTACAAGTAGGGCTGGACGATATGGCAAAAATTTATATCACGATATATTTTTTTATTTCGGTCGATACGATATAATTCCGATATCGATATGGACAATATTAAAAAGAAAGGAAAAACTGCCAAGAACGCACACAATGGATGTCTGTACCTACAAATGTCTGCAAAGTGAATTTGCAAAGTCGATAATACCTCCAGACTCTTAGAACTTTTTTTTTTTAAATAAAAACAGTAAAAAAAAATTTGTTCACTTTTTATTTGTATTTAGCCTATACAAACAAGAAATGTGAAATAAACTATCAAATAAATAAAGCTCTCAGAAAAATTCATAAAAAATATGCAAAATAGTTTAAAAAAAAAATAATTGTTGTAGTATAACCAGCAGGACAGCAGTGATGTGTGAACTGAATTTGGTGAGAATACAGCAATTTACAGTACAGTTATTGAATATTTTTCATAATAAAAATTCATAACAAATATGCAAAATAGTTTTTTAGAAAAATAAGTGTTGTAGTCTAACCAGCAGGACAGCAGTGACGTGTGATCTGAGTTTGATGGCAGTATAATGAGTTAGAGGGAGGTTATTGACAGCTTTTGTAGTATTGGTTTTTGCGTTTTGCTCTTTGTAGATGGTCCCTAAGGATCGGTCTCTTTGCCGCCTGCGCATAGAGATCAATATAATGCGTTCAGCGCGTAGGAAAGCGAATTTTTAGCAAAATAAGGTTGTAGGTGGTTGTATACATTGCGACAGTTGAGAAAATGTGCTATTTGTGTAGGAACAATGTTTCGGTCATGAGTTATTGATCCAGAAAATACGAATCTGCGAATCTGTTGCTAACTTTACTGAACTGAACCACTTTTACACCACTGCATTAGTCTTTCCTTTCTTATCAACTATTTCGTCTGCATTCTTACTTGTGGAAGCTTGTTCATTCGCATCTGTATTCAGAGCACTCATTTTGTAGCTAAAACTTTCTGCGGCGCAGCTTAAACCAACTGACGGCAATATCACAAGCAAAGTTTCAAATTGTCCATATTATCCCAAATTGAGTTTTGAGATAATCCCACTCAGTTCATTCATTCAATGAGATGATGAACTCTCCTTCATTTCCATGCCACGGATAAACACAATATTTCCCCTTTCTCTTTCTTTTTTGAAAAGAGAAGAGAAAAAAAGCATTACTGCTTAAATTGACTTGAGGAACTTTTCAGATACGCATATGAAAATTTCAGATTTCAACCTTAAGGCTAATTTATACTTCTGCGTCAAGTGCACACGTACGGTCCGGTCGCAGCCCCTTGCCTTGCCAGATAGAGGCGCAGTCTTCTGAGGCGCAAGTAATTTATTAAATAAGGAAACGATTCACGCAGCTTCTCCTACCGCAGCAAATTTAGTTTTTACTGTTGAGGCACACGTTTCTAAAATGTGTAGCTAATGTAATGCTCTATATTAAAGGCACAATATGTCATTTTAACCACTAGAGGGCACACGTTCAAAACAAACCAAGGTGAATTTTGATGACACCCTGAGTGTGTGAAGTCATGGGAGTTGTGGTCTTCAGTACATCCTATGGGACACTTGAAGAAATCATGTTCATATTGAAAACTTAATATGATAGAATGAAGCAGATTAAAGGCTGATTTATACTTCTGCGTCGAGTGATTGGCTTGACCCATGGCACCTGCCTTGCACGTAGTCGTGCATTTATACTTCTGCATGCTGTTTGTGTTGCTCTGCAATAACACTTCAGAAACACTAGGGGGCAGTAGGTTTTTATGTTCCTCTTTGTCGAGTTTCTTCACTTGTGTTTTGTTTTTTTGTGAACACTACAAGTAGCTAAACTTGCTCGGGAACCAGCGGACGTGCAACAACTTTAACCATAAGGTAAACACAAAACAAAAGTTTCCATCTGGAGTTCTTTCACGTGATTTGACACTTGTAAACACGCTGCACGTCAGCGTTGTTGTCAGCCACGGCAAGGGGCTTTGACCACGCGAAGGGGAAATCCTGTGTTTATCCGTGGCACGGAAATGAAGCAAATGAGTTCATCATCTCGTTGGATGAATGAGTTGAGTGGGATAATCCCAAAACTATACATTTTTTTTTTTTACAATAAATAAGTGGCAATTTGATACTTTGTCATGTGACTGCCGTATCACAAGCAAAGTTTTTGTAAATGAAGCCTGAATAGAAACTGGCAGTACTTCAAAGTATGAACACACACTCATACTCTCCAACAGAGACATGGGAAAGGTGTGCGCCGTGCATTTAAAACCACATACAGGATATACTATAGCAGTGGTTCTCAATCCTCCGCCACATTCGGACTTTATATTACGCACTTTGTTTGTCATAAAGTGCTGCATTCTGGATTTTAGCTTTCACTTGTACAGTGGCTCTGAAATGTCAAAACACCTCTCCAAACACTTCATACAGATGCGATTAATTTAAGGCTAAAAGCTGTTGAGTCGATGTTTATGATTGGGTCATGATTATGTGGGAAAGAAGCAGAGCTGTTTTATCTTACTAAAAATATAGTAAGCTTCTGTTATAATAAAATAGTGACAAATAAAGTTTCTAGAAATCCAAACAGGAAATCTAGCATGTATGATGTCATTAGCATAGTCACACAGGACACGGTCTGTGTCACTAGTTAAAATAGTTTATTTCTCTGGATTTGAACATTTCGGATTGGAAATATTTGGGATAATGCAAGTACATAAGTCAGCAAAAAATATATAACAAATTTTTAGTGGTTTTTAGATATTTTAATCTTATTTTATTTATAATCGTACATATAGTGTCTTTAATACTCAGTCTTAACCTGTTTGAACTAATGTGTAAAATCAGCGTCACACTTTCACACAGTAATATCTGGAAAAACAGCTCAACCTTTGCTTGTGTGATATTACTTAACCGTACAATGTCATAAAAATCACAAAAAAACTACTGCGATGTATAAATTTTTCATAAGTTGTATGCTTCATAACTTGATTTATACTGCATTCAAACAGGTTAATCATGCAGTGAATGTTTTTGGAATGTCTAGATGTTTTTTTTTTTGTAAGTAAGCAATTACAAAAATGACAAAAACCTCTTGCACACCCAAAGTTGGAATGTCAGCTCTATGGTTCCCAATTGGGACACGAGAACTATTCTGAATCTGAATCAGAAAGAGCTTGATTGCGAAGTATATTTACATGCACAAGAAATTTGCTGACAAACAGTTAAATAAATAAAAAATGAAGATACTTGAAATAAGTACAGTAAATTAGGCATATGTGTATAGATATATAAAATAAGTTTGTAAATGCAGGTGTGCTGTATGAATAATAGTACAGGATATTATTAAAAGGGAATGGAGGCAGTGTATTAATTAATTAATAGTGTAATGTAATTCATATTAAATTGCACAGTGGGGGAATATTTGATGATTTATATTATTAAATGAATTATACTGTTAAATATTTAAGAATATTTTAAAATGTGTAAATCTGAATCTTTTTCTTTATTTCGTACAGGAATAGCTGTATAGGAATCTTTAAGATTAAAAAGATTTAGCAGAATTTACTTGAGCCCTTCCTGAATACAAATATGAATGTGATCTGAATACGAGTGATCTTTCTTTCAGGCTGCGGTCCCAGCAGAAGAAAGCATCTACAAAGAGAAGATTGCAGAGTTGGAGAGCAGACTGTCTGCTCAGACCACAGAGACCCAGAAGCTCAAGGTGAACATCATTTACTTTCTTACTGATTTCTGTTACATAATTTACCTTTTAACCACGCTCTGTTTTTTTCTCTCTTTCCCTCGCTGTCTTTCAGGGTGAAGTTAAATCTCTTCTAGAGAGTAAAGAATCGATGGAGAAAGACCTTGCTTCGGCCACGAGCACATCCGCCATCTTGCAGGCAGAGAAAAACAAGTTACAGCAGGAGGTGCAGGAGTCCAAAAAAGAACAAGACGATCTTCTCATGCTCCTCGCTGACCAGGACCAGAAGATTTTGAACCTCAAACAGAGACTCAAAGACTTGGGAGAGCCGGTACATGCTTTGTGGCTCTTCAGAGCATAGTTTTACTCACTATATCAGACCCCCAAGTTTTTCATGTTTTTGCGATTGCTGAATCCAACGCAAAATCAACAAAAAGTCTAATTTTTTGAGATCCTGTAAACCTCTTAATTTATTCGCAAAATAATCACAAAAAATGTAAATAATCTCATAAAACATCCAATTCCAAGCCATATAATTAGATGTGTGAACCTACACTGGTCTCACGGTTCAGTTACGATTATCATGCCATCGATTCGGTTCAATTTGATATCTCGGTGCATTGACGATGCTTTCCATACACAGTTTTATATTTTACTTCACAGCACAATAATTCTAGTATTAAAATGTATGAATATATTTATATTGATATATTATTGTAATACAGTATTGACCTTTAATACAAACAGTCAGATATATAAACTGTACCTTTAAAAACTCAAGTACATGCACAGAACAACATGAACATTTATAGCAAATAAACAGATATACATATTCTGTAACTGTGCAGTAAGCAGGCTGAGGTGCAAATCGAATGAATAACATGGCGGGAATTGGGCGTTTGACGCGTTTCAGACTGCAAAAGAAAGTGGGAGCAAACATCTAACAGACGGAGCAATGGAACAGACAGAAAAGCAAGCAGCTTCAGGGTGTCTGCGGGGTCTTAAAAAGTATCTAAAGCTGATAAATCAATTATGAGAAAATGAAGGCCCTTAAAAGTTATTAAATAGTCTTAATTGCGTTTTTACGAGGTCTTAAATTTTGTTCAAGTGTTGTCCAAAGCGTTTGACTCCAAAAAAAAGCATAAATATATTTATTTTCCTCCTAATATTAACAACAGCGTGCTCTATCCGCGCAATTGGTTTAGGCCAGGGCGCGTCTGGCCAAGCTCCTCCGTCCGGGTAATGTCACTTAATTTGCGACAAACGAGGGAAAGTGATGTGATGCTCTCCACATGTATCGAAACCATAGAGCGAAACAGACGGCAAAATGGGAAAATGTAAGTTTGCGTACTCCTGGTTGGAGAAAGACAAGTTTAAACCGTGGTTGAAGCCTGTCGCTGAAAACAACCGAGTAATTTATTCTTTCAAGCTTTGGTTCCTCCGAGCTTATCTGAGTTCTGTTGCATGGTTGTGCTCCATTGATTTATTAAACTACAACTGTATATTAACAACTGTTTATTAAGTTAAAGGTTTGATACTGATTAAAACTTGAAGTGGCGATGAGGTTAAAATATTCTGAGAAGGTTCTTAAAAAGGTATTGAAATTATCTTTAGGATTCCTGCATATACTCGGAGCTTAGAATGATAGAGATTGGTTCAAGGATGACGGCCTCGGAATGTGACTGAATTGAAGAACATTTTTTTGCTTTACGTGTATGGCTGGTAACCTATTATGATGTGCGTCAAATCAATAAATGATTTAGCTTAACTTTTTCCCTGCCGTTGATGAGAGAAAACGCTTCCCTGCCATTGACTAGTTTACAGCAATCCGTGTTTTAGGTGTATTATGGTAGAGGAAGCCCTAACGCATTTTTTTATATGAAGATTTATATTAACATATATTTTTAATTGCAAAACTGTTTGCAAATTTCTGGAAATTACCACCACAAAATCAGTAATGTTTATCGCGAAAAATCACACAAAAAAAATCGTGAAAGACTAGGGGGACTGCTATATTCATATAATGATGTATTTTGAAAATAACCTTACTATATGTATTAGGTTTTGATTTTATTTTGTCCTGCTTGCAGATTGAAGATGAGGATGATCTGGATTCTAGGGAGCAGTTTGATGATGACGATGAAGAAGAGGAGGAAGAAGAAGAGTGTGATGAATAATAAAAAAAAGGATTGAATTAATAGTGGAAGTGAAAGACTGCTAATGTTAACGTGTCACTTACACAAATAGAGAGAAAATGGCTTGGACAGTAGAACTGATCTTCTGATTTTTAGAAGAATCACATATTTCTTCTTCAGACCTGCGTTTTAATTTTTAGAGAGACGATTACATTTTGCCAGCATGGTGAACTGGACCCGTTTCATTTCAAAGAAGCGTAAGTGTTTGTTCAGATAATAAACACAAGTGAATACTTTATTTTTGATCCACATTCCCAAAGCTTATGTCCTGGTCGCACACAATAGAAGATTCTAAACAGATCTTTGCACTAATGATGGAGAGGAGACAATAAAGAGAAGATCCCATGGAGAAAGTTCAGCCTGCGTTTCTATACTGCTTAACTGGTGAGAGTGTGATGGATGGATGGATGGATTGTGCAAGACATGCCTTCTCTGCTCAGGTGCATAGTGAGCTCTGTGTAACATCTCATTCAAGTTATGTCCACTTCCTCTTTTGCATTAGACTTCTGCCTGGTCACACAGCTGTTAATATTTATTGTTCTTTAAGCAGTTCCTCCATGTTTGTAGCTTTTCAGAATTGATCAGCCATCATCATCATCATCATTCACTCAGAAGTCGCAAACACATTCAACCTATGTTGTATTGAGTTGTGCTCACATCTGCCACCTTGTTTTCCCATTGTGCTGCTCTTCAACATGACACTGCTGAAGTCCCGCTGAATGCTGGGATTCAGGTTCCTCTAAAACTGGAGAGCTTTTTTTGGCAAAGTTTGATTTAGCCATTGGATAATTTATGGATGAGCCTCACAATAAACTGTATCAATACTTGTCTGTGATGTTTTGGTCTTAAATTTCTGTTTTTAATTCAATTACAGTGGGTATTGTTGTTACATATACAGCCAAATCTGACAATTAACAAGAACTTCTAACCTCTAATACCCATAACATATTTCATGCTTGATATTAAGTTTGAGAAATTGTACAATAAATAAATTAGGTATTTTCAGAAAAGATATACTGTATTTCTTTGAAGACGTTTTCTTTTTCAGCAATGTCTTAATTTCTTGTCAATGTCAAAACTCAATAAGAGAGCGGGACTAACAGAGCTTAAACTGCATGTGTATATATTGTGAGCGTACAGTGTGCATACACTGAAACCTGCAAAAAAAAAAATTGGTGTTGTTATTCTTAATGGCCCTTCAAAGAAAAGTTGAGGTCACTTGGGGGAAAAATGCTAATGTGCACACGGTTGTTGCTAGAAGGTATATATATTTATATTATTAAATTAATATTATATTATTAAATCAACTATTAGTTGTGTTTTATTAATCTCTACCTCCATCCCAACCTAAAAACAGTAATTGTTGTACAGTGTAAAAAAAAAATGACTATATCAACATGCCTATGCACACTACTACACTGGTGTTGTTGTGCTTGAGATTAGTCTTGTACATTTACATGTTCACTTACTCATTTGGCAGATACTTTTATCCAAAGCATTTTACAAGTTATGTTGTGGTCTCAACACCAAAGATAGAGTCTTGAATCAGAATCGATTCATGTCGAATTTCTCGCCCTAAAAAGCAACATCACAAAAGCCTGAGAGACATTTTCACAGAAATAAACATGATTGTAAACATACAATAGCCAACAATGTTTTTGTAAAAGTACTTTCAAATAAATCCACAGCAGAATTGCTGTGCTTTTCTGAGCAACACTTTGCTGTGTTTAAAGAATTAGTTTGGTCATGTTTTAATGTGGCAGCACGGTGGTGCAGTGGGTAGCACAATCGCCTCACTGTAAGAAGGTTGCTGGTTCGAGCCTTGGCTGGGTCAGTCGGCATTTCTGTGTGGAGTTTGGAGTTTGCATGTGCTCCCTGTTTTCGCGTGAGTTTCCTCCTGGTGCCCAGGTATAGGTGAATTGGGTGAGCTGGATTGTCCGTAGTGTGTGTGTGTGTGAATGAGTGTGTATGGATGTTTCCCAGTGATGGGTTGCAGCTGGAAGGGCATCCGCTGCGTAAAACATATGCTGGATAAGTTTGCGGTACATTCTGCTGTGGCGACCCCATAATAAAGGGACTAAGCTGTAAAGAAAATGAATGAATGTTTTTAATGTCGTTTCAATCCTGTGAGACCTTCGTTCATCTTTGGGACACAGATTAAGACATTTCAGATGAAATCAGAGAGTTCTCTGACCATCCATAGACAGAAATGGTTACGAGACAATCAAATTTCAGTGACCTCAGTAGTTTAACAATATTCATATAAAGATTCATGAACAATTTTGTGCACCAAACTGAGACTGTTCACCTACAGGTATTTGTCTCAAATCAGGGTGCACATTTTGTATAGGCATATCATATATGGCTATACAAAATACCTTAATTTGTTTTCCGATAATGAATGAATGTCTGAAAAGATGTGACGGTGGTAAGTAATTAATAACAGGTTTTTATTTTTTGGGTGAACTAACCCTTAAATTTAAGAATGAATCACCTGCATTGAAAAAAAAATGTAGGTTGAACAACATTCAGTTGCTTCAATTTACTGATTTCCTAATGGTTATTAGTGGTTTGCTGGTGGCTTTTGTTTTTACATTTGAAGTCTTTCCATTAATTAGTTTTAGTTGTATAAATTAGAGTGCAATATTAGTGTACAAAAAAATACATTTTGATATTAGTGATTTAAATGGATTACTAGCAGATCTACACTGTAACACCTAACAGTAAAAATCACTAAATGAAATAAGTTAGTTTACCTTATAATTTAAAAAACGTTACTTTGACTTAATGAAAAGATTATGGTAACTCATAAACTGATTACACCGAATAAGTTATGAATTAATTATATTTTTGTGTTAAATCTAATGCTGCAGCAGCAATACCAAGCCATTTGAGTAGCTATATAGTTCTTTGGACTTAATTTGTTCTATTAACTGAACTCAATTTGATAACTGAACTTAAAATGTTTGTTACCAATACTCTAAACGTTTGCTGATATCAACACAAATAATATATGTGTATATAACTCAATATATACAGCTTATATACATATACAGTTGAGGTCAGAATTATTAGCCCCCCATTGAATTTCTTTTCTTTTTTAAATATTTCCCAAATGATGTTTAACAGAGCAAGGAAATTTTACAGTATGTCTGATAATATTTTTTCCTCTGGAGAAAGTCTTATTTGTTTTATTTTGGCTAGAATAAAAGCAGTTTTTAATTTTTTAAAAAACCATTTAAGGACAAAATTATTAGCCCCTTTAAGCTATTTTTTTGTTTCAGTAGTCTACAGAACAAACCATCATTATAGAATAACTTGCATAATTACCCTAACTTGCCAAGTAAACTTAATTAACCTAGTTAAGCCTTTAAATGTCACTTTAAGCTGTATAGAAGTGTCTTGAAAAATATCTAGTAAAATATTATTTACTGTCACCATGTCAAAGATAAAATAAATCAGTTATTAGAAATGAGTTATTAAAACTATTATGTTTAGAAATGTGTTGAAAAAAATCTTCTCTCTGTTAAACAGAAATTGGGGGGGAAATAAACAGGGGGGCTAGTAATTCAGGGGGGCTAATAATTCTGACTTCAACTGTATATATATATATATAAGTTTACAGTACTCAAACCATTTTTTTCAAAGCTTAAATGGTTTGCCACAATAGTTTGAGTTAACTTATCGTGTTTTACAGTGTATGTAATGTCCTCTTGCATTTATTGACTAAATAAATATAAAGCAATTTTCTCTGGAATATCTTTCTGGTGAATTTGAAGAGGGCAGTATTGTTCTTGGCTGTAATGTAAATAGATACATGTCAGAAAGAGCCCACTTCCCCCAAAATAGATCCAGTAGATCTGTCATGGACCATGGCTTTAACAACCTTCCCAGCCTTTTTGAACAACTGAAGAAGGTTAATCAGAAAAATATCATTTTAAAACTTTAAAAAGGTTTTCGGTAAATGTCTTTTTTAAATCTATTTTATGCATATTGGTGGAAAGAAAACGCACATTTATCATTGAATTCAAAATTATTAACGACATTCATCAGCAGAGCGAAATGGATTTAAATCCATTCACATATTGGCTGTCCTTATTAATTTGTTTGGTAATTTATTTATGCTTACTTGCATAGTTTGTGTGTATATTTAGTCCTCAGACGAATCACAGTGGGATGGGGGAGGGGACAGTGCTCTCAGAGACAGGTTATGGTTATATCATCATCTCTCATCATCTCTCCACCCTTTCACTCCACCGCAGCGCCGCCCCACACCCATAGACATCGACAAACGGGACGGGTCCTGAGAGAAACAGAAGCAGCCTAGAAATGGGCGGGGCTTAGCACGTGGAGGTAATTTCTAATTGGATAAATTCATCTGGTCCCCAAAGTATTAACGTTTTTAACACTTAATTATCGATTTAAAGTAAATGGTAATTAAAGTTTTTCAGGAATTGTTTGTTTTGGATAAATTATTGTCCTAGCAAATGCGGGAGTAATTCGTTTGCAGAGGAATCACGTGGTATCTGTTACTTTTCACTCCGTTGTAAACACTGGACCAATCACAACAATTTATGAATATCAACTTATTCTTGTATTTAATGAATTTTGTACATATTGCTTTGGGGATATTTCAGTTTAACCTTTGGACAACCGTTTTAATAGTTAATACATTTAAACGATTATGCACCGCTGTGTGTGAATACACCCAATAAGACAAACAGCGTCCTTGAAATGTGAATGGAGCTGGGTGGTGTGTTTGTGTGTCTGAGCGGCCAGGCGCCCCTTTAGGATGACTCGTTTGAGTCCCATAGTGAAGTGAAACAGATGCCAGCCGATGCTCACAGCTCACCTCAAACACTGCGGCATCTGTGTTCCGCTCATCCCATAATCTCTACCTCTCTCTCTCTGACACATTTCTGCGAGAGAGTGTTTAAAAAGACGCGGATCTAGTGGCCGTGGCTTGTACTCTCAGGTCTCTTCATACTGCATGACCATCACAAAGGTAAGATAACTCTTATAGTATCCCATGTAGATCTTGGCTTATTGTTCAATGCTATTTTTTATTTCTTGTCATTTTAGTTTTTTGGGCAGTTTGACTTTTGGAGTCATTGGAGTACATTATTATGATAATTTGGGGTATTGCAGACTTGATCATTATATCAAGTTATTGTGGAACACTTTATTAGATTTTTGAGGTTATTTATATGTAACCTTCATCAATCTATATTTAGTGATTGTTTTCACTTTGCAGTGAGTGTATTATTACTCATTATGTAATAATGCATAATGCATTGATTTGACTAGCAATTAGCAGTTCATTTGTCACAGAATTAATCATAACTTGGATTATAAAAATTTATAATTATTTGTCAATGTCAGATCATACTAGTTATAATAGTTAGCAAAAATACAAAAGCAAAACATTTTTAGATGTCACCATTAATATATTTATAGCCTAGTATTTATTAGATGTTTACACTTTTTTACAGTCTTGTCCCACTTAACTCACGTCATCCATTTCTTTAGCGACTGAAATGACTTTCAGTCTGTCAAATAGGATAAAAGTTTAATTTATCAAGAACATTGACTGATGGACTGCTTCTTGTGTGAGCTGATATCTATTAAAATAAAGGGATAATTCAACCAAACATTTTACGTCTGTCTTTATCATCCTCCATCATCATTCCACACTTTATACCTTTTGTTTTTCTGTGGAACACAAGATATTTTGCACAATGTCAGAATTCAAAAAGTTTTGAAACAAACTCCATTGTAGGAACTCAAAGCTCTTAAAAAATAGACTTTTTTTAAATAAAGACAGACAAACAGAAATGTGAAAAAAGTTTAGAATATGCTGGTACACAAATCTTAATCCAATTTGTACTCTTCTTCAAAATGTTTCTAGATTTACTCTTCAAAATACTATAACTCAAATCACAAAAATCGTCCTAAATAAAACATCAGACTACCATTTTAGTTTATTTAGTTTTCTTTTGTTTAAAAGGTATTATGTTTCTATTTACTTACCCTCCACTTGTTTTAATACATTTTATTTCTTCTTCTGAACTTCTTCAGAAGTTTGTTTCTTCTCCAGAACACAAAAAAAAATCTAGAGAGAAAGAAATCTATACAAGTCAATGGCTACCAGTTTTCAACATTCTTCAAAATATCTTCTTTTGTGTGAAACAATAAATAAATAACCAAACAAAAGCACTTGAGGTGAGTAAATAAAGGCATGGCTAGATTGCTGAGTGAGACAGACAGACACTCAGGGGAGGCCAGGTAAAGAAAGACAGATCTTGAGGGTTGCCAGGTGTCAAAGTCCTGAGGGTGAGACATGTCATATGGAGGTGTGGTCGTGTTCAGACATGCCTTGAGGACTGCTTCAGTTTGGGTCTTCACCTGGGTCTTCACCTGATTCAGACTCCTCTGGCCATGCTCATCTGTCTTTAATGGAATTTGCCTGAACATTTGCAACAGTTCAGTGATAATTCACAACAATGGCTAGCCTATGGAGTTTTTTTTTTCAGTGTGTGCCAGAATGAAAACTAGAGCAAAATGATTTATTAGCATTTGCATAGGGTGAACGATAAAAATAGAGTGCAGTAGTCAGTCCAGAGATAAAAAAAAAAAAAAAGATAAATTTTCTCCATATTACTTTTTGACAGCTGGTAAAGCTTTAAGGACAGACCTGCCTTAAGCTCCAAAGTTGTTAATCAGTTTTATGTGTTTTTCTTAAACATAGATTTCCACAATAATTCAGTTTATTTTTTTAAAACAATCATGGTTTTGTTAAATGCATGATTATAAAGATTTCACCGTCTTAGCTTCTTCCTTAAAATTGCAAATTAATCAACCCAATCACTCTATGCTTTTAAAATACTAAAATATTTGTTTATGTATAAATTGCTATGAATACCTGAGTGAAATTGTCCAACAAATGTAAGTACTATTTTTTATATATATAAAATGGCTGATTGATATATATATATATATATATATATATATATATATATATATATATATATATATATATATATATATATATATATATATATATATATATATATATATATATATATATATATATATATATATATATATATATCAATCAGCCATTTTCAGTCTAATGCTTCAATGGACTGTAGATCTTTAGTCACAAGTTACTCTGAATACAAGTGCTACTTAAATGACAAAAATGAAATTATCTGCTTCCTATATTTCCATTAAATAATGACTGTTGGCAAAATCATGACTTTTTATGGCTCACAAATATTCGGTGTCTGATTAGAGGCTTTGATTAGAAATACATTTCTTTTGACCTATTGAGCTTTTTGTGTTGGCAAGTGTGTAGAATTGTATGGTTTTCATACATGGACCAGTGAGATATAAACATTTAATTACACTACTGACACATACTACTTTGGAATAAAGTAAAAAACCTAAAATAAAAACCTAAAACTTTTGTTACTTTTAGTCTTTGCTGAATAAATCTATTAATTTATTTTAAACAATAATGAATAAAGAATAGCTGTAAAAACATCATTCTAGATCAATACAAATTGCTGATTTACCACATTAGCTTGATCTTGACTTGACAGTGAATCATCAAGGACTACACATCTTTTTTTTTAAAAATTATAGAATGGCAGTGTATCACAGTTGTTGAAAATATTAATTATAATACAAATACAAAATATATCAAGTACATACGTCTTGTTGTACACAGTAATACTTCTAATTCTCACTAATAAATTCTTTTAATATGTAAAAATGTTTTTGTCACATAAACAGTTACTTGTGAACTGAACTGTGATCTTGAATAAAAGTATGTAGTAGTAAAATATAGACACACATGGACTTTAAACCATCAACACAGAAACCTCAATACCAACCAACAAAACTGCATAAAACAAATTCTGGTGACTGTTGACAAAAACAGCACCATAAATCAAATAAGCAAAAAGGAAAACAATAATCCTCCTGACCACTAGTTTATTTGTGCTGCAATGCATGCTGGGAGCTTACAGACACTTAACAATTAAGAAACACTGCTCAATATGAAATATGAAATATCAACTCTTAGGCTATAGTCACGGGATGATATTAGGTTTTTAAAGCATCTTTATGTGAAATAGACAAGGTAAAGTAAATGATGATGATGATAAAATGAAAATGCATTGTAAAATAATCTGTTAATTAACGGTGTCTGTATTTATTTTGTGATTCACAGAAGGTGTTTTCTGTTTATTTACTGTTATGAAGTGCATTGGTCTCTGCACTGTCGAATATTGATGTTGAAAATTCAACTATGCAGATTAACAGAATGACTTTTATTGACATTTTAGTTGTCTGAAACAATATATTGAATAAGAAATAATATAATATATGAGCAATATCACATGAGTAGCAGTGCAATATGGCTGTATATCGGCACTGGTGGGAGGTGTGCATTAGTACAAGGCCGCAGGTTGAGTGTCCCACCAGTGATGATAAACAGCCACATTGCGCTGCTACAAGTGTAATATTGCGTTTATACAACAGTTTGACAGCATAATCATTGTTATAAAAAAGAAAATCAAAAACAGAGTCTTAAAATCTTTTTGTATGAAGAACTACTTTCTTCCGCTACTCCTTCACATCTGCAGCTGACGTCAGAACAGCAGAAACTGTTGCTACTTCACTAACGTCACTTTAGAGCTAGTATCTGAATGATTCTGTAGCGTAATGTCTAAAGTGATGACAAAACAGGTGATTTTGCTCACATAAGGCTGAATGGCATGAAATGCCATCAGTCTACAGACATTTCCCAGTATTTCTCTGTTGCAATCGGGAGGTCACAGTAATTAACCCAGAGAAAGCCAAATCAAAGCAAACACTACCAGATTTCTATGGTATGAATATAGCGCTACAATATAGAAAAGAGAGTGATTGACTTAGAATGTCACTTACTTGTTTTATGATGATTTGATCAGCTGTAGTTTGAAATAACTCAGTTTTTCCTCCACTAAGGGCTTATTATGCGGTCTCTGTTGCCATCTTGTGGCATACCGTCAACCGTCTTTGCTCTGCTCAGCATGACAGGCTGATGGATGCTGACGTGCTATATCTCAGAAATTATAAATATTTAAAATAGGCACTATCCTTATAAATAAACTGCATGGTTGCAATGTAAACAACTACATTATTGCCTAAAAAAGCCTCAAAAGTACTTTGTTGTCCAAAAGCTGCAATATTTTTCAAACTATAGTGAGTTTATTGATCTGCTGTCACTCTATGTGGGTGGAGTAATACAAAAGGTTGAGGAAGCTGTACAAGTGCTGTTAATTGCAGAATATCGCACAGCTATCAGCCAATCAGATTTGAGAACCAGACAGAACTGTTGTAATATAAGTATTATAACAGAAAAAGTACTGGCAGTGTATTACCACACTGTAAATGTGGTGTGCTTTTGAATAGCATTTTAAGGACCTTTCCCCAACAACTTTTGATATAAAAAAGTTTGAAACTGTCACTGTTATTGACATTTTTAATAGTTTGATCTGAAGTGATATTGTCTGTGCTGGTGTTGTAAACTACAGAGCAAAACCTGTTAATAAACTGCCTGCACATTTACGGTTATTCTATTATTTCTATATTTATTATAAACTTATTTCTATATTTATTGTCTTACACAATATATTGTTTTCAAACTACTAAAATGTCAATAAAAGTGACACTGTTAAACGTCAGACTACAGAAGTGAATTTTCAACATCAAAAGTCGACAGAACAGTGATTAGTGTCCCATAATACAATTTATATCCGTAAATAAATGAAAACAACTACACTGTAAAATATTTTCTTGATTTCAATGGTAAAAAACTACATTATGGTAAAAATCTGTAACCTGTTTAACAGTATTTTTTTATATATATATATACGGTGAATAACCGTAAATTAACTTTCCCAAAACTCCCTACATGGCACTCCTATTTTTATGCTTTTTTTGTTGATCTTACCATGGTTCATTTTAGTTTATTGTCTTGTGTTATGCACATTAGAGTTTCATGTTACATCTAATGTTGACGAAGGTCGCTGGTTTGAGTCATGGCTGGACCAGTTGGCATTTCTGTGTGGAGTTTGTTTTCCCCTGGTCTATGGTTTCCTCCAAGTACTTTGGTTTCCCCCACAGTCCAAAGACATTCGGTATAGACCATTTTGAGGGATGTAAACAATAACAATGGTCCTGACATATTTCCTGTTTTACATTTTAAATTTCCATAGCTTCTCAGAGTCCAGAAAGTTCCACTTATTGATAAGTAATGTTACGATAGCTGCTATACCATTAAGTTATGATTTAATCACCTCTTGTTACAGATATAAAATAGTTAGATAACAAGTAGGAATATTGTATATGTTCATAGACCAATGAGATCACCACATTAAAATGGTCTATAAGTGAATTGTATGAACTAAACTGGACGTCGTGTATGAGTGCATGTGTGAATGAGAGAGTGTGTATGGGTGTTTCCCAGTACTGGGTTGCAACTGAAAGGGCATCCGCTGTGTAAAACAAATGCCAGAATAGTTGGCAGTTCATTCTGCTGTGGCAACCCCTGATAAATTAGGGACTAAGCCAAAGAAAAATGAATGAATGAATGAATGAATGACACCTTCTTTATATTAGTATATTTCTTCTCTGCTTGTGGGAAAAGTTGTTTGTGATGAGCTTTGGTTCATCATATTAATTTCTCATGCACACTTGCTTATGGTTAGACTACTTTTTTATATATTGCAAAAATAGAAATTGAATAAAAATGTAAAATGTGGTGGTTGCCATCACTGATTGTTAGGACAAAAACTTATTTTAAAATGGATTGTGTTGTGTAAAGTTAGGACACAGTGTTGATCTGCTACACTTTACCATGATAATAAGTTTACTTTAGCTCATTCATGAACATGATATACAGGAGTCCAATAAGATGCAATGAAGATGACAACTATTCCACACTCAGTCAGGGCATCACCAAACTACATGCCTTTGTTTGCTTTTTAATTACATGCTGTGCCTTTAACAAGCAAATCAGGTCATTGTTTAAGTAAATACAAGAGAAATTCCAAATCGTAGTAAATGTTAGCATAAAAATGAGTTCAACTTAATTTTTTGGAATACACCCCTAGTATATTTAAATTAAAATAAAGTAGTTGTTGAAAGTAAATAATCAGTTTGCAGTTTATGCTGTAGAACAAAACCTTCAAGTATTGTCAAGTTACATTTTCCACAGATGTTACTTTACTCATTAATTAAGCTTCCCATTAAAAAAGCCCAAAGGAAGATCCTGCCTCATAAATTATTATTTAGTCTTCCGGGTTTTGACGTGATCCCGGCACCACTCTATTGATTTAAACAACTAGCAGCAAGAAGAGAAAAACTGTTCTTTAACTGTTGCTTGCTTAACATCTGAGTGGTTTATCACTTTACAGTTGATTTTTTTTGTTATTTTACAGGGGGTTTTGACCCATAACACGGTTGTTAGAAATACCATGACAATTTTTTAATTAAAGGTTATGAACAAGACACTCTGAGATGGATGTGGAATGTGTACAAAAAATCTTATTTTAATTAAAGTAATCATTAAAGAGAAGAAATTTTAAGTTCTCCTCATCAAACAGAGACGAAGGGGGACGTTTCTTGGCAAAAAAAAAATGTCTGGGTATCTTGCTTATAAATGTATGATTATACTCTTGTGGTACCATATATTAAATAATAGATAAATATAAATCTTGAATATCTTTTCATGTCAACTGCTTATGGAGGAAACTATAGCCTACTATGCAAACAATACAGCCATCTGCTCATCTAAGCAGGACATTCACTAGAGCTCATGAAACCTGAAACTAAATCAATATGTTTATTGACTAATACAAAGATAGAGATGTGCTGCACACACAAATTGTATAATGACTTGAGCATTACGGCGGGAAGTGAAGTCAGTCACATTCCATACCATTCGATAACCCACTTAAGAAGAGAGGATGTTAGCAAAGGCTTCGGGACTGAGTACAGACAGAGTGAGTATCAGCAATGTCAAACTAATAATAATTATCACGGAACATTTCTGGAAGAGAATGCGTGTGATTCACAGTAAGTGATCACACAGTAAGAACAGACATTTTCAAATGATCATCTGACATTTATAATACTGAAAGTCCCAGTATATAGTTTACCTAATTTATTGAAAATAAAATAACTAGCAAACATAGTAACAGTAACATCAGTCTCGCATCATACTTCATTTTAAACCCGTTCATTTCATCTGGAGTGCAGTGTGCTTTCATTGGGAGTGTCTTGGTATTTAAATGTTTCTGTTGTGTTGCATTTGGTGCAGACATCCAAATTGCTTGTTGCTGGAATCTTGTCGCATCGCATGGTCTTAGGATACACTGTAAAACCTTGTTCTAACAACACACAACATGACAAGATTCCAGTGACAAGCAATTTGGTTGTCTGCACCATATGCAATGCGACACACAACAGAAGTGTTATAATCTAATTAATACACATTTAGCATTATTAAAAGTACATAGGCTGAGTGGCTGATGTGGTTTGTACTGAGTCTAAGTTCTGATGTTCATTTTCAAACCGTTTGCTAGTTATTTTATTTTCAAGATCTGAGGTGAACTATCTGCTGCTTCTTTCAGTATGGCAATAAATAAGGCATTTCTTCTTTCTTTCTGTTTACTGAACTAGTCTGCAGTAACGAAAACAGGAGACTCATTAAAAACAGAAGGCTAACCAAAAAGTAACTCAGGGTTTTACAAAGTGTGGCCAACACAAAATGCATATATTCCTAATATGTGAGTCCCATCTTACACTCAACACACTATAAATACTATGGTATAAATAGAGCACTACAACATACAAAAGAGAGAGATCAACAATTTCTAATGATTTGATCAGCTGTAGTTTAAAATTACGCTGGGTTTTTCCTCCTCTAAGGGCTTATTTTGCAGTCTCTGTCGCCATCTTGTGGATGGCGCTGTATCTTCGATATTATAAATATTTAAAATAGGCACTATTTTTCTAAATAAACTGCATAGTTGTAATCTAAACAACCACATTCTTGGCTAAAAAGTCTCAAACGTACATTATGTTGTCCAATAGCTGCAATATTTGTCCAACTGTAGTGAGTTTATTGATCTGCTGTCACTCTATGTGGGCGGAGTAATACAGAAGGTGAGGAGGCTGTAGGAGTTCTGATATTGCAAAATATCACTATCATATAATCAGACTAGAGAACCAGACAGAGCTGTTGTAAAACACTTAATAAAGCACATAAGCAGTACCTGAGGTGATAATTACTTGATAGTTGTTTATGCTGTTCTTTTGCCTCAATGGTGTTGAAATTCTGTATATGGTGAGAATAAAAACTTGTTAAAAAATGAAAAAAGTTACCTTTTATCGTGTGTGTTGGGGTGCAATTGAAGTGAATCAAGATCACTCAAGCAATTGCTGACGAGAGACTAGCGCAACACAGCATGAAAGCAGCAGAGCTTTTATTATGCCACAGTCCACTGCTTCCAGTTCTTCTAGTCGTGATCATGTGGTAAAGTAGCAGTAATGTTTTATTCTACTAAATACATTTTATTTATGCTCTGTGCAGTTCAATAGAATGGACAACATGATAAAGCATCTTTGGTGATTCACTGTTTCTATAAAATCATTCCAGAAATGGGAGGTGAATGACGTCATTATAGCGACACAGGACCCAGTCTGTGTCACTATATAAAATTGCGCATTCTTCTGGTTTTGAACGTTCTTTCAAAATATTTGGGATAATGTCAGCATAAAAGTCAGCAAAATATATAACACTCTTCTAGTGTTTTTTTTTTTATATTTTAATGAAAAAATCATTCATATTGTGCCTTTATATAAAATGATTGTCTTAAAAATACCACACAAATGGTGCTTTAGTTCATAATATAGTTCATAAATTGTCCAGCAAGCAAAAGCACGACCACAGACTAAGTACCACTGTATCAGTGATTGCAGTTATTGCTCTTTAAATATAACAGAATGATCCAGTCGTGAACTTCATAAAATCCTCACCCTAACCACAGGCTCCATCGAAATGCAGACATAACAGGAACTCTATTGAAACCAATCATAAAAGAACATTAAACTATATTAATCTATTAATCTTGCAAAAATGCATTAAATAACACTTAACTTCAGTATTTACTTTGAGTCTGGAGTAAAGCACGTTGAGAACTAGAAGCTAATGACAAAAAACAAACTTCTTTCTGAAAGAAATGCTTAATAAATAAACAATGTACAATGTCATACAGATTACTGAATTTTGCAGTTTAAATCAAATCAATGTACATTTATTAAGTCTTCTAAAAAGTGTTATTTCAGAACTAACTTTATAATTAATAGATAATAAAGTGATAGTTGAGTTATGTTTACCACAGCCATTATTTTATTCATTAATTAAAAACCCTCATTGTAAAACACCCAGGAAAACCTCAAGGGAACCAATGGCATATTATTCTTCTTGACATCATCCCTGCACCACTGTATAATGTGCTGCCTAACCAAGTTATGTGACATGCATATACTTTCCACCCATACTGCAAATGTCATAATAACATATGATTTAGTCTGTGAGCCACAAGTGTTGCATTTGTGGCACAATTATGACTTAACAATTCACTGCCATTCATTGTTGTGTAATAGCCAAAAGCTTCATCATAGACGTTTTTAGTTTCTCTGAGGGCTGGGGATGTTTTTATTGATGAATTACTCTTTCAGGACCAGTTTGGCAAGCCCCACGAGTAATTTTTTTTTTCTCTTAAGAGGGAAATTCAAATGTATGCTTTGAAAGTCAAATTGAACATTCCCACTTTTAGAGAAAAAAGGGCCCGTGCAAATGAACCAGATTATTCAGTTGGCAATGCATTTACATTTTTCCTTTCTCAACACGTGGATTAATAAACTGCTGCTCACCTTAAGGATTTCACCAAATAAACCAGTGGTTTGACAAACACAAAGGTAGATCAACCCTCCTGTCTTTGCCAAACAGAGGCAGAGTATTTGCTAAGCAAACCGCATGAATGAATGAGGTGGGCAAATGCAAAACATGTTTACACAAATTAGTTCTAACCTGAAAATGTAGTTTTTTAACCTTATGTTCATTTGTCTTCACTTAATACAAACTTGAAAAACAACATTCATTGGAAATGCATTCCTCTATGTTCCTTTATGTAGTCTAGACAACATATAAATTAGATATTAAAATGCTCTTAATATGTACTTGTGCACACAATTCAACGCAGTTTCCAGCTCAAATGAGAATTAGAGTCAGGACACATCTGTGTTTTTTCTTTCCTCTCAAATTGTAACATGCAATTTTTCATTAAAGCTAATTTGGGCAATTTTTTCAGACAATAGTTTCACAAATCTTACGTCAGAATATTCAGTTTTTGCTTTAAATTGATATTGAAAACATGTATAGTCTAATATAAATGAAAAAACTGCTCATGTATGCGGCATCTTTGTTTGTATTATGATTAAATTGCAGTGGCTGCCTCTAATAAAAAATGAAAGAGCACAGACAAAGCCTTAATTCGATTATATGAAGACTTTGTGTGGCTTACTTAATTTGGGATTTTTTTTTTTTTTTTCATTTATTTTTTATTCAGTTTTGTTATATTTCAGTTTCACAAAGAAATGTGCAGCAATAGCTTAATAAAAGGACACCTGTATTGTGTACTGAATTATGACATCAATCTCATTTTATAAAAACAAAAATGTGAGAAAATTGAATTGTGAGTTGAGTGAATCAATGCATCCCTATTTGACCATTTAGGTGTGCAGCTTGACCTTAAAGTTGACATTACGTGTCTGTGTTCTGTTTCAACTCTGAGCACAGTTAGAAATAGTTTTGAGGATATCATCTTTAGCACTTTTAAAAACATGAATAAATCAAATACACTTCAATAAATCAAGCATGTGCAGATTTACAAAAGTCACACATGATTTTACTGATTTGCATGTGAAATCAGTTTTTCACGGGGAGGAATATGGCACAATTCACATTTTATCTGAATTATTGTATTTTCATAATTGTTGGAGGCTAAAATCGAAACTGAATTGATTTTTGATTAATTGCACAGCTCGCTGAAGGCAAGCATGGTATCTCATTTGTTCAGAGCTATTTTGTGTTTCTTTGCACAATATCATATTATGATCTTAAAACTCTTTTAAAAACACTAAATATAGTGTAAAAATAAGTCTTAAATAAGCTCTTAGTCAAAAGGGAACAACTTTTAGTGCTACATAACACCTATATTTTAAGCCTGGTGACATATAACAGCATCTTAACCACCACCAAACAAAAAAATCACTAAAGAACCATTGCAGGTGTAGCACTTAAATCAGTTCCCCTATGATTACAAGCCAAAGAACCACTTAGCTGAAATAGCGTGTCAACTACAAAGAATCACTGAAGAAACAATTTTGTATGTGTGTAGTGCATGCATTTGTAAACCATTTTTACACAATCAATTTATCACATGTTTACACTTGCAATCTGAAGGTATTAATCTTGTCAGTCTTTAAATTATGAAAATAGAAACTTACGAAAGCAAGATAAAATGGCTTACTTACTTGTGTTTTTATGACATGTTTTGCTTTGTTAACATTGCTGGTCAGGTTAAGACTACGCATTAAAATTTTAAATGCATCAGTGGTGATTTGAAACATTGTTTATGGTGCATTTATGATATGGTACATTGATGTTTCTGATGAAACAGTATGCATTATGTTCAGCAGTTAACAGTATGCAAATGTTCAGTGCCATTAACTGAACATTTCACGTTGAAAGTGTTTCAAACTAGACAGAAAACTATGTGATGTCATGATGTAATGTTTTTATTAAAATTTAAATTAAAATACATTGAATTATTTCAGTGTTTCATCTACATTTTATTTGATCATCATAAAACTACAAGGTCGAGTTTCTGTTATTATACAATAACTTTGACGTCACTAGTTTATTTTTGGATTGTAGGGCTGTTGGTTATCTTGGATTGAAGCTATAAAGCAGTCAAGTTGTAATTTTTACACCCGTGCATGGCTTGTCCTCACCTCAAGACCTTTACAGTATTTTGTAAGTCTGTTAAGACCTGAGAAAAGATAAACAAACTTATCCAGACCCTCCTAGAGAACCAACATTTATCATATCAAAACACAGTCTCAGGACTCCATTAACATAACAACAATCCACGACCTCCAAGACAATAATGCCACTGCCCCATCTACATAGTTAGGATTTAGTGAGCTCTTAATGGCCCAGAAACTGAAACCCAGCGTTGTATTGTCAAAAGACAGATCTCCCCATTCAAGATCACACAGAAAAGAGAGCTGGAGCCACAGTGCTTTTCCTCTGCTCATCAGCATAATGTCTGTAATCTCTGGACATTAGTCAGCGCTCGAGGCTTCCAAAGCTGCATGTCAGGCTGCTCTCTAATTGCTTGGATAACAGGGCCTGAACTCATCGCTAATGATAGTGTGAACGCTCCTTTTTTGTTTGGTGATGGACATCCGCCCTGCAGCAAGTCAGCAAAAAAGGCACAGTCAGCAGGTTTTTCAATTATTTGTATCACAGAATGCCTTTTAGGTGTTGAGTTGCACCTCTGTCACCTTCCAAGTGAAACTTATACTCATCTGATAGAAGTGATACCGATCCAACTTCCGTCTGTTCTTTCAGACTAAACCCGACCTGTGGACTAGACTCTGCCCTCGCTTGCGTTTTACACTTCTTCTATTGAGTTTACGACACCAGTCCTTAATTTCTCTGTATTTGTTTTACCCTGTATTTGTTTACCTTGCTTTATGAAGCATAAACACATTTGCCTTTGCTGTAAAGCACAGTATTAATCAGAGCTTTCCTTTTCATACATTCACACACAAAACCAGCTTTTTTGTCTACTCACACTGCAAAAAAGGCCCTTTTTGTCTAGTTTCTAGAACAAATGTCTAAATATACTCTCAAATCAAGAAGCATTTCGAGAAGCAAAAAATATTGTTTTGTTTTTAGAAGTAATATGTCAAAATTTAACAAGCAAAATAAACTTGTTTTCATTTTGACATAAGATTATTTGCCTGTTTTAAGGAAAAACTCGCCTATTTTTTTTACATTATTTCTGAAATAAAAGACAATATTTTTTGCCTGACTAGAAAAGTCTTATTGATTTAGGAATTTTTAGATATTTGGACTAGAAACTAGGCAAAAAAGTAAGTAAAGCTGTTTTTTCAAGTGCATCGGAAGCAGTTCACACAGTAGACAGATTAATACTTAAATATTACAAAGGTTATGTGTCAAATATTCTGCTGGAAAGAAGCAAACAGAAACTTGAAGCATGTCTAAAAGAATAGAGAAACAAATTTTAGGTTTTTGAGCGGAAAAATAGAAAAAATAAATATAGAAGAAAAGTCAGCACACTGCAAATATAGCCTAGAATAAAAAATAAATATTTAAAATTGAAACTTGCTTACATCATAGTATGTATTTTATTAAATTGTCATAACATTAGCTTTTAAATTGTATTAATGCATTTAATCCTTTACTATAAACTGTCTTGTTTCAACTAAGAAATATAATACGTAAATATGAGTTTGTCCACATTTTAGACAAAGTTGTCTTGCAACTACCTTGTAGCGTTCTCTGATTTAAAGTAGTTATTGTTTCGCAAAGTGGCACAGTGGCTCAGTGGTTAACACTGTCGCCTCACTGCAAGAAGGTTGCTGGTTCCAAGTCAATTAGCATTTCTGTGTGGAGTTTGCATGTTCTTCCTGTGTTGGCGTGGATTTCCTTCGGGTGCTCCTGTTTCCCCCACAGTCCAAAGACATGCGCTATAAGTAAATTGGGTAAACAAAATTAGCTGTAGAGAGTGTTTGGTTGTTTCCCAGTACCGGGATGCGGCTGGAAGGGCATCCATTGACTGCGCAAAACATATGCTGGAATAGTTGACTGGTCATTCCACTGTGGTGACCCCTGATAGATAAGGGACTAAGCTGTAGGAAAATGAATGAATTGTTTTGCTTTGTATTTCATAAATCAGTGCAAACAGTTGCGCTGCATTGAATTGTAATTTTGATTCATGATTATAGTTAACTAAAGCTGAATCCATAGAAAATCCTGTTTGTTACTTGAAAAAACTTTTAAATATATTTAAAAAGCTAAGAAAATATTTACTGATTTAATATATCTATTAACCATCTGTCCCGGTTCTTGTGTTTATGTCATGTGATTCCCCATGTGCTGTGCTCCATGTTCTTTGTTTGTGTCATGTGATTCTTTTGTTCTGTTTTCCCGCTGTTTTCTAGGATCATGAGTTTCACCTGCTGTCACCCTGTTTGTGATTTGTGTAATCATGTCCTGTGTATTTAAGTCCTGTGTTTTGTTCAGTCCACCTTCCGGTATTGTATTGTCATCCCTTGATGTCTCTCCTGCGTGTATATGTTCCAGTGCCTGTAGTAAGTGTCTTTGTTAATAAATGCATGTTTTGATAACTCCTGCAATCCAGTGCGACTCTTTATAGAGTAGAAGCGTGACAGAATACCGGACCTAAACAGAAAAGTTGCAGCGTTGTTTTCTCTCGTCTTTTTTTTGTAGACTTTTTTGCCCCAGTGTTCTTTTCCCATCCCCTTGTACTTCCCATGGACCCCATCTACCACCCCGAGTTCCTGCTCCTACTGCTGGAGCAGGGGGAACTGAGCCTCGAGGACCATACCAGACTGTTCCTTACCATCGCTAAGTAATAACACAGCATGCAGAGCACTGTCATCTGAAGATGGTCCTCGAGGCAATTTCGCCGCATATGTGGAGTGGACACTGGTGAGGAATAGATCATTGTTCACCGTCTGTGTGGAGGAAGACCTTGCCAGAGCCTACCGCACCCGCGGTGTGTGAGCCATCGCCATCGGGAGCGACAGAGCTGAACACCACAGAAGAGGAGGACCTCAACAGTCCTTCTGACCAGGTGTGTGAGCCGGCAACATCGCCCATCATGGGAATGCTGGTGGATGTTGATGGACCAAGCGAGGGTCCCGCCCACCTTCCCACTGCTGAGGGTGATCTAAAACTGGATACTGAAGTGCTGCTCATAGACTTCTGAAGTCAACCCTCCCCCACTGTCTACTCAGATTCCAGTGTCACGCCAACTGTTCCCAGACAGTCTCCCAGCCCTGTTGTTCCCCGAAGATGTGAGCTCCAGTGTCATCAGCAGCAAGCCCCACCAATCCACCCTCTCCTCCTCCGCATATGAAAGATCATGCAGCCAGTCAGCCAACTCCCGTCCCTCTGCTGTCAGCCAGCTCCTTAGCTCACCCTCAAGCTCCTGGAAGGGAGGTCTTGCTGTGGGCCTGTCTCCCAGCTCTGACATTCAGAGGATGTCACCCGCCGTTGTCATCTCCGGCCTCCGAGCTGCAGACTCTGCCTTGGCCCTTCGACCCTGAGGCTCCATGTTGGCTCGCTGCTCCCTTGTCTCCTCCGTGGACCGACAGCCCACCAGCTCCACCAGGCTCTCTCATCCCTCTGGCTCTGCCTTGGCCAGTCGTTGCCCTGCCTGTGGCTCTGGATTCCATTCCTCTGGCTGCACCTCGTCACTCCCTCCTGCCAGCTGCGTTAAGCTCCTCGTTCCCTCCAGCTACGCCTTGGTCCTCTGTCACTCTGGCTCTGCCGCGGGCTTCCGGAACCCCATCATCGCCTCGCCCGAGTGAGCCATCTGCTCCACCCTGGCCCTCCGGGACCTTGGCATCACCCTCGCCCTATGGCTCTCCGTCTCCTCCTTAAGCTCCACCACCATCAGTGGCATCTCCCTCAGTCTGTCCCCTTGGAGTCGGTGGCCACTCCTCCTCCATGGTTCCTCCCTTCCTCGACTCCGCCCTGGGCCATCCTCGTGGCTGTGTCCTGAGACTTCTGGCTCCTGCTCCTGGTTCCTCCCTCCCGTGTCTCCTCCTCGACTCCTCATTCTCCTGTTAGTCTTCAATCCTGCTTCCTTCTAGGACTCCTCCCTGGCCACCCCCTTCTGCCCTCCTATGTCTTGTATATGTTGTTGAAGGCGCGGGAACATTCCTTCAAAGAGCGGGGGTAATGTCACAGTCCTTGTGTTTATGTCATGTGATTTCCCCATGTGCTGTGCTCCATGTTCTTTGTTTGTGTCATGTGATTCCTTTGTTCTGTTTTCCCGCGGTTTTCTATGATCATGAGTTTCACCTGCTGTCACTCTGTTTGTAATTTGTGTAATCATGTCCTGTGTATTTAAGTCCTGTGTTTTGTTTAGTCCAGCGTCCGGTATTGTATTGTCATCCCTTGATGTCTCTCCTGCGTGTATATGTTCCAGTGCCTGTAGTAAGTGTCTTTGTTAATAAATACATGTTTTGATAACTCCTGTGATCCAGTGCGACTCTTTATAGAGTAAAAACGTGACACTATCTAAATTACTATTACTTTATTCATTTTTATTTTATTTTACTTAAGATTAAAACCAAAATAACTAAAATATTATAAAAATGAATCATTTAAAAAATTACTAGTAAAAACTGTGATTGTAAATGAACAATATTAAAACACCTCTGCTCCCTTTTATCAATTCATTAGTCTGATGAAATGCCAGTACATTAGCTTGTTAAATAGTATAATAGTAAAGAATAAGTAAATTTTAATAAAAAATACCCCTCTTAAATCAAACTCAAAGCCAATACACAATTGTTATTATATTTATTCAACATAAAAGTATTAATACATAATTAATAATGCTTAACCAGCCAGGCCATGACGCAAAAGAAGTGAGTGTGGGGAATGTGTGTGTTATCTCTCCTTCACACCTCCTCATCCCCTGTGCTTTTCTGCTGTGAGGCGCCACCCATTTAGGGAGTGTGTTCAGTTCAGTTTGCACATGATCTCTTACCTGCTTCGCTCACACACACTGGACGCCGCTGGCTTTCTGTCCACGTTTACTAAAGCTGCAAGGCACAAGTTTGACATCTGCTTTTCTCTCTTCTTTGTGTTTGTTGTCTGGCTTCATTCTCGCTTTGATTTTTTGCTATGTTTTATAAAAGCTGAAATGGATTTGTAACCGGTGGAAGTGGCAAACAGGGATATTTTTTCCACTTTTATTTTGTCGTCTACAGTTCTCTGTTCTATCAGGTCTCCGTGTGCTCAGACAGGGTGAGTAGATTGCCAGTCAAGACTTTTTTATTTTATTTTTTGAAATCCGAATCTGTCTAAAATCTGATTAAAATCTGCTTTCACTTTACTTGACTGTCCAGACCTTTACAAATTTCAGACTTGAGGAGGTTTGAAGAAACTGAGGGTAGTATAATGTATATTCATTTTAATATATTATTATTACTATGTTAGGTTAATATTGTTATTGTTGTAATCATTTACATTTCATGGCTTACGTTGCTCTTTTAGAAATTGACTTTACCTTTCAACTTTACTTTTACATGAATTGTTTAAACTAGTTTTTCGAAATGAATATCAGCTATCAACTTAACTATTCGGATTATTGGAGTTTTACTCCATGTAAATAAACGGCGTGATTGTTTTACATTTATCAACTTAATACATCAATTAGAAAAACATATTATAAAATGTGTTTTATTATTAAATGTATTTTCTAGAAGATAATAAATCCAGGATAGAAACAAATAAAAAAAAAAAACAGCTTTTAAGCCCAAACGGTCCACTTTCTGTCTGATGTGTTTTAGTTCTTCTGTTAACTGTGCTTTAAGTCTTAATAAGTTTGTTCTGCTATTGGTATGATTTTTACACCTATTGTTACCTACCACCACACCCACACTGGCTAATCCATCACTCCGTTAATCATTACACCAGCCTTTCAAAGCTGAACAACTCAAACATATACAAATCCTGCCGTTCGCTCTTATATTGCTCGCAGTGTTGCAATGTTTCATGTTCTCAACTACCTCAACCTATAAAATCCATTTCATGTATGCATGTGTGGGTACTAATATATAAATTAATACACATGTTACAACTAAAATGCCATGTTTCATTTTCTTTTTCAAAATCGTCATTGCTCCTTCAAAACGTATTAATATTATTATTATACTGTAGTAGAAGAAGCAGCAGCAGTAGCATTAGTAGTAGTAGTAATAATAATCATTTTCATTATTATTTTGGGAAGTGCATGTATAATGGCAATACACTGTTATACAGATCATTTATACACTCTGCGATTGTTGAAAAAGTTAAAAATCTCTGGCATTTAACAAAGTGACTTTTATTGAGTTTTTTTAAAATACTTTATAGGTTGTTTAAGAATACATATACATAGAAGCAAATCCATACAATAAACCTAAAATCCCTTTTTTAGCTTTTCAAGATCAAATGTTTAATAATTTTTACTTTCAATTCTTTCATCGTTTTTCATGTTCACATTTTCATAGTCATTAACATTTATTTTCTGTAAAGTGCAGGTCTATAATTGAAACTTTTTCAAGTTAAACCAAATTCTGGACAGCTTTTTGTGATTTGAGTTTTTATCTTTTACCTATGAAAGTACATATTTTTTTCTTAAAGAAATGGTAAAATTGTTGTGAAGTGATTTTTTAGAGCAGCTCAGGAAATGAATTTCATGTGTTCATGTACTCATCTAGTGAGATGGCTCATGCTGAAAACACTGCTGACATTATGTATGCTTAATTATATGTAGGAAATGAAATGTTTAGTCTTTTTTTCACAGACATATTCATAACTTGCAGACTAATATTTAAATAAGTGTACAGTCTTACTTTTGGGTGGCACAGTGACTCTCTGTTTGCTTCAGAGTAAGATGTTCTCTGGTTCGAGTCCCGTTTGAGTAAGGATGCTTTCCTGTGTGGAGTTTTTCCCCTGTGTTCGTGTGGGTTTCCTTCGTATGCTTCGATTTACAGTTTTGATAAAGTAAATTGAGTGTGTGAATGAGGGAGTGTTTCCCAGCAGTGGGGGTTGCATGACTTAAAACATTGACTGGTAAAACATTCTTCTGTAGCAACTCCTGATAAAGAAGGAAATAAGTCAAGGAAGACTGTTACTTTTGATTAATCCAAAATTCCATAATTCTGGTATACAATGTAAAAAGTAAAAAATTATATAACCAATTAGTCATGACGGCATATGTTTTAATAAGTTAATCAAGTTCGAACTTAATTTTATAAGTTATGCAAGGTGTTTTAAGTCAGTTTAACATATTATAAGTTCAATGGACTCATAAGGTCAATTTGATTCAGCTTAAAAATTTTAAGGCGACCAGGATTTTTTTATAGTGTGCTTTTCATTTAACACTATTTTTATGACTGGGCTTTTCTTCACACACTTACAGGGCTCTAAAAATGCATTTTGCATATTGTGTTTATATTAAAAGTACAAATTAACGGATTCATTTGTGGCTTTGAATTATCAGGCATATGATATAGTTAAAATACACATTTTCCCCTCTGGTCTGTATTATTACAAAAGTTTCTGACACTATATTTATTACAAAATGGTATTTTAATCTTAATATGTAAATCTTAGGTCAGGTGTGAGTGTGTGTGTGTGTGTGTGTGTGTGTGTGTGTGTGTGTGTGTGTGTGTGTGTGTGTGTGTGTGAATATATGTGTGTTTGTTTGGTGTTTGATTGCGTAATCGCCATTTTTAGCTTGTAGTTCTAGTCAGGCAGCTAAAAACTGTCAAAAGCTGTTATCTCTTTTATCCCTCACGTTCTTAGATCTTCACGCTGAGAATTCAACAGAACACATCTCAGATATGCAAATCCAGTTGTTGGATTGCCAGATTTTCTTTTGAATATAGTACAGTTTGATCTCACTTTTCCATCTCGTACAGGAGAACTTTATCCTTCACCCATTGAATCCTGTCATATTGTTTTCACAAAGCATTTATCTACACAGTCATCAGAGTATTTGCTGATATCTCCGACAGGTATTTTGTTTAGGAAATTGTTTTAGTCTGAGACAGTAGAACTTGGCTTGTTTTCTTCATCGTTTTCTGCAGAGGTGGATGATTACCAGAGAGTATTATCAACTATTTGTTGGAATATGTAATGGCCATGTAAAGGACAGGTATGTGTGAATATGTGAAATGATACTGTAGAAATCTGCACAGTCTCTTTGGAGCAAGTTCAGATTTTGTGCAAGTGAGCACAGATCTATCTCTAGATGATTTCATTTATGTAATAGTATATGGAAAATATTCACACTACTTTTTACTACTGTGTTCTGTAACTTGTATCTTCAGGATTTCATTAGTTGTTCTTACACAACTACAAAAAAAATGAAACAAACCTAACCTTCCAAAACTACAACATTTAGCCATTATGGGAGCCACTTTTGAAATACACATACATCGTCTTCTTTTGAACTGACTTCTGTTGAAAAGTACGTCCCACTTTTTGAACTGACATAAAAATGACATGTTCAACTTGTTCAATAACATGTTCAATGATTGCCAATCTTCCATGCTTTGCTGGATACATTTAAGCTTGGTCTCGTGTTAAAGAAGACAGATGTCAGATTGTAGCTAAAGTGAAACAGTTCAAAAAGCTAAAGCAAAAGTTACGTGCCTTTTAAGATTATGAAGATGATAAAACGCATCCTTCGACATTTTATTATATTACATAAAATATATATTGTATAAAATCTGTTTCAGCCTAAATGATCAGAAAATCATAGTCAAGTATCTGAACAAAGTACATTTCAAATTTGAAGTTAATATCTCTAAAAATTTGATTTCGGCTGCAGTACCAAATATTACCATTGGTGGCCATGTCCAAGTGCACCCACATTTTCTGTGTATTTTTTGAGAAATTCAACCTATATTGTTTCAGAATTTTGACAATATTTGTAAAGTAGAAATCAAATTATAAAGTAGAATGGGCAGTTTGGTGCAATTTAGCCTCTAAATACTTTTTAAATGTGAAATGCTGTAGAGCAGGGGTGCTTAACCCTGTTTCTGGAGATCTACCTTCCTGCAGAGTTCAGTTCCAACCCTGATCAAACACACATGAATTAATTAATTAGGACCTGAACAGCTTTTGATATTTACAGGCAGGTGTGTTTGATATGGGTAACAACTGAAATCTGCAGGAAGGTAGATCTCCAGGAACAGGGTTGAGCACCCCTGCTGTAGAGTATTGGTTTATGACAATGAGTATCCTTGTCACAACTGTTGCTCAGTAACATCTATCAAAAATCAGACATGTAAACTAGAAATGTTAAGCTTTTGAATGTCATATACAGTTTGTCATGACTGCATTATGTTTAAACTACACTATTATGGTTTAAATATGTAACTGCAATGGTTGACTGTAAATGGGGTTTGATCTGTTATGGTTCCTTCATAACAAAAATAAGAAACCATGCTGAAATATTCAGAAGTCTTAGACCTTTCCAATGATATATAGTTTGTCATGATTAGATTAAGATTTTTTTTGTTACTTTATTTTTATTGAGAACTTTTTAATTTTTTTTACAACAGAACATTTTACATTCCAAAAATATAAAAATGTTTCCATATTACACATGAAATAATATTCAAAACAAAAATAATAATGAGTAAAAAATAAATAAACATTGGGGGGGTTAATTTGTTCCAGATTCAATGCATTCAACAGTTGTTAACAATGCAATAATCATTCCATTTCTTCCATTGTTTTAGAAATAAGTCTTTTTTGAGTCGCAAAATAAATGTCAATTCTTCCATATTGCTTATTTCCTTCACAATTTCTATCCAATCGCCAATAGAGGGGATGTCATGCTTATACCAGTATCTGGTAATACTCTTCTTACTTGCCACATTTAATATATTTACAAGGTAAACATCCTCCTTCGCTACCACCTCTTCATAGTTTCCAAGAAAATTTGTAATAAAGTCTTTTGGTATATTGTATCCTAAGATCTTTTCTATTTCCGATAAAACCTTGTTCCAGAAAGGTAATATTTTTGCACAAGTCCAGAAAATGTGGAGATGATCTACATCCACATTCCCACATATTCTCCAACAAGTCTGAGGTGTGGACAATTGTTTGCTTTTCATTTTAGGGGTAATAAAAAAACGTACCAGATTTTTCCAAGCAAACTCTTTCCACCTCCGCGAACAGGTAATTGTATGTTGTATCTTACAGGCAGAAAGCCATTTTTCAATTGGAATTTCTTCCATTAATTCTCTTTCCCATTTCTGTCTAATGTAGTTTGTGGAATATTTTCCATTCTCCCTAAGAGCTAGGTAGAAGGAAGAAATTATTTTACAATTATTTTTTGTATAAGAGTCTATAATTAGTTTTATTAAATCATTAAATTCCGATATATTCTTTGCTTTATATTCCCTTTCAAAGTAGTCTCGAATTTGCAGGTAACGGTAAAAGTCCTTATTGTCCAATTTATTATCATTTTTTAATTCTGAAAAACATTTAAATTGTCCTTGAGCCACAAATGTACATAAAGCAGTTAATCCTTGGTTTATCCATCTCTTAAAACCGGCATCATTGAAACCTGGTTTAAAGTTCTGGTCCAATGCCACCCATCTCAACATTATAATATGATCTTGTAGGTTATACTGCTCAATCAATTTGAACCATACCTCAAGTGTGGTAACTGTTATTTTATCTAAACTTCCTTTAAGAGTCAGAAATTTATCCTTGTCTCTCAAAAGACATTGAATAGGGAATCCTTGCACTGTATTCTCTATACTTTTCCACCTTGAGGTATAGCTAGGATTACACCAACATACACATGGCCTAATTTGAGCTGCTTGATAATATTCCCGTAAATTTGGCAGTGCTAGCCCTCCTTTATCTTTTCCAAGCTGCAAAGTTGTATATTTTATTCGAGGCTTTTTTCCTTCCCAGAAAAATCTTGATATTGTCTTGTCCCATGCTCGATTAGATTAAGATTTAATGCAATATAGTGAAGTAAACATGACAGTTAAGGCCTTCAGTTTAAAAATATGGGATTGTTAACTGCTTTATTTTGATGAACATTTTAAGCTGTGCAATAATTTCAAGAAAAATGCACAGCTAAAGTAGTTCCATGCAAGTCTTGCCCGCATTGCAGTTCCATGTCACTACGCCAAATGATTTCAGTTATTTCACAGCCTTTAACAGTCAAAAATCAATTCAGAACTAAACTGATAGCTTTGGATGAACATGACAAATGTCTTGAAATACAACATCTAAACAATGTCTTTAGGTGGGATAACAATCGAAGTGTAAGTGTTATATGAATTAGTAGACAAACCACCTCAGGTGTGCATTATTTTCTAGTAATTCAACAGCCCATTGTCAATTATTGTGCTAATACTATATGCTTACCACAGCTAAATGGTCAAATATTAATCCAGTTGATTTCAATGATTCTTCTGTTTCACTCTAGATGACATGGCGTCCTCAGTACCGGAGTTCTAAGTATCGCCATGTGTTTGGGAAGCCGGCCACAAAAGAGAATTGCTTTGATGGCGTCCCCATCACTCGAAGTGTTCATGACAACCAACTCTGTGCCGCCAATCCACGCTTTATCGCTGTCATCACCGAATGTGCAGGGGGTGGATCTTTCCTGGTGCTGTCTGTCCATCATGTAAGTGAAGCACTAATTATAATCTTGGTCTCACTTCATATTACTTAAGCTCAACTACTGTGTACTTCCATCAAAAATTAAATTAAATACATTGTATTTACTGTGTTCATAATGTATTGCAGAACAAGCTCTTGAGATAGGATATGGGTAGTGTTAGAGACAAGTTTGGAGGCATGGGTTGGTTTAAGGGTGCTATAAGGTGCAGAGGATGCAGAAATTAATTACAGATGTTATTACATGCAGGTATTTAATCAATCATGATTACAATGTAGAAACCTACACAATAATGCATTGTAACAAATGATTAATTATTATTGTATGTGGTCATTTATTTTCGTGTTAATACACGTTTCAACATTTCAGCTCCCTTACTCAGAAAAAATGCCAACAGTTAGTAGTTTAGATATGAACGATGGCAAAATTGCATTTCGTCACTTGATAACTGAGTCATTCATGTTACGTAATTTTTTTTTTTTTGGGATGTTCACTTTGTTGAGACTTGTGTCTTAAGCAAAGACATTTCTGTGCGATGATGCTTGGTCAAACTTGTAATAACTTAGTACTGAGTTTTGCTGTAATATACAATCCTCTTTTAAGGCGCTATAGAATGCATTGATACGTTATGTTTGAATTGTTTTCTGTTATCTACATAAAATGTATGTGGCTTATATTATAGGTAAGTGTAAAAAAATGTCCAAATATCTTTTTACAAGCCTATTTAGAACCCTATGATTTACCCCAGAATGAACAGCTCTGGGGTCACCTTAGTGAAAGTCCATCAAAAATAAAATTAAATACATTGTATTTACCGTGTTCATAATATATTGCAGAACATCCTCTCGTGGTAGGATACTGTATAGTGTTAGAGACAAGTTTGGAGGCCTGAGTAGGTTTAAGGGTGGAATAAAGTGTAGGGGATGCAGAAATTAGTTACAGACAGGGGCGGACTGGGAAAGCATTTTCGTCCGGGCCAAAGTAACTGTCAGTCAGGTCACATCTGATGCGAACTAGAAAGTGAAGAGCGGCGGGGCGGGGTGGTGCAGTGGTTGTGGGCAGGGGCTTCGCAGCAGGCCAGATTGACCATCAGGCCACCGGGAAATGTCCCGGTGCTCCCTATGGCCAGTCCGCCCCTGGTTACAGATGTAATTACATGCAGGTATTTAATCAATCATGAGTACAATGTAGAAACATACACAATAATGTATTGTAAGAAATTATTAATTTCAGTGTAAGTACATATTAGTGAAGGCCACCTAATATAAAGTGAGACCATAATCTTAATGACAAATTAGGCCAAATATGGACAAAAACTCAATAAAATAAAATTTTATATTTAATTTAAAAAATTAACCCAACGTTGGGTTAGTCCACATTTGACCCAAGTAACAACTACCCAGCATTTTTTTAGAGAACAAGTTTTTTCAGTTAAATGAGGTGGAGTTATTTTTTAATAATACAGTACACCATATTCCACAAATCTAGTGAATTAGACCTGTTAGCTTCAAGCTGTCTTGTTTAGGATTTAATAGGGAGTAAAATTAAAGTAAAAAAAGTGTCATATTGATATGAGCAGAAACTTAAAATGAAACTTAAAATAAAATGCATCCACTCTTTCCTAAATGTACGTATACTGTCTACATTGGATGTGAGCAACACAAAGTAACTATCAACAAAATGACTCAATATAACCAGTTCTTCTGTCTACACTGCAAGGGCATTGCTAGACATAAAGCTCTACTGGGGCACAGCTGCCCCTCAAAAAAAAAAAAAAATTAATTTATATATATATATGGCGACGCAGTGGCGCAGTAGGTAGTGCTGTCGCCTCACAGCCAGAACGTTGCAGGTTCGAACCTTGGCTGGGTCAGGTTCGAACTTTGGCTGGGTCAGTTGGCATTTCTGTGTGGAGTTTGCATGTTCTCCCTGCGTTCGCATGGGTTTCTTCCTGGTGCTCCGGTTTCCCCCACAGTCCAAAGACATGCGGTACATTTATGTATATATGTATGTATATATGTAAATAAAATTAAGCATAATTATAAATAAATAACAGTATAATTGTTATTATACAATTAATAACAGAAATTAATGTAACTGGAAAACAATCTAAAGACACAACTGGAGTGATGCTAAGATAATTTAGGAAATGTTTTGCATGAATATTAATTTCATTAGAATTAAATTCTATAGACAATTCTATAGAATACAAAAATAGATGTCTTATAGAATTATCTGTTGTGTGTGGTCTTACCCGACTTATGGCCGAGAATTAGGTTTATTAAGTCTTACCTCCCTGACTCATTATCCCTCCTTTTTGCTTCATATAAAAAATCTATCAGGAGCTATGCTTAGTCTAAATAAGATCACCATCTTATTATTCAAACTTTGTTTTGTCGACTTGCAACACTCACTGCATGCCGACACCTTTGCATAAAAGACTGTATCGCTGGTTTCACAACGCTTGAGCAGCACATGAGCAGTGTGGCTATTTTTCTGGCGTGCATGTTCACAACCGGGACTTTCACCGGGAGCCGAGCAGTGCATCAGCATCAAGCAGAAGTGGTGCGTGAGGCGCTTGGGTATGGTTTTTTGCGCACATGCTCAGTTTGCTTTTTGATTAAACTACATTGCTTTAACCAGCGTTAATTCAGTTGCACATAGAGAATAGCGTCTTTACTCTGGGATTACCACTCTTAATAAATACACTTGAATATAATGTAAATCATATCTTAAAGCATTTACTGGGGCACTGGCGATTTTTACTGGGGCACGTGCCCCAGTAAATGGGGTCTAGCGACGCCCCTGCTACACTGAATGCTGAAATGATGCCCTGCTCTGTTTGTGACCTACTCCCAATACTCGCACAACTTTTGGCATTAAGAAAAGGATTTGCAAAGATCACATTGTCACATCCAGTGTATAGAGCTTGCTAGCAGTTGCAACAAGGCGTGACGGGACACAACAACAGTCCCGTCTCATGCAAACAAGGTGCTAGAATCACAAGGAAGACAATGCAAAGGCAAACATCCTCAAGATCAACAATGTCAGGTATTATTTTTTCCTGACAATGTAGAGAACACCTGTACATACGCACACGCTCCTGCACGCTTACCTCTTCTGACACACTTCAGCCATCTGTGTGGTTTTATTGCTCTGTTGACTGTCTCATGTTCGGTCAGGTATGACCTCATGTCTAAAGAATGGCACAGGTTACTTGAAAGCC